>CM030365.1:81998448-82368414 GCA_017893485.1 Hemerocallis citrina | reverse complement strand
TTTGGTGGATATCACCCGGTTTTGTTAATAAGCATTATCTGTGTGTATGTACCAGTCTGTATACATCTGTATTGTATCAAATTGGTACTGGAATCTTCCAGGTTGATAATAAAATTTATTTTATTATTATTTTGCAATTAATTTATTTTTGTACGGATTGAGCGGTTTTACAAACGAAAATTATTGGTGTATAGATATATACATACGTATGCGTATTGTACGGATTTCGTACGTTTGTACAAATCATGTAGTATGTGTTTTAGATAAAAATATCTTATTTTTGTCATGATTAATCAAATTTGGATGGCTAGGATTTGTTTGGAGGCTTAAACCTAGGGTTAGGATTAATTAGAGATACATAAGGGTTTAAATTGTATCTTCTACTAGAAGTCTCCACCTCCACCTCATCCCTCCACCTCACCCCCTCCACCTCACCCCCTCCACCTCATCCATTTTGGCCGGCCAACATTACCCCAAGGGGTTTTGTGCATTTGTGTTGGTGCATTTTGCACTTTCCACCCTCATTTTGTCCTATAAAAACCCCTCCCCTTCACACTTTGCCTCATTTACAAGAAAAAAAGGAGAAAGGAAAAGAAAGAAGGAAACCCCAAGTACTCTTTATTTGCGGGTTTTCCATAGGGATGTTCTTCATTGAAGGTTTTTGTAGTAGAAGCTAAGGAGGAAGGAGAAGGTTGCTAGCTAGTCCTTCCTACATAGATTCAAAAGGTGGGGATTGTCTACTTCTAATTTTTTTGGTTGTTTTGTTCTTTTAATTTTTGTATATAGAAAAGAACCCATCTTTAGGGTTATTTTTGGTTCTATGTGAGTAAAGAACGCATCTTTGACGGTTATTTGTTGTAGGATAAAAAGAACACATCTTTTTGATGGTGGATGTTGTAGGTGTATGTTCTATAACAACTTAGACTATTTTCTAAGAATATAAATGGTTGTAGGTTAAAAGGAACTCATCTTATGATGTATTATTGTGTATATGTATTCCTAAATAACTTGGACTAATTTCCTAAGCATAAGCATTTTTGTAGGGATCAAAATGATCCCATGAGAAGAATGGAATGAAAGGACTCAACAAAATCACATAAAGATAGGATCTTGAACTTTGCTTTGATTAGTTGTCCTTATAATTATTTTGGACTAATTGGACTAAAATTTGTGCATAAGAACGGTGGAAAATCAAGATGAAGTTCTCTCTTTTTATTTGTGTGGATTTTTGTCCACTTTTGTTGTATGCGTGTTCTAAAAATGACTTGGACTAAGTATTAAGCATAAGGTGGTTGTAGGGATCAAAAGGATCCCATGAAAAAGATAGGTGGTGGAACTTAAATAAAACACATAAAGGTTGAATATTTAACCTTGTATGTTTATTGTTATTGTTATGGTTATTTTCTTGAACTCAAAACTATGACTTGGACTATAACTATGTGCATATAAAGATTAGTGTAGTGAGGATGTTTACTTACCCATTCTAGGGTTGTAGAACTCATCTAGCTTTTTAAAGATAAGTTTTTGTTGTATGTTACTCTCTACTTTGTTAAGAAATCATTCTTTGCTAACCCTAGTTCACAAAAAGTTGCTCTTATTGTATGTAGGAACTTGTAGGGTTGAAGAAAAGTGGGTTGTAGTATGTAGTAATTTGTAGATTAAATAAATGTAGTTTTAGTAATATATAGGACTTGTAATTTCCTAAAGAAGTAGTCTTTGTAATAATTTATATTAGTCTTTTGTAGCATGTTCTAAACTAATCTAGGTTGCTAGAAAGATACCATGGTTGAGTTGTGTAGTAATCCTAAATTAAAAAGAACCCATTCATGCTCATGAAACCCATGAACCATTCATGCTTGTGGAACCCATGAAGAACATTATGCTTGAGTTACTAACTATTGTAGTAAAGAAACCTACCATGCTTGAATTTTGTGTTCTATGTCAAAAAGAGAACCTATTCATACTTGTGAAACCCATGAACCCATTCGTACTTGTTCTAGTTTCAAAAAGAATCATGCTTGAGTTTACTAATTTTTGTAGTAAAGAAACCATGCTTAGACTGTTGTAGGATTGTTCTAGTAAAGGACACAAGAATCATGCTTGAGTTTTATGTTGTTTTAGGTTCAAAAAGAATCATGCTTGAGTTTATGCGATAAAAGAAACCCATGCTTGAGTTGTTGTAGGTCGATTATAGTAAAAAACCCATGTTAAGTTGTATTCATGCTTGGGTTGTAGAAAGATACCATGCTTGAGTTGTTGTAGGTTGATTATAGTGAGAATACCATGCTTGAGTTGATTATAGTAAGTATACCATGCTTGAGTTGTTGTAGGTTGATTATAGTGAGAAACCCATGCTTGAGTTGATTAAAGTAAGTATACCATGCTTGATTTGTTGTAGGTTGATTATAGTGAGAAACCCATCCTTGAGTTGATTATAGTAAGGATACCATGCTTGAGTTGTTGTAGAAGGAAACCCATGCTTAAATTGTATTTATGCTTGAGTTGTAGAAAGATACCATGCTTGAGTTGTTGTAGTAAGAAACCCATGCCTAAGTTGTATACCATGCTTGAGTTTTTCTAGGTTGATTATAGTAAGAAACCCATGCTTGAGTTATTGTAGTCATTCTAAGTAAAGAACGCATGCTTATGTTGTTGTAGTAGTTCTAGTAAAGAACCCATGTTTGAGATGTGTAGTTGTTTTTGATTCAAAAGAATCCATGCATGTTTGAGTTATATGATTGTAGTGGTTTCGGTTAAATTCTAAAAGAAACCCATGAGTTTAGCTTGCATGCTAACCCAATTGAATTATTGAAATGAACCCATGTTCCATAGTTGTTCTAGTACAATTTTTAAGAAGAAACCCATGAAACTAGCTCCATGATAGTTCTAGCTCAAATTGGCGAGGGACCCTTGCAATTAGGTTCTAGGTGATTCTAGCTCAACTTTGAGAAAGAACCTATGAACCTAGTCGCATATTGTCCTAGTTCAAATTTGGGAAAAGAACACATGAGTTCTAGTTGTATGCGTTTCTAATTGAAATTGGACCATATGATGTGCACATGCTTCATCTTCAATATATGGTAAGGTTGGAAAAGTCACTAATATTGTTAGCTAGATAAAAGCTAGCCTAGGGGTCATCGAACATCAAGGATCGCATCTTACCACCTTGGAAAATGTGAATAAACCACACATCGAGCACCAATGGATCTTAACTGATGTGGGTTGACTGCGGGCCGAGAGTGTTGACGAGATCCGAGTTAGGGGTAGTGATAAGATCTCATAGTTACCGTAGGGGCCATCGACCATCAAGAATCGCATCTTACCATCTTAGATACTATGGATAAATCACACATCGAGCACCGACGGATCTTAACTGATGTGGGTTGATCGTGGGCCGAGAATGTTGACGAGATCTGAGTTAGGGGTAATGATGAGTAAGAGAGAGATTTCCGTCACCGGTGTCTTGGATCGATAGGCCATGAGTTGGATCGGGATAATCATAAGAAAGTTATTGAAAAACCCGTGAGACTGTTTGGATTTAGTGACATCGTTAGGGTAGTAACTTATGGCTATTACTACTTAAACTCTACTTATTATCATTTTTTTTTCCGAAGGGAAAGATTTGGTGTTAAGGGTGATTCCTTATGATCCGACCTGTCCTATAGGCCGACACTAGGCAGTGTTATTGGGTTGTACCTTCCCGTCAAACGGATACGTACGGTGTCTTCTCACGAGTTGGGAGCACGGGTTGAGTATCTCGTCTGTTAATTCCTGAAATACCATGACTTGGGGTGCCACAGGATGCTATGTGCAGTCCTGCATTTGCGAGACCCCAGGGGTGCCACAGCGTAGGCTTCGCGCTATCCTGTGCATGCGAGACCCTATGTACTTTTGATTTTCGAATGAGGCCCGGTACGCTGGGAAATAGTGGCAAACTTGGACACCACTATATGACTGCAGTAACGGAACTAGACCGTACCTGCAATCTTGTTTTTGAGTGAGGTCCGGTGCGCCAAGTAGTAGTGGCAAACAGAGACACCCTAATCGTACTGCATTGGTGGGACTTGACCCACCTGCAACCTCACAGTCACGTTGTATTATTAGGAACAGGATTGTGTACAATGTAGAATTCATAACAAGGGTTCGAATCCCTATATACGAAGAAACGGCTTGAGATGGGGCGTATGTAGTATGGGCTGCATACTGTTCCGGAGACTTGCTTGCATTAGAATAAGTGCAGAATTGGGTTATTCAAACTTGCATTAAAGTCTAAGGCATAGCATACACTGACACATCAATTATATATACACGTTTCTCTTTTCATCAATCTGTTTGCTTAAGTGGAGAATTGCTGCTAGTTATCAGCCTTAAAAACGTTAGTACATGTACTGACGTCCCCATTTCAATAGGTATCGAATTGCAGAAGTACAGGTACCGGATTTAGGAAGACTCAAGGCGAGAGAAGCAAGAGTCATTTTATTTTCGCTGCATTATATGTTGTTTACTATTGTTCCATTGTAACAATTTTTGTAATCTATTTATTTGTTGGAAAGCATCCAAGTGAAATACCAAGTATTGTTCTTTATTCATTGTACTCTGATGTAATACGGTGAAAGTTGTAACACTTGAGATTGTAAAGGTATTATTGTAACACTGTTGTAATGTATTGCAATTTTGTAAACATTCGGATGTGTAATACATTTGTGTTGAATAAAAAGTTTTAAATTTTCCTGTCTTTTCTGTGTATTGTGGCTAATTGAAGAAAAGATTCTGGCTTATGTCACGGTTTCCTAGTTACCAGAAATCGGGGCATTACAATTAATCATTTTATTAATCTATCTAGTGCACGTACTACTGCATTCCATACTACAGGTTTGGTGCAAACACACAGTTAACGTTTTAGACTGATGGTGAATTCACGGTTCGTGTACTTGGCCCAGTGATTATCAGGCAGGTGTTTTATGTTCAGGGACAGTGGTTATCAGGCGGTGTTTTATGTTTAGGGACAGTGCAGGTCAGGCAGGTCAGGCGGTAGGGCCCAGCAGAGTACAGTTTTCGATTGTTCACTACCAAGTCTACCCATAATATCCCGGCTTTTTATTATTTTATTTTCATCCTATGTGAGCATGCAAGAAGGTGTCAATGTGATACTAATTGTGGCTAATTCTATTCGTTACAGACAAGAAAGAAGCAAAAAAGCCAATTACACACACATCACATGGTCAGGACAACATGACCTTGCTGTTCTAAAATATGGATCACTACTACTACGGAAAAGAAAATATGGATCCGTTGAAAGTTCTAGAAACTAGACTTCCACCCGGTTCCAGCAAATATATATAAGGCATGTAAAAGATACAGAAGCTAGGGTGAAAACTCTATTTTATTCAGATTTTATGTTCAGACAGCATGTTGTAAATGGTGTTCACCTATTTGTTTTGCGTCAGAAAACTCATCAAATAAATCTATTAAAATTCTGGGGCATTCCTACACATGTCTAGGTTCAGCTAGATTTATTTCAGATTTTTATTTTACTGTTAGCATGATCAAATAAATTATAGAACAACAGGATACGCATGCATTTGTGAATCTGGAATTTGTGAATTCAAAACGAGTTTAACAAATATCGAAGTTATAAATATCTGTAACCCCTGTTTTTCCAAAAATGTATTTTTGTATATTTTCTGTATTTTAAAATTTTCGCAAATTATTTTTTCCGGTTTTCAAATTCTTTTGTCCAAATGTATTTTTTTGGATCTTCTATTTTAAAATATGTTTTCGATCAATAATTTTAAATTGTAACTATTTTCTATGATTTTATATTGAAATACAATTCCTAGTTTTGTTATTATTACTCTTATTATAATTATTACTGTTAGTATTGCTATTACTATTATTAATTTTGGCTGGTTATTGAAAATCCATTTCTATGTGCTAATTGTACTTGTATCTATTTTAAATAAATTCTATTTTATATTGCAAATTACATTTTTATTACATTTTTAGATAAATTCTATTGTCTGACATAGCTGTACTAAAATGATGATATCTAATAGATTACACATCGGAATTCAAATCCGCAAAAGGGTAGTAAACTAGACATCTGAGGCTAAATTTCATGTTCAGAAAGTTATTTTAAAACATGACAGCAACATGGCCGAAAATCTGATTAAAAATGGAACATACAGCTGTCCAGAATTTATTTTAATATGAATAGGCAATGATTAAATTATACAATCATATTTTTCATGCAAATTAATGATCCAAGTGTCAATAGATGTTTAACATGCAAAATTTCAGTTTCTTAGTTGCAATATCACAGGCATGGTAATCAATCAAATTCAGTCTAACAAGTTCAATACATCAAACAAGTCTATAGCATGGATCTAGTTATTTTCATGTAATTGTGCATATGCAAGATACAGCATGGACTAGATTTTAGATCAAAGAGAGCTGCATGATGTTAAGAATAACTCGGGTTAGCTCGTGTAAACCCTCGATAAACTTAACGAAATTTCAAATAGCAGCATGATAAGAAAAAGGACGGGATCAACTTGCAGAGATCAAAGGAATCTTGATCAAAATAAAATACTAGTTCAAGAAGAGACTTGCCTTTCAGACGGTTAAATCGAATAACTAGAATAACGGGATAAGGATCTCGGGTGACTATCCAGAAACGGGTGAGACACGCGTGAAACACCAAACGGCGGAACTCCAAAACAGCAACTCAAGACACAACTCCACACCAGATCTCAAGCAAAACAGCAAACGGCAAAAAGGGATCCGCTACACCCAGAACAACACACACCAAAAGCTTGGATCCCCCACTAGGCAAAATAGCAAACACCGCACACCGAATCGAGACCCACCTACTCCACAAAACACCACACACCGAAGCAAACCAACCACTGTCTCTCTTCTTAACTCGACCGAGAGAGAGAGCGGGAGAACTCTGGCGACTGGCAGCACTCGGGACGAAGGCGACAACACCACGGCGACGACGACGACGATGACGACGCTGCGGTCGGGAAGCGATGATAGCGGCAGAGGATGGTGGCACGAGTGAAGCCCTATTTCGCTCGAAAACAGAGGAGGCGAACAACGACTATGGACGATGACGAAGAAGCGATGGGGGTTCTCCGGTGGTTGTGAGGGTGAGCGGTGAGGGTCTGCGAAGGCAATGGGCGCACGGAGTGGAGGAATGGTGGCGGCAAAGACGAGATGGGTTGATGGGTTCGAGCGGGTGGGCGACGAAGACGGGGATGAGGTGGCGTGGATGACGACGAATGACGAGTAGGAGAGGTTGATGAGGGGATGGGTCGAAGGTGGTCGGAATGACGGGAATTGGGTTTAGATGGAAACAGGGAGAGGGAGAGAGCCGGATGAACAGTAACGGGGGGATTAGGGGAAAGGTTAATGATGGCTGAAGGATAATTAAAAATAGGATTAGGGTTTAATAGAGATTAGAGTATTTATAGGGGGGAAAAGAGAGATATTGGGTTATTGGGTAACTGGGTATTTGACCCAATAAATAAAAAATACATTGTAATTGAACATAATTGATCAATATAAACCCAAATACAAAAGAATAGGATATCTGGTAAAATATAGTTTATAATAAAAATATAATTTGTATCACATTACATAAATTATTTGAAATAATTAAAAACACAAATATCATGTAAGAAGGGATTTGTTTTAATAATCAACTGACGGAGAAAAATAATAATAACAATAGTAAAAATAAATAATGCCAAACAATAAGAATAATAATAATAACCATGTCAATAAAATAATAATACTAATAATATTAATTAATAATAACAATAACAATAAGAATAAAACTACTTGCAACAAAAATAGAAATTATCCGAGCAATATCATTATATAAAAATAGGAATTTGTCGAAATAATCCAAACAGTAATAATATTTTTGATTTAAGCTTAAAATGTAAATAGTTGGTCAAGTAGAAATGGAAACAAAGTTTATTCGAAATATTATAACCATTGTTTAGAAAAATACTTTAACATAAAATTCAAAACGAGTTTAACAAATATTGAAGTTATAAATATTTGTAACCCCTGTTTTTCCAAAAATGTATTTTTGTATATTTTCTGTATTTTAAAATTTTTGCAAATTATTTTTTCCGGTTTTCAAATTCTTTTGTCAAAATTTATTTTTTTGGATCTTCTATTTTAAAATATGTTTTCGATCAATAATTTTAAATTGTAACTATTTTCTATGATTTTATATTGAAATACAATTCCTAGTTTTGTTATTATTACTCTTATTATAATTATTACTGTTAGTATTTCTATTACTATTATTAATTTTGGCTGGTTATTGAAAATCCATTTCTATGTGCTAATTGTACTTGTATCTATTTTAAATAAATTCTATTTTATATTGCAAATTACATGTTTATTACATTTTTAGATAAATTCTATTTTCTGACATTGCTGTACTAAAATGATGATATCTAATAGATTACACATCGGAATTCAAATCCGCAAAAGCGTAGTAAACTAGACATCTGAGGCTAAATTTCATGTTCAGAAAGTTATTTTAAAACATGACAGCAACATGGCCAAAAATCTAATTCAAAATGGAACATACAGCTGTCCAGAATTTATTTTCATATGAATAGGCAATGATTAAATTATACAATCATATTTTTCATGCAAATTAATGATCCAAGTGTCAATAGATGTTTAACATGCAAAATTCCAGTTTCTTAGTTGCAATATCACAGGCATGGTAATCAATCAAATTCAGTCTAACAAGTTCAATACATCAAACAAGTCTATAGCATGGATCTAGTTATTTTCATGTAATTGTGCATGTGCAAGATACAACATGGACTGGGTTTTAGATCAAAGAGAGCAGCATGATGTTAAGAATAACTCGGGTTAGCTCGTGTAAACCCTCGATAAACTTAACGAAATTTCAAATAGCAGCATGATAAGGAAAAGGACGGGATCAACTTGCAGAGATCAAAGGAATCTTGAACAAAATAAAATACTAGTTCAAGAAGAGACTTGCCTTTCAGACGGTTAAATCGAATAACTAGAATAACAGGATAAGGATCCCGGGTGACGATCCAGAAACGGGTGAGACACGCGTGAAACACCAAACGGCAGAACTCCAAAACAGCAACTCAAGACACAACTCCACACCAGATCTCAAGCAAAACAGCAAACGGCAAAAAGGGATCCGCTACACCCAGAACAACACACACCAAAAGCTTGGATCCCCCACTAGGCAAAACAGCAAACACCGCACACCGAATCGAGACCCACCTACTCCACAAAACACCACACACCGAAGCAAACCAACCACTGTCTCTCTTCTTAACTCGACAGAGAGAGAGAGAGCAGGAGAACTCTGGTGACTGGCAGCACTCAGGATAAAGGAGACGACACCACGGCGACGACGACGACGATGCTGCGGTCGGGAAGCGACGATAGCGGCAGAGGATGGCGGCACGAGTGAAGCCCTATTTTGCTCGAAAATAAAGGAGGCGAACAACGACTATGGACGATGACGAAGAAGCGATGGGGGTTCTCCGGTGGTTGTGAGGGTGAGCGGTGAGGGTCGGCGAAGGCAATGGGCGCACGGAGTGGAGGAATGGTGGCGGCAAAGACGAGATGGGTTGATGGGTTTGGTTGAGTTGGGTTCGAGCGGGTGGACGACGAAGATGGGGATGAGGTGGCAGGGATGACGACGAATGACGAGTAGGAGAGGTTGATGAGGGGATGGGTCGAAGGTGGTCGGAATGACGGGAATTGGGTTTAGATGGAAACAGGGAGAGGGAAAGAGCCGGATGAACAGTAACGGGGGGATTAGGTGAAAAGGTTAATGATGGCTGAAGGATAATTAAAAATAGGATTAGGGTTTAATAGAGATTATAATATTTATAGGGGGAAAAGAGAGATATTGGTTATTGGGTACTTGGGTATTTGACCCAATAAATAAACAATACATTGTAAATGAACATAATTGATCAATATAAACCCAAATACAAAAGAATAGGATATCTGGTAAAATATAGTTTATAATAAAAATACAATTTGTATCACATTACATAAATTATTTGAAATAATTAAAAACACAAATATCATGTAAGAAGGGATTTGTTTTAATAATCAACTGACGGAGAAAAATAATAATAACAATAGTAAAAATAAATAATGCCAAACAATAAGAATAATAATAATAACCATGTCAATAAAATAATAATACTAATAATATTAATTAATAATAACAATAACAATAAGAATAAAACTACTAGCAACAACAATAAAAATTATCCGAGCAATATCATTATATAAAAATAGGAATTTGTCGAAATAATCTAAACAGTAATAATATTTTTGATTTGAGCTTAAAATGTAAATAGTTGGTAAAGTAGAAATGGAAACAAAGTTTATTCGAAATATTATAACCATTGTTTAGAAAAATACTTTAACATAAAATTCAAAATGAGTTTAACAAATATCGAAGTTATAAATATCTGTAACCCCTGTTTTTCCAAAAATGTATTTTTGTATATTTTCTGTATTTTAAAATTTTCGCAAATTATTTTTTCCGGTTTTCAAATTCTTTTGTTAAAATGTATTTTTTGGGATCTTCTATTTTAAAATATGTTTTCGATCAATAATTTTAAATTGTAACTATTTTCTATGATTTTATATTGAAATACAATTCCTAGTTTTGTTATTATTACTCTTATTATTATTATTACTGTTAGTATTGCTATTACTATTATTAATTTTGGCTGGTTATTGAAAATCCATTTCTATGTGCTAATTGTACTTGTATCTATTTTAAATAAATTCTATTTTATATTGCAAATTACATTTTTATTATAAACAATCTTTTTATTTGTTATTTTTAATGAATTTTTCAAACCCTATTTCCCTATTGGATTTTCTTAAACCCTATTTAAAACCCCTACCCTATAAACCAAACCCATAACCCATTTATACACCCGTTACCCTACCCCTAACCTAACCCGCTGCAATCCATCAGAACCCAACCCGTTCATATCCCTTCAGCAAAACCCTAAACTAACCCATGCATATAAATACCCATATTTGCCTATTCATCTTCTCCCCTCCTTCCGCCGTTTCGTTTTCCCTCTCTTAGTCTCTCCCCCGTTCGCCCCTCTCCTCGTCCCTGCGACCCCGCCTCCCTACGCTAGCCTCCCCCTGGCCGTCGGCGCCTCCTGTGACCACCACAACCGCTCGACAACACCCCTGCCATGTCCCTGATGCCTCCCTGCCTCCTGCAGCACCGCATCACCCTTTCCCGTCTCCTCATCTCCTCGCTGCGATGCTGCAACACCTAGGCGATGCCCTACCCCCGTCTCTGCCTCTCTCCCTATCTTCTGCCGCCACCTGCGGCCATCGTCTCGACCTCCCCTCATCGGTAGCAGTGCCTACGGCCTGGGCACGCGTCCTCCCTGTCTCGACGCACCACGCGTCGACAGCCCATCCTCGCGATCCCCTGAACTGCCTCCGTGTTCCCCCGCCATCCCTGCGAAGCCACTGTACCCTGGTCGCCGCCTACTACCGTGATCCCGATGCTCCTTGCCGCTTTGCTGCCTGTCCCGCCACCTGGCCAGCTCCCAGTCGCAGAGCAATTCCCCCATGCTCTTTTTGGCCATGGAGGTGCTGTTGGTTTGATAGTTTTGTTGTGAGCCATTGATCGTATCATGATCATCATCATCTTGGTTTTGATCCCTTGATTGAGAGCCATCTGTTGGATCTTGATCATCATCAAGTCTCGATCAGCTGCCCGATTGTCATCACATCTCGATCATCATGATCATCATCATCTTGGATTTATTTGATCTCTTTGATTGTGGACCATTCGATCATCGATTTGATCCGATCATCATCATCATCATCAAGATACTGATCACATCTCAATCTTGATCTTGATCTTCGATCAGAGTCGTCCAATCTGATCCGTTCCCTTGATCTCATGATCTCAGCCGTCCGATCGTGTTCGTGGGTTATTTGTTCTTTGGATTCGTAATCTTGTTCGTGAACGTGGTTCGTGTTCGATCCGTTCGTTGGTTTGTTGCCGAAAATCCGTTCCCGTTATTCTCTTTCTTTTGGTTGGATTCGTCGTCTCTCAGGCAAGTCACTTGTACTCCAATTCATTTGTTTGATACAAGTCAAAAAGTTCACCTATAGTGTAGTTGGGTCTAGAGACGACTCTTATTTGTGTTTTTCTTGATGAGTTTTGTCACTATTGTGAAAACTTGACCATAGATGACTCACGACACAAATCTTGACATGAATTAACTTAGGTTTACCCGTTCTTGATTTTGTTCATGTATGTGAGACTAGTTGTGAGAATTCGTGTTTTGGTTGAGACCCATGTGATATATTTGTTTGAGACATGCTAATAACCCTAATTCATGATGTTTAGACACTTGGTAGACTCGATTTCATGTTTGGATGTGTTTGGATCAATTTTCTTGAATCTATGTTGATTTTGTTTTTAAGGGAAAAATCTGTATTTTGTCGCTGTTCTGTTTTGTTTGCTGTTTTGGACTATCTTGAAGTCAGTATCTTAATTTCGGTATAAAACATGAGTTTTAGATAATTTTGTCTACTTTCCAACCCCTTTGACCTTGCTAGATTTTGTTTTCGTATGACTGAATTCTGACTGTTTTACTACAAAGGTGTCGATCTTTTCTAGATTCTATTTTTCGGTAAATTGGATGACAAATCATTTTAAAGAACTATGCTACATATATTATTTTGATCTGAAACTTTGGTAAGTTTTTATATACCTATCTAGGGATTACCCAGAATTTTGGTAAATTTTATTGATAAGTTTTATGTGATGTTTCATGCTCGTTTATGAAATCTATACTTGCTGTATTTCGCTCGCTGATCTGTAAGGAACCTTATTTTCACCCTGATTCCTTTTACTGTATGGAAAATATTTGTGAAATATGAAAGTTAGTTTGTTTTATCTATTTTCATCTCCCTATGGCGGATTTGGATTTCGCTTCACGGCTTGCGAGATATTTCAGTTTTCGTACAGTAGTGTTGGGAATTCTAGATTCGCCAAAGTATCGTTCCTTGATGTTTTCTTATTGTTTATGACTGAACAAATTTTTCTGGAATAATATGAAACTTTATATTTTGATTCTAGACATATAGGGGAATATCCTAGATTTTTTCGTAGATTTATTTGATGAGTTTTGATGCTGTTTTCTTTTGATGCTATTTTCTTGACTTTAAATTTGTTTTCCTGATTCATGGCTGAACGTGTTTTTTGTTTTCAAATCAGTTTTGAGTTATGATCTTCTGAAACACTCTATGACTTAATTATACTCGCTGGATTCGTGTGGATGTATAGTTTCCAAATCCTTCGACAGATCTAGATTTTTATTTCTGTAGCGACAGGATTCACTATTTTAGTACTTTACTGTCTTGCTGTCCTGAATATGAACATACACTGTTTTGCTCGTTTATGTGACTGTATATTATCTATGCATGTTTATTTGTTTCCCTGAACCTAATACTGATTATACCATGTTAGTTTGACACTATTCCGTATACATTCATGCCTGTTTGATGACCATAATAAAAGTAACCAAGCCGGGGTTTATGAGAAAGATCTAGTAGTGGAAAAGCATAGAAATGTGTACTTAGAAGGGGGCCTGTATTTCCCACATGATTATCTGTTATCTGTTATCTGACCCTATCTAAATTACTTCTTATATGAAGGTGTAGGGAAGAAGAGAACCACTAGGTTCTATCTGTCTGACTGAATTTGTTATCTGACCCTGTCTACATTACTTCTTATAAGAAGATGTTGAAAAGAAGAGAACCACTAGATTCTATCTGTCTGAACCCAGAGTACACGGCCTTATATGATCCCCTACGAAATCTACAAACGTAACTGTTTTGAATATAGCAACCATGTGATAAAAGGATGGCATATGAAGTGCTACCTAGTTAGTAATTAATACAAGACTTATAAGAATATGACATCTGTATCTGTATCTGAAATCTGAATCTAAATCTGTTATATGTATCTGGATATCTGTTATCTGATCATCTGATAACCTGTTATCTGTCTGACATTATCACTTGACACTATTATTTGACACTATCTGTATATCTGTCTGTATGCCTTTTGACATTGATACTTGACACATGTTAGTATATCATGCTAGTTGATTCTGCAATACCATGTTAGGTCTGTTTCTGCTATTATTTAGATTTGTTTAGTTTCCCCATGTACTTGTTCCTACATTATAAGTGGTCCGTAACTTGCAATTGACGGGTACTTATTTTCTTGTTCCTTCTCTTGCAAATTCACTAATTGCAGATCAGGATGGTCAGCTGCCCGATGGAGTATGTGATCTAAAGTTCTAGTTGGCTGGAGCTTTTCCTATCTTCATTTATTTCCTGTTGCTCATTTTGATCATTGTATCTGTTACTTGTATTCTTTGTGTTTGGGCAGCATGACCCAGGATTTTGTATTATTTAGATCATGACTATTTGATATTAATATATTTTATTTCAAGTATTCTTGTTGGTTTTTGGTTCATATATGCATGTGATTGATTTTTCTGGCTTCCGACTCTGATTATCTTGTGAAATATTGTAAAGATTTCCTGAACAGCTTATGGATGATGAAAATCATTCGCTGGGCCAATGTTACGTGCTTGTATTCCGTATTTTTGGGAAGCGGGGCGTGACAAGGTTTTTAGTGGTATCAGAGCTAGGTTTGGGTAATGTATTAGTTGCCTAATATATTAAACAAGCTTGGCTCGAACAGGGATTAGCTCAACATTTTACCAACCATGCATGCATAAATGAATCATAATCAACATTGATCTGGATGCTAGTCTTATCCCATTCCTTTTGATTCCTTGATTCCTTGTTTCTTTTGTCTCTTTTAGTCGTTCTCATTTGTTGATTCTTTGTTGGGTATAGTTTCGTTCTTTCTGTACCCATATTCCTTTGATTCTTTCATTCACCTTCACTTGTTGACTCATTTTGAGTATCATGCTAGTTATTCTTTTCCTACTATATCCTCTTCAAATTCTGCTTGTGCCTCCTCGTTCCTTTCTCTTCATAATCAATTCTTTGATTTCTTATTTTCTTTCGTCCCTTGTAGTCATCATCCTTTGTTGACTTTTTATTGAGTATAAAATTCATTCTTCTCTTGCCTATATTTTCTTTATATATATATATATACATATTTTCGAATATTTTGAGTATTTCGATTATTATTTGTTATGTTTTGGATCTTCTATAAAATTGTTTCTAAAACAAAAATTTTGTTATTTCGAATAACTGTGTATTTTAATATCACAAATTTCAAAATGTAACTTTGTACTTAAATTGAGCAATCAATATCTAAGTACGTGTGGAAGATTGTATCATCTCATTCAACGTTTTGTTGCACTGGATGTCGAGATGGCAAACATGCAACTAGACGTCAATGGAGGCAAATTGCAACTGGATATCGGGAAGGCAAAATGTGCAACTGAATATCCAGATGGTAACCTGCAACCTGATGTCGTGCAGACAAACCTGCAACTTGATGTCGAGAAGGCAAGTCTACAGATGGATGTGAATGAGGCGAATCCACATCAAAAAATTTCTACTACTACTATTATTATTATTTTCCTTATTATTATTATTATTATTATTGTTATTACTATTACTATTATTATTATGGTACTTTTCTTACTATTTTATTTTTGATGTTGATATTGAATTACTTTCACCAAAATGATGAACCCCAAATTATTTTATGTCTTGTATTATTATACTTACCAGTATTGTTAATATTTTATTATTATTATTATTATTACCAGTATGTTTATGATAATTATTATTGTTCTTATTATTTTTATTATTTTTGTTATTATTATTTTATTATTAATATATGTTGATTTTTGTATTTATTAATATCTAACTCGAGCCCAACCCAATTTCTCCTACATATATTCTCTTTGATTCTGGTGTCTCATTCTTTTCTTCCTGCTCGGATCGTCGCTCGGTGTCGCATGGTCTACAATGACTTGTCTGTAGCTTGGAACATCACCATCAGAGTGGCGCAGCGGAAGCGTGGTGGGCCCATAACCCACAGGTCCCAGGATCATATTGTTGCTTCTCCTTCCATGCATTGTTTTGGTTTCCCCTATCTCTTACAATTGTTCTCATCCGTTGACTTATTGTTTGATTCAATTCTTCCCTATCTTTTCTCTCTTTGATTTTAGTTCTGCCGACTCCCTTATTGCTTTGTTATATGGTGTTGATTCTTTCTTTTTTGATACTGTTTATTTTCTTTCTGCGTTCCATTTGACCCCATCATTGTTATCCCCTTCCTTCTATTTCTGGTTTTGCCCCTGCTTTGTTCCCTTTCCTTTAGCCTTCTGCTTTGTTACCCCTCCCTATGTTTGTTTTGCCTTGTCCTATGTACCGCCTAAGCAAATTTCGAGGACGAAATTTTGTTGTAAGGTGGGTAGGTTTGTAATCCCTGTTTTTTCAAAAATATATTTTTGTGTATTTTCTGTATTTTAAAAATTTTTGCAAATTATTTTTTTCCGATTTTCAAATTTTTTTGTCAAGATGTATTTTTTTTGATCTTCTATTTTAAAATCTGTTTTCGATCAATAATTCTAAATTGTAACTATTTTCTATGATTTTATATTGAAATACAATTCCTAGTTTTGTTATTATTACTCTTATTATTATTATTACTGTTAGTATTGCTATTACTATTATTAATTTTGGCTGGTTATTGAAAATCCATTTCTATGTGCTAATTGTACTTGTATCTATATTAAATAAATTCTATTCTTATATTGCAAATTACATTTTAATTATAAATAATCTTTTTATTTGTTATTTTTAATGAATTTTTATAACCCTATTTCCCTATTGGATTTTCTCAAACCCTATTTAAAACCCTTACCCTATAAACCAAACCCATAACCCATTTATACACCCGTTACCCTACCCCTAACCCGAACCCGTTGCAATCCATCAGAACCCAACTCGTTCATATCCCTTCAGCAAAACGCTAAACTAACCCATGCATATAAATACCCATATTTGCCTATTCATCTTCTCCCCTCTCTCTGCCGTTTCATTTTCCCTCTCCTGGTCTCTTTCCCGTTCGTCCCTCTCCTCGTCCCTGCGACCCCGCCTCCTTGTGCCGGCCTCCCCTGGCAGCCGGTGCCTCCTGTGCCCACCGCAACAGCTCGACAACACCCCTACCATGTCCCCGATGCCTTCCTGCCTCCTGCAGCACCGCAACACCCTTTCCCGTCTCCTCATCTCCTCGCTATGACGCTGCAACACCCAGGCGACGCCCTGCCCCCGTCTCCACCTCTCTCCCTGTCCACTGCAGCCACCTGCGGCCATCGTCGCGACCTCCCCTCATCGGCAGCTGCACCTGCGGCCTGGGCGCGCGTCTTCCCTGTCTCGACGTGCCGCACGTCGGCAGCCCATCCTCGCGATCCCCTGAGCCGCCTCCGTGTTCCCCCGCAATCCCTGCGGCGCTACTGTACCCTGGCCGCTGCCCACTGCTGTGATCCCGGCACTCCTCGCCACTTCGCCGCCTGTCCCGCCACCTGGCCAGCTCCCAGTCGCAAAGCAATTCCCCCTATGCTCTTTTTTGCCAAGAAGGTGCTGTTCGTTTGATAGTTTTGTTGTGAGCCGTTGATCGCATCATGATCATCATCATCTTGGTTTTGATCCCTTGATTGAGAGCCGTCTGCTGGATCTTGATCACATCAAGTCTCGATCAACCGCCCGATCGTCATCACATCTTGATCATCATGATCATCATCATCTTAGAGTTCTTTGATCTCTTTGATTGTGGATCGTTCGATCATCAATCTGATCTGATCATCATCATCATCATCATCAAGATACTGATCACATCTCGATCTTGATCTTGATCTTTGATCTGTTCCCTTGATCTCATGATCTCAGCCGTCCGATCGTGTTCGTGGGTTATTTGTTCTTTGGATTCGTAATCTTGTTCGTGATCGTGGTTCGTGTTCGATCCGTTCGTTGGTTCGTTGCTGGGAATCCGTTCTCGTTATTCTCTTTCTTTTGGTTGGATTCGTTGTCTCTCAGGCAAGTAACTTGTACTCCAATTCATTTGTTTGATACAAGTCAAAAGTTCTTCTCTAGAGACGACTCTTGTTTGTGTTTTTCTTGATGGGTTTTGTCACTATTGTAAAAACTTGACCATAGATGAGTCATGACACAAATCTTGACATGAATTAACTTAGGTTTACCCATTCTTGATTTTGTTCATGTATGTGAGACTAGTTGTAAGAATTCGTGTTTTGGTTGAGACCCATGTGATATATTTGTTTGAGACATGCTAATAACCATAATTCATGATGTTTAGACACTTGGTAGACTTGATTTCATGTTTGGATGTGTTTGGATCAATTTTCTTGAATCTATGTTGATTTTGTTTTTAAGGGAAAAATCTGTACTAATTTTGTCGCTGTTCTATTTTATTTGCTGTTTTGGACTATCTTGAAGTCAGTATCTTAATTTCGGTATAAAACATGATTTTTAGATAATTTCGTCTACTTTCCAACCCTTCTAACCTTGCTGGATTTTTTTTTCGTATGACTGAGTTATGACTGTTTTACTACAGAGGTGTCGATCTTTTCCAGATTCTATTTTTCGGTAAATTGGATGACAAATCATTTTAAAGAACTATGCTACATATATTATTTTGATCTGAAACTTTGGTCAGTTTTTCTATACCTATCTTGGGATTACCCAGAATTTTTGTGAATTTTATTGATATGTTTTATGTGATGTTTCATGCTCGTTTATTAAATCTATACTTGCTGTATTTTGCTCGCTGATCTATAAAGAACCTTATTTTCACCCTGATTCCTTTTACTGTATGGAAAATATTTGTTAAATATGAAAGTTATTTTGTTTTATCTATTTTCATCTTCCTTTGACGGATTTGGATTTCTCTTCACGGCTTGCGAGATATTTCAGTTTTCGTATAGAAGTGTTGGGAATTCCAGATTGGCCAAAATATCGTTCCCTGATGTTTTCTTATTTTTGATGACTGAACAAATTTTTCTGGAATATTATTAAACTTTATATTTTGATTCTAGACATATAGGGGAATACCCCAGATTTTTTCGTGGATTTATTTGATGAATTTTGATGCTATTTTCTTGACTTTAAATTTGTTTTCCTGATTCCTGGCTGAACGTGTTTTTTGTTTTCAAATCAGTTTTGAGTTATGATCTTCTGAAACACTCTATGACTTAATTATACTCGCTGGATTCGTGTGGATGTATAGTTTCCAAATCCTTCGACAGATCTAGATTTTTATTTCTGTAGCGACAGGATTCACTATTTTAGTACTTTACTGTCTTGCTGTCCTGAATATGAACATACACTGTTTTTGCTCGTTTATGTGACTGTATATTATCTATGCATGTTTATTTGTTTCTCTGAACCTAATACTGATTATACCATGTTAGTTTGACACTATTCCGTATACATTCATGCCTGTTTGATGACCATAATAAAAGTAACCAAGCCGGGATTTATGGGAAAGATCTAGTAGTGGGAAAGTATAGAATTGTGTACTTAGAAGGGGGCCCGTGTTTCCCATATGATTATCTGTTATCTGTTATCTGACCCTGTCTACATTACTTCTTATATGAAGGTGTAGGGAAGAAGAGAACCAGTAGGTTCTATCTGTCTGTCTGAATCTGTTATCTGACCTTGTCTACATTACTTCTTATATAAAGATGTAGAGAAGAAGAGAACCACTAGGTTCTATCTATCTGAACTATTATCTGATATCTGTCTGAACCCTGTGTACACGGCCCTATATGATCCCCTATGAAATCTACAAACGTAACTATTTTGAATGTAGCAAACATGTGATAAAAGGATGGCACATGAAGTGCTACCTAGTTAGTAATTAATACAAGACTTATAAGAATATGACTTCTGTATCTGTATCTGAAATCTGAATCTAAATCTGTTATATGTATCTGCCTATCTATTATCTGATCATCTGATTAACTGTTATCAGTCTGACATTATCTCTTGACACTATTATTTGACACTATCTGTAAATCTGTCTGTATGCCTTTTGACTTTGATACTTGACACATGTTAGTATTCCCTGCTAGTTGATTCTGCCATACCATGCTAGATCTGTTTCTGCTATTATTTAGATTTTTTTAGTTTCCCCTATGTACTAGTATCCTACATTATAAGTGGCCCGTAACTTGCAATTGACGGGTACTTATTTTCTTGTTCCTTCTCCTGCGAATTCACTAATTGCAGATCAGGATGGTCAGCTGCCCGATGGAGTATGTGATCTAAAGTTCTAGTTGGCTGGAGCTTTTCCTATCTTCATTTATTTCCTGTTGCTCATTTTGAACATTGTATCTGTTACTTGTATTCTTTGTGTTTAGGCAGTATGACCCAGGATTTTGTGTTATTCAGATCATGACTATTTGAGATTAATATATTTTATTTCAAGCATTCTTATTGGTTTTTGGTTCATATGTGCATGTGGTTGATTTTTTTGGCTTCCGACTCTGATTATCTTGTGAAATATTGCAAAGATTTCCTGAACAGCCTATGAATGATGAAAATCATTCACTGGGCCAATGTTACGTGCTTATATTACGTATTTTTGGAAAGTGAGGCGTGACAATATCGAAATACAGAAAATACTCATAAAATATGTATTTGCCGAAATGGGGGTTACAGGCACTTAGCACTGGTAGAGTTTGCCTATAATAACAGTTTTCAGATTAGCATTAACATGGCACCGTATGAGGCGCTGTATGAGAGGAAGTGCTGAACACCAGTATGTTAGTACGAAGTGATAGACAGGCAGATGTACGGGCCAGAAATAATGCATCAAACTTCGGAGAAAATAGAATTTATTCGGAAGAGACTGGTCGAAGCTCAAAGAAGGCAAAAGAGCTATGCAGATAATCGGAGAAGGCACTTGGAGTTCGAAGAAGGTGACTTTGTCTTTTTGAAGGTGTCTCCAACGAAGGGTGTGATTCGATTTGGAAAAGGAGGAAAGTTAGCTCCAAGATACATAGGACCGTATAAGATGCCGAAGAGGATTGGGAAGATAACCTATCGGTTGGAATTAAAGGAAGAGCTAGCCCAAGTGCACAATGTCTTTCACGTGTCCATGTTACGAGAATACAATCCAAATTCGAGCCATCACTTGCCAGAAGTACCAGAAGCTCTACAATTAAACTTGAGCTACAAGGAGCGTCCATTGGAGATCGTGGATCGACGAGAAAAGGTTTTGAGGAACAAAACTATACCCATGGTCAAGGTAATGTGGAGGAATCAGCTGGTCAAGGAAGCAACTTGGGAATCGGAAGAGCTGATGAAGAGTGACCATCCCGAACTTTTTGCTTAAATTTTGTATTTTTCATGTCTTCTTTTATTTCTTATCTCTCCCTCTTTAAGCGTAGTTCTGAGGATATAACTATTCTATGGAGGGAGTGTTGTAACAATCCTAAAATATTTTCTTTTAAATATTTTTTTCCTGCACGAGTTTTGCACGTACTTCTCCTTTTATACACGTGCAAATTAAGTTATTTTATTACAAAAGATGTGCACTAAAATTTCATTAAGATTAATTTAACCTAATTATGCTAAAATTTTATTATGAAAAAAATAATATAATTGTTTATTAAAGAAGAGGGGTTAAAATGGAATAAAATGATAATATAGGAGTAAAGTGGAAAGTGTACAAAACACGTGCACACGTGCACACGTGTAATGTGCACCCTTTCCATATACCGGATGCCCTTTGACTTGGGTTCCATGAGTGGGGGAGTGGGGTGTGTGAGTGGGTGTGTGAGTGGATTAGTGGATAGTTATTTGCTAAAACTACCCCCTAATTACCCATATAAATACCCACCTATTCTAACCCCAAATGAACACAAAGAAGAAAAAAAGAGAATCAAGTGCTATTTTTGGGCTTTCGGGATTGTGCAAGGAGAGGCGGGATTTTGCTTTCTTGGAGTTTTGTGAGGAGTTCTCTTTGAGGTGGGTGCTTCTTTTGCTTTCTAGTTATTTGTAGAATTCATGATTAGGTATATATACATTGCATGATGAGTAGATATTGAGTGGGTGTTGGTATTGTTTTCTAAAAGTTTTGTAGGTTGCATGCTTAAATAATAATACTACATGAAATGTGTGTGTGCGAAATACTCTAAAAATTTGTGTTTAAATTATTGTAGGAGATAATTTTCTTCTATGTCATGTGTAGAAATAACCATGCCATATGTCAAATTAGAGTAAACTGTGCAGATTTCTAAAATGAATTAGTGCTTTCATTTCTTTTGTATGATCGATTTCCGTATTCTTTGCTACTACAATTTCAAGTTGATTAAACCAATTTACGAATGCAAACTAGGTGTTAAATTTCTATAAAGTTCTATGTGGACTAAAATTCATGTCGATATGTCAAATTAAATTAGTTTTTGTTTCTGGAGATTTAATGAAATTCGTAGAACAGTGTATAAGAGTTGTAGAAATTATTTCAGAATCAAAACTATGGTTTAAATTTCATTAAAGTTAGGAAATAGAGAGTTCGTAGTTAAATAAATTTTATGCAAGTTATAGTCAGATGATGAGGTTTGAGTGCCTGGTCTTTGGCGTTGGCCTTGGGTTGCTGTGTACAGTGCTATTATGTTGCGAGTTCGAAACCTAGGGGGCTCTTTTTCTTTTGAAATCTTTAATGAAATATTAGAACAATAGCTAGAAATATATGAGAATTTCTGTGTGGATTTAATGCACCAACAGTGAGTTGGCTCATTAGTTGTGGGTTGTGGTTGGGTTGCTATTGTGCATGGGTTCGACTCTAGGTGGGGGCAGTTATTAATTTTTTCCTATTAGCTAATTTATATGTATATTGATTAAGAATGAATTTAAATCATACTAGAATATTAATGGAATATTTTGAGATAATTTTGTACAAATTTAGAATTTAAATTGGGAGTAAAATCACATTCCATATTGAATAGTATATCAAGATGGTTATTTTGAAATACTTATTTATTTTTGAATAAGCTAACTTTGGAATAATTGAGATAATCAAATATAAATTGGGGAACTCACTTGGGTGGAAATTATAGTATTCTATTTGAGGAGTAAACTTAGTAATATTTTATTTTGCGGTGAAAGGTTAAAAATGTGAAAATTTATCCTAGGATGTGTGTACCATATGAGAAATGAATTTCATCCTAGAATTTGTGAAAAATGATTTATGTGAAAAAATAAGAAATAAACAAAGACTGTATTTTGGAAAATAAACGTACTATATTGTAAAGGTTTTATCAAGTCAAATTGATTTTGGAGATGAGTTATCTTGAAATGGGCAATTTAAAGAGAATAAATGAAAGAATTAAATTATTTGTAATGAATGAGAAATTTTTATGAAGATGTTAAGATTAACCTAGATGATCTCTATGTTGAGATGGATGGTTTTTAGGAGCTGAACGAGGCCCGTAATGTCCGACAATTTTGATAAATAAAATTTTGTGAAATAGTTAATATGGACCTGAAATATTGTTGAGTAAGTTTAAGTCCGGCAGGGTAATCTAGTTCTAGGCCATGATAACTAAAATTTAATTAAAGACATGCACTAGTAAAGAAGATGTGATAAAACCTTGGCAAACGTAAGTGGGGCATTTCTATATAGTGGGGCGGTGGATTTCGGGACTACAGACCCAGTCGGGCGGTGGATTCCGGGACTGTGGTTGCTTGTAGAGCGAGACAAGCCTTAATTAAATCTGGGACTATGATTGATCAGGCGGTGGATTCCGGGATCATGAATGATCGGGCAGATAGGATGCAGATCTCCAACATTTTCCTGGGCTAGAGCGGCATTTGCGGGATGTTCGCATGACGAGGATTCTGTATAGTCAGGCGGTGGATTCCAAGACTGGAATCCGTACTCGTGGAATGTCTAAATCTTGTTTTTGTTACCTAAGTAGAATTTTCATGACGAGGGATTGAACCCTACAATGAGGAGTACGATAAGGGTTTGCCCTCGGACCTGTGTAGTATGGGATGCACAGAATCCGAACAAGTGTGCATCAGTGCATCGTAAGTGTGGAAAACTGCACTAGGCATCAAGTTCATATCATACACTGACGTGTTTAGGATAGTCACTTCTCACATTTTGTTTCACATTCAAGTTTGTGTTTGCTAAAGTAGAAGAATCGTTGTATTATAGCATTGCGTCAGTTGTATGCAACTGACATGCCCACATTTTTCTAGTTGCAGGATTGGTCTTAGCATGAATTTGAAGACACTGTGATAGATGTCACAAGATTGAAGAGTTTTCATTATCATATATGTACTGTACTTATTTATTTCCACTGTACTAATGTAAAGAATGATGTTGTAAATGAAAAAGTTTTAAATTCCCTATATTTTTGTACGAAGTTGAAGTAAAAGTTTCTGTTTGTGCTACAAATTATATGTATTTAGAATTCGGGATGTTACATATTCTCTACTAAAGCAATGAGCACACACAATACATACATAAGACAATATTGCATAGAAAACTATTATTGTGTATATTTGTTCTGTAATGTCCCCGAATTCCAAAACACAGGTAATTCATAGCCAAACCAGAATCTTTACTTCAATTTTGTACAAAAATATAAGGATTTTTTTTTCATTGCAATGTTATTCTTTACAATACACAGCGGAATTTACATATAAAATACAACTTATGTCCTCAAAAATCTTCAATCTTGCAACATCCTTCGACACCAAACTCATGCCCACGCCGCTTGCTAATCCGAGTCCTGCAAAACTTGAGAACTACAGGCACGTCAGTTGAATGCAGCTGACGCAATGCTATAATAGAGTGATTTTCAATTTTAACAATCACAAACTTGAATGCAAACAGAAAATGTGACTACCCTAAGTATGTCAGTGTATGATATGAACCTAATGACTAATGCAGACACTTATACCTACAAAGAAAATCTAATGCGCACTTGTTCGGATTCTATGCCGCCCATCCAACATAGGTCCGAGGGCAAGCCCATAACGTACTCCTCATTATAGGGTTCAATCCCTCATTATGCAAACCTAGAACCATGACGAAGATCAAGATTTAGACATACTGTGAGTATTGGTTCTCGCATCGGAACTCTGAAGGTCAGACTCCTTCCTCAGATAATTTGGAGACTATTTCACTCACATCCAGGAATAAATAAACAATACCTCACCTTGTAGGTCACTCTGGAACCCTTATCACAGTAATGCCCCATGAGCATCGCACTCGTCCCGGAACTCTGGAGATTAGACCCATATGGGAATATCTCACCCTGTGGATCACTCTGGGCCCTCCTACTCACGTTTACTCAAGTTTCATCATATCTCCTATCTAGTGCATATCCTTAAAATTCATTCATAATAAGTCTGACATAGAGCTAGTTTACCCTACCAGACTTAAATCAACACACCGAGGACATTAGCCCACACTGGCTACTTCTCAAATTTTAATTTGTTAATCTTGCCGTCACCCTGGGTCCCACTCAGCCTCTAGAATCCATATTTCAAAAGCATAAACTCGTTAGGTTATTCTTAACCTAATTTCATAAATTTTCATTCATTTAATTCATCACAATTCCTTCCAATTAGTCCGTCTCAAAATGACTAAACTAGTCTTTTTATTCATTATAATATAATTTTCAACAAAACTAACTTAATAATGCTGGAAAATAATCTATGTGGGCTCACATATGTGAATAAATGTATAATTGTTATTCTGAAGTCTAACCCAAATTAAGGTGATCTAACAAAGATTAAGTGATGGGTTAAAAGCATACAATATAAAGTGTGATATATTACGTATAGAAACCGGAAAGAGGATTTTTTGTTTTGTGATGTGCAAAATTGGAAATCACTAATTATCTGTTAGGGTTGTGGTCCCCTATATATACATATCTTCTTATTCTATCTGCCATCCCATTAACAGAAAAAGAAAGGATAGACTCTCTTATAGGAATACATATCATATAGGAAGATCCAAATTCTCTGCACAATCTCCATCAATGGCATTAATGGCTTCAGGTTAGTGCTTTCGCTTTTATATTCTTCTTTTTTTGATTTAGCAAAGGATCTATAGAATCATGACTTAGGGTATATTAATAAAGCAGTTTTAATAACATGATTAAGATCTGGATCTGTAGAAACATGATATAAGATGACATCAATGTTTTATGCATGTTGCTTAAGTGTTGTTATTATAAAATTCCATCAATTGGTATCAGAGCCATCTTTGCTAGATTAATTGAAGAATTGATGATTTTGTTTAAGAAATTTAGGGTTTCTTATTTAATGAAATTTAAGAAATTTAGGGTTTCTTTGGATCCTCCTTTCTTGGTATTTGATCTTTCTGTTTAAAAAATTCAATTGATGAATTTAATTGATAGAAGTAATTGGATCAATTTCATATAGTTCTAAATTTTTTTAAAAAAATCAATCAAAACCGTAAGTACTGATTTTATAGGGTTTTGGATTTTGATAATTTTTTTAAGATATGGTTTTGATGACGTTTTGATATTGGATTCTGTTATAGATAATTAATATAGTTTACCCGTAGAGATTGTATGGGGTGGTAGTGCACAATTTAATGGCGTGGGGGCCCACCGATTTGAAGAAGGCGCAACAACCATTGCTGCTTACTTGCTGCGTCAGCATGGCTGACGTCATGGGGGGGCCCACGTGCTGAGAGTAGGGGGTGGCTTCTGCTGTGTGGGTGCCACGTGTGTGGCAGGTGGTGGGGACCACTCGGTTTTGGTTTGGCCTGCTGCGTTTCTCTCGGGATAGAGAGGGAAGATACATAAAATTTATTAATAGAAATTTTTTTGTTAATCTTATGTTATTAATATTATGTTATAAATATTTACTGTTATAAAATTGATTTGATATTTATCAGTAAAGCTAATTTTCTGTTATAAATATTTGTCCTATATTCGGATAAATAAAAATCAATTTGACATTATCAAGATATTCACAATTTTTTTTCTCCTAAGAAAACAATTAAATTCACAATTTGGTTTTGGATTTTCTTATGAATGTCTAATATTTTGAATAAATTAATTAAAACAGAATGTTACCAAAGTGACATCTTTTGTGTAGATTAATTTATTTAAAATATCAAGATGATTGTGTGTTTGTAATTCATGCATTTATTAACTAACCCGAAGGTAAGTTGATATTTTGCTGAATGTCATACACATCTATGGTGATAAATGTGTGACATTTATAAGGTATTCCATGTGAATAATATGTCAGTCCTAAGAATGACTTATTATTTGACAAAATTTATTGTCAATGTTTAATTACTACAACAAGAGTACCGCTTACAGTTAATGTTATTGTCCAAAGACTTGATATTAATGTTCTGCCTGGTATCTTGAGATGGGATTAACCATTGTTTGAATTTATTGTTTTATATGGATTCTTATGAGCTTATTTTGTTTGTTTTGTTCTATATTCAGCTAACTTATCTTCTGCTACCTCAATAAAAGCTAACATCAACTCTATTCCCATGCTTAATGGGACCAATTTCAAGGATTGGAAAGGGACCTTACTTATAACTCTTGGTTGTATGGAATTAGACCATGCATTAAGGGAAGAACAACCTCCACCTCTCACTGCGGAAAGCACTCCTGATGATAAAAGGAATTTTGAGAGGTGGGATCGTTCAAATAGCATGAGTTTAATGATTATGAAACATAGCATTCCAGAAACCTTTAGGGGCACAGAATCCGATGAGATTACTAAGGCCAAAGATTTCTCCTAACAAATTGAGAAACGTTTTGCCAACACTACAAGAAATTTGACATATACCAACGGACACGTGTAGTGACAGTCACTAAAACCGTGGGTATAGGCATCATATACCTAAAGTAGTGAACTGTGGTATAGATATCCTATAGCTTTAGAGCTTTTAATGTGTAGTGTTAGCAAAAATCCAATAACTTTCTTCCTAGCCACACAAATACCCCCATCGAAATTTTCATTTCCCCTCTCTATCTCTTTCTTCCCGCTCACGAACCCCAAAGCCCAATCGCCGTCGTAGACCGCTGCCCCACGTCACCGTGACCCCCATGCCCCCCACGCCGTCGTTCCCCCGACCGTCCTAACCCCAATGTCTCTCACAAAATCGAAAATCCTCTCTCTCTCTCTCTCTCTCAAAACCCAAAATCGAAAATCAATTCTCGGCATCCCCACCGACCCCGACCTCCCCCGTCGCCAACACCCCCGTATCTGCTATCCTCGAGGCCATCTTCGTCTCCAGCCCCCGGCGCCCCCATCGCCATCATCGCTCCCATCGCCAAAACCCTAACTCTAACTTGTTTTCGCCGTCGTTGTCTACTGCCCGAAGCCCCCATCTCCTCTCCTCTCATTTTCTCTTCGTTTCCTGAGCCCCAATCAGGAGCCCGACCTCTTCTTCGAGCCTAAAGGTAATCTTTCATTCCAATTAGCATGTTGTATTTTCTTATTAAGTTCACTTAGCACTGAAATTTGATATTGGTGTTATATTTTGGATGCTGGATATCAAATTGTTATTGATATAGTTGGGGAGTTTTATTTAAGGTATAACTTTGTGCATAATTATTTGGAAATTTTCAATCCCAGGTGCTTATTTAGATAACTAGTGTTCAATTCAAAACTAAGTTTTGACTTCAACCAAACTTGCAATTTTTAATGTTGATGTGGTTAATTCATATTTTAATTTGTGGTAGGATTAATGGATTATAGCTTTGCATCTATTGTTATTCGAATCTTTGTTTGTTGCAGAACACTTGTTTGTGGGAATGCCCAAGTGAGTGTTTTTTGTGAATGCTTATTAATTCAAATGATATTGTTTATTAATTCGCTCCATTGTAATATATTGTAACTTGTCTTGATTTATTCTTCATTACAAAAGTCTAAAGGGAGTCCTAGTTATGGCTCTATCTGAGATTGAGAAGCTCAACCTCACTGTACTCAACACCAGTGTCATTCCCTTTGCCACTTCATCGCTTGATTTTTCCTGAGGAATTTGACGAGGGATCCTCGCCAAGGGCTTCTATGGATAATAGGAATCCTAGTGAATTTGTCAATGTGAGTTATTGATATTTTTGTCTCATGATTGGTTTTGTTTCTTGTCTTATTTCTAAGGATGCTACTGGTTGTATCTATTTGTATTAGGCATCAAGAGCATTTGCTGAACCTCCAGAAAAATCTTCAGAGGTGAGTTTTCTTTTGGATGCTACTTTGCTTACATCTCAATCAATGATAACCGGTGCATCTGGATTTACTGATTTAATATCAATGTTTTAATATATTGAACTAATTGAATCCATTATCCAGTGCTCTATCTTTTGGTATTTTGGAAGTCAAATACTATATTTGGTGTATTTGATGCCATACCTTTTCTGTTCCTTTTGGTTATTCTTGTGTATGAATATATTATGCCATCTTCTAAATGTTCAATGGTAATTCTCTATATTATCTGTTACTGAGAAGGTTCAATGTAACAGCCCTTAAACTACACAAACTTAATACAAGTATGTATCCTTCCATAAAAACAACAACAACAAAGGTGTCTTCACCTTGAATTGGTTGGGCATACATACATACATACTTTGCATATATGTAACCATAGTGTTAAGGTCATCTTCTTTGCGTTTTGCAAGATTATCAAATCCTTCTCAGCATTCTTGATCTTTATCTGTCCTTCCAGAAGTCACACCCTTGGATAATTTAATCAATCGTCAAAATACAACAATTCTTGGAAGGTGTTTGAAGAAATAAATGTTAGTCCATTGCACAACCTGATTAAGAACGTACTAATTATTACTTCACTCATGACATTTGTATTAACCAATGTTTTATAGACTTTGATTTTTGAATGGTCTTTGAGATGAACGTAATTATTAACTTTTTTCCAGTTGGTCTTAAATCTGCTGAAGGTCCATTTACGTGCCCAAGGTTTTATACTTCCATTAAGTGATGCTATGAGACTATGTGTGGTATCTTATAATAATGCATGCTTACATATGACTTAAGAAAATATTTTTGTTGCCATTGTAAATTATTGAGGTGAATTCGTTGAGCTGGCTATCAATATTTTAAAGTAATTTGTATATATTTGATGCATAATTCGGTAAAATAATGGTAAAGCCTTTGTTGTAAAAATTCTGCTGCTGCATAACCATATTCTCTAAACAATCTATACATCTTTTTTTCTTTTCTTAGCTTTGATCCATGCTCATTTTGTTCTCTTCAGCGCTGGTCTTATTAGTCATCCTAAGATATGCTTCTTTCTCTATTAGACTCTCTCTCTCTCACATCTCCCACATTAAAAGTTCCCCGTGAACTAGACTGTTCCAGGTTTATTGAGTAATTTGATTGTTAGCCACAAGAATTGAACATGAAATGAGGTGATGTAAGAGAAGGTTTGTTGCCTTATTTGATTCTTAACCACAAGATGGGATAACTTGTGACCTCACCATACCACAAGCCAACTATCTGAGATTGCATTGCAAAAATCTGAAGGGAGTCCTAGTTATGGCTCTATCTGAGATTGAGAAGCTCAACCTCACTGTACTCAACACCAGTGTCATTCCCTTTGCCACTTCATCGCTTGATATCACTGTGATGGCTCAGGTAGTTATTACTATTTTGCAAAACAGAATGAAACTATTAGATACTTAATGAGGAGTAAAAATAGTCAACAAAAAAAAAGTTTGCGATACCTTTCGCTGGTCAATTGACATATACCTAGGAGTGTGATTTTCTTTCTTTACATCAGGTATTATCCGGAAGGTTATCAATTTACCCTAATAGTATTTCTTTGGAAATTTTCAGAAATCGATGTCAGCTTAATAGCTTAATTCACTTTAGTTAGCTCGAATTAATGGATTGTTACTGTTGAATTTAGGGTATAATATTCATTTCTAATTATTGCAGATTGAGGAGGGGTTTTCCATGACTGTGAAGGATATTGTGAAGAAGCTAAACTTGGCTTTCAGGCAGTTCATGTGAAGAATGGTGTCGAAGAGGGAGTTATCTCCATTGTTTGTCGTTTTTCCTGTATTTCCTTTTAAGCAGGACATTAAGACATGTTTTGTGTAAACTGAATAAGGGTATCTAGTGCTAATTCACTTACATGTGCCCCTATGCCTATAATAAAGGGTACTTTGTAACCCCCCCCCCCCCCCCTCTTTCATTTTCACTTCTACAAGAAGTAACTTTGCTTTTTTAATATATGGAGATTCAATTTATAGTGGAAATGTAACCCCCCCCCCCCCCCCCCCCCCCCTCTCTCTCTTTCATTTTCACTTCTACAGGAAGTAACTTTGCTTTTTTAATATATGGAGATTCAATTTATAGTGGAAATGTACTTGAGCAAGACGGTAAACTATCATCCTATATTGGTGATGTAGACATCAATGAAAAACTTGATTGTATTTTATTTATTGTAGGTTAACTAATGTTAATGAAGAAGGGCATCTTTATGGGGTTTCTGGAAGCTCAGGAGGTTATGCTGAAACAGTTTTCTGCCATGCTGCTAAAACCATCTTTAATACTGTTACCGCTGATTCTGGTGTGGGGGTGAACAGATGAGATTTGTGAGTTCGCGGAAAAAACCTGAACAGCGGATCCAAACCTTCTGATTCCTGTCGCTACCTGCAAGGAAGTGCGATGCTGTTAGGATCGTGAGAAAAACAACAGAGATAAATTTGAGAAGAAAACAACACAAATATTATTTTTCAATCTCAAAAGATTTACAAAAAAAACTCTCAATACTTTATAAGCTCTCTGTGGCTATCAATCTCTATTTTTCTCTTCAGTTGAGTGCGTCTACAAATGAAGACAATAGCGAGAATTTATAGGAGGGGAAGAGACACCATGCTTTCGAAGAGACACCATGCTTCGGAAAAGACACCATGCTTCGGAAGAGACACCATGCTTCGGAAAAGACACCATGCTTCAGAAGAGACACCATGCTTGCACCAAACGTTGTCATGCATCAGCATGCACCAAACGTTGCATGAATGAGTGCATGCTCTTTTGTGGCGGGACCTATAATTCTCCTCCTCACGCCACATCTGCACCAATCGTCATCTCTCATCCATTCCAGTTATGTCTCTGCATAACTCTAGTTTCTCCCGAGACACAATCTTTGTCAACATGTCTGCTGGATTCTCCTTCGTGTGGATCTTCATCAGTTTCAACAATTGTTGATCCATCACCTCGCGTATCCAGTGATAGCGAATATCAATATGTTTTGTTCGGGAATGGTACATTGAATTCTTGCTCAAATCCAGAGCACTCTGACTGTCACAATGTACCTTGTAGTCATTCTGCTTGATCCCGAGTTCTTGTAGAAATCGCTTTAACCACAACATCTCCTTGCCAGCTTCAGCGGCAGTAATGTACTCTGCTTCTGTCGTAGATAGTGCAACGCACTTCTGCAACCTTGACTGCCATGACACAGCTCCCCCTGCAAAAGTGTAGATAAAACCAGAAGTCGATTTTCTACCATCAAGATCTCCGGCCATATCTGCATCTGTATAGCCTTCCAAAACCGGATCAGCTCCCCCGTAACACAAACATATCTTTGAAGTACCCTTAAGATACCTGAGAATCCACTTCACAGCCTCCCAATGCTCATTTCCTGGATTGGAGAGAAATCTGCTTGCCACACCCACTGCATGTGCAATATCCGGCCTCGTACACACCATTGCATACATCAGACTACCAACCGCTGAAGAATAAGGCACAACTTCCATTTCCTCGATCTCTTTCCTGGATGAGGGACACGAACTGTTGCTCAACTTGAAATGATTAGCCAGTGGGATGCTAACTAGCTTGGCACCCTCCATGTTGAATCGCTTGATCACCCGTTCAACATATTTCTCTTGAGATAACCACAATCTTCGGGCCTTTCTGTCTCGAGAGATGTTCATACCTAAAATCTGCTGAGCTGGCCCAAGGTCCTTCATATCAAAGACCTTAGAGAGTTCTATCTTCAGCTGTCTGATCTTCACTGCATCTTGTCCGACGATCAACATGTCATCGACATATAGTAACAATGCAATGAAATTTCCATCAGGGGACCTTTGAATGTAGATGCATTGATCTGCAGCAGTCCTCTTGTAGCCTTGACTCACCATGAATGAATCAAACTTCTTGTACCATTGCCTTGGTGCTTGCTTGAGGCCATACAAATTCTTCTTCAGCTTACATACGAGATTCTCTTTCCCTGGAACCTCGTATCCCTCTGGCTGCTCCATGTAAATTTCTTCATGCAGATCACCGTGAAGAAATGCAGTCTTCACATCCATTTGTTCAAGCTCCAAGTCTAGGCTAGCTGCTAATCCGAGCATGACTCGGATTGAAGTCATCTTTACAACTGGAGAAAAAATCTCACCAAAATCGATGCCTTTCTTCTGAAGGAATCCTTTGACCACTAGCCGAGCTTTGTGCTTCACCACCTTTCCGCTGCCATCTTTCTTGAGCTTGAATACCCACTTGTTCTTTAGTGCCTTCTTCCCTCCTGGAAGCTTAACCAAATCGTAGGTTTGGTTCTTCTCTAAAGAGTCCATCTCATCCCGCATAGCGTGCAGCCAGTTGTCTTTGTCTGGATGAGACAATGCTTCCTGGAAATTCTCTAGCTCCCCTTCATCAGTAAGAAGAATGTACTCTGATTCTGGATATTTAGTAGACGGAACATGGCCTCTTTCAGATCTACGTAGCTGAGGCTCACTCGTCTCAGGCGGTGTATCATTATCTTGTACTGGTTCTGCAGCTGTGAAAGGTTGCGGCTCCCCAGGCTCATCAATCCCTTCTTCCTCCTCCTCTAGTTCTGCTTCTAGTTCTTGATCAGACACAACATCATCTGCGGCAGCTTGTACTGGTACTGTATCTGGAACAAAGTCCTGAGTACTGACAGGACTTTCAGCAATTGTAGGCTTTTCAGTGTCCCCATATGTCTGATTTTCATGGAACACCACGTCTCTACTTCTGATGGGCTTCTTCGTCTTTAGATCCCATAGCCTGTATCCAAACTCCTCGTCTCCATAGCCTATGAAAATGCATGGAGTGGTTCTCGCATCGAGCTTCTGCCTGAGCTCCTTTGAGACATGTGCATAAGCCAGACATCCAAATGTCCTCAGGTGAGAGTAGGAGGGGTTTTTGCCGGTCCATTTCTTCTCTGGGATGTTGAAATTCAGCGGGACTGATGGAGATCGATTGATCAAGTAGCAGGCGGTGCGAACAGCTTCTCCCCAAAATGGCTTTGGCAGCTTTGCTGTGCTGAGCATACTTCTGACTCTTTCCATGATTGTTCGGTTCATTCTTTCTGCTACCCCATTGTGTTGCGGGGTACATGGAACCGTCTTCTCGTGCCGAATGCCCTGACTCTTGCAATAGGCATCAAAACTCCTGGATGTATACTCGCCTCCGTTATCTGAGCGAAGGCACTTCAGCTTCTTCCCCGTTTCACGCTCTACCATGGCATGAAATGATTTGAAGATTTCCAAGACCTGATCTTTTGTCTTCAGAAAATACACCCACACCTTCCGAGAAGCATCATCAATAAATGTCAGAAAGTATTTGTTACCGCCTAGCGACTCCACCTCCATGGGACCGCAAACATCAGAATGTATCAGACTGAGCAACTCTGATCTCCTTGTCGAAGAGGAACTAAAAGAGACTCTTCGCTGCTTGCCAAATAAACAGCTGCTGCAAGGTTGAAGCTCTGCATTCTTGGTAATGGAGATAAGATTTTCCTTCATCAAGGTTGATAAACCTTTCTCACTCATGTGACCGAGTCTCTGGTGCCACAGTTTCTGCGAAGCTTCATGTTCAACAATATTGAGACTCTCCACATTGATCTTCACATGAGTCTTGTACAAAGTGCTGCAGAGATGTCCACGAGCGATCACCATTACACCTTTCAGCATCCTCCACGAGCCATTGCAAAAACGGTTATCATAGCCCTTTTCATCTAGGGCACTCACCGAAAGAAGATTTTTTCGAAGTTCAGGTACATGGCGAACATCCTGCAGTGTGATTGTGCACCCGGCATCAGTCTGCATCCGAACGTCACCAATTCCGACAATCTTAGCAAAGCTAGAATTGCCCATCCTCACCGAGCCAAAGTCCCCAGCTTTGTACGTCGTGAAGATGTCCTTTCGAGGAGTGGCATGGCAAGATGCTGCAGTATCTACCACCCATTCTACGCCCTGATTCGACACATGGAGGCATGTCTCATCCTCATGAGAGCAAAGAGCCACATCTTCTAGTACTGTGACTTGTACATCTCCTTCCTTCTTTGGTTGTGACCTTCCCTGACCGCCTTGTTTTTGTAACTTCCAACAATTTCTTTTCATGTGGCCTGGTTTGCCACAGTGATGGCGTATGCAGGCCTCCTCCCATCACTTGATTTGCCTCTCGATCTGCCTCTGCTTTGGCTCCTGCCTCTCCACCTGCCTCGATCTTCCTCTCGCTGTCTCCCACGGACTTCTGTGATGCAGGCTTGTGCTTCTGTGCCAACGTCCTTTCTTCGAGCTTCCTTATTGAATAGGGCATCCTTAACCATAGACATGGTAAAATTGCCAGTCGAAGCCGAGTTGCTGAGGGAGACCACCAATGTCTCCCAACTGTCTGGAAGAGAGCTGAGAAGTAGAAGTGCCTGTAACTCATCTTCAAGTGGTAACTCCACTGAAGATAGCTGATTCACCAGGCTCTGAAACTCGCTGGTGTGTTCTGCTACAGAAGTTCCTCCCTGTAGCTTCAGGTTCACCAACCGTCTCATCAGCAGGGCCTTATTTCGAGCTGTCTTGGCCTGGTACATATCCGCCAGCTTCTTCCAAAGGGCAAAAGCATCCGTTTCCTGGGCAACATTATGGAAGACACTGTGATCGATCCACTGTCGAATCTGACCGATCGTTTTCCTGTTCATCTTCTTCCAGTCCGCCTCATTGGTAGCTTCAGGTCTTTCTCCCTTCTCCTCAATAGGATCAAAGAGATCTTTACAACTTAGGAGATCTTCCATCCGAGGTCTCCAAAGTGTATAGTTGGTGGCAGTAAGCTTGATCATGGCTCCAAATGATGATGATGATATTGATTCCTCCATCGACATCTTGATCTGCAAAGGCTTTTGGCACTCAACAACTCAACCTCGCTCTGATACCACTTGTTAGGATCGTGAGAAAAACAACAGAGATAAATTTGAGAATAAAACAACACAAATATTATTTCTCAATCTCAAAAGATTTACAAAAAAAACTCTCAATACTTTATAAGCTCTCTGTGGCTATCAATCTCTATTTTTCTCTTCAGTTGAGTGTGTCTACAAATGAAGACAATAGTGAGAATTTATAGGAGGGGAAGAGACACCATGTTTTCGAAGAGACACCATGCTTCGGAAAAGACACCATGCTTCGGAAGAGACACCATGCTTCGGAAAAGACACCATGCTTCGGAAGAGACACCATGCTTGCACCAAACGTTGTCATGCATCAGCATGCACCAAACGTTGCATGAATGAGTACATGCTCTTTTGTGGCGGGACCTACAGATGCACCGGGGTTGATTCCGGCGACGCACCCTCCGATGCTCTTGTCAGTAACCAGTGGTGATTAAGAAAGAGCTTAAGGTGGAAAAAGAGTGATTACCTGGTCACAGTGGTAGGGGGAGGTATTTATAGTTGCCATGGGAGTGATTAAGGACCTGATTTCCTGTGTAACTGTCAGGAGAAAAATCCTCCGAATCTGTTTAGGAAACTGACCCCTGATTCCCGGTGAGAGCAAATCAGGCCCGTTGATTCGGTCAAATCAGTGACCCTGATTTTCCTCTTGCTGATCTGGGTTTGTCTTGGGTCGGGACCCGTACCCAGTTGGAGTGGAACCAATTTTTCGCAATTTTTAAATAAATAAAACGGTTTAAATAAATAAAAATTGATTTTTAAATACCGATTTATGGCGTGGCGCAATCTGGACCCTTGATCAGTGCCGAGCGTGATTTTCTGGACGATCGGACGGTTCCCATTCCTCGGCAGGTAGTTTCTTCATTAACGAGGGTCGGCTCCTCGGTTCCTCGGCTCGTCAGCTCGGCTCCTCGGCTCCTCGGCTCGGAGTTAGCCGAGGTACGTGGCGTCATCTGGGCCGTCCATCTCAGCGCGGATCCCCAAAAAATGCTATCTTGTCGTTTAGTGGACGTGGCGAGATCTGAGCCGTCCATCATGACGAGTGCGCTTTTCGACAAGATACAACAGCTGATATGGGTCGGTGCATTTTTTCGCCATATACGAGGGTCGGTTCCTCGTCCCCTCGGCTCGGCGGGCTTTTTCGCCATATACGAGGGTTGGTTCCTCGTCCCCTCGGCTCGGCAGGCTCTTTCGCCGTATAAGAGGGTCGGTTCCTCGTCCACTCGGCTCGGCAGGTCGGCACACGTAGGTCGGAGTGTACCGAGGTACGTGGCGAGATCTGGGCCGTCCGTCATGACGAGCGCGCTCTTTGACAAGATCTGACGGCTGAGATGGGTCGGCGGATTTTTTCGCCATGTACGAGGGTCGGTTCCTCGTCTCCTCGGCTCGTCCCCTCGGCTCGGAAGGTCGAGGCACCAATGGTTCGGGATCAGCCGAAGTACGTGGTGCGATCCTGGGCGTCCATCTCCGCGCAGATCCCCAAAAAACACTATCTTGTCGTTTAGTGGACGTGGCGAAATCTGAGCCGTCCATCATGTCGAGCGTGCTTTTTGACAAGATCTGGCGGCTGATGATGGTCGACACGTTTTTTCGCCATATACGAGGGTCGGTTCCTCGTCCCCTCGGCTCGAAAGATCGGTGCCGTTAGTCGAGGCACTGAGTTGGACATTTTGAAGGATGTGGCTTTGATGGGTCGCTACCTTCTGAGCCCAGTAGCTCGGCTGCTTGGCCAAGCTGTTCGGTAGCTCGGTTAAGCAGGCCAGTGGCAGGCAGTTCGGAAGGTGCACGTGGTCGGATCTGGTGCGTCCATCATGGTGCGAATCACGAGGATGGGGTTCAGATCACGAGAAAACGTTATCTTGTCGTTTTGTGGGCGTGGCGCATTCTGAACCGTCCATCGAATTCTGACACGAATTTTGGAGAGATCCGACGGTAATTTCGCCTCGGAAGGATTTTTCTCCATATAAGAGGGTCGGTTCCTCGTCTTCTCGGCTCGGAAGCTCGGTGCCGTTGGCCGAGGTGTGGAGACTTAGTAGCTTGGAGCTGTTTTGAAGAGACTCAGTGGCTCGGTTTCCCAGTCAAGCTGTTCGATAGCTCGGTTAGGCACACCGGTGGCCGAGTCGTGGACTTGGTGATTTGAGGATTCTCCGTTGTTGAAACTGAAACGTCGTAACGCTCCGCTTTGGCGTTTTGGCTTCTTAATGGGCTTTTTAGATTCCCAAGGTGGCCCAAACTCGCTTTTGGGGTTATATAAGTTCACTCCCCCACCCCCAAGCTCATTTCTCACTTTTACTCAAAAGATTTCACTTTTACTCTCTGCTCTCTGCTAGTGGCGATCTTTGCTCCAAGGCGGTTGCGCTAGCTGTCGCGTGGGCCAGGGCGATTTCCGGCAAGCTCATTCCGACCGTGAACGTCACTTCAAAGGTCAGTCTACTAGCCTTAGCTTTTTTATAAAGATGTCAAGAGTGAACTCGGGGAGTGAGGCCTCGTCCTCTGGCAATGATGGCGCCGAGGAGAGGAGGAAGGCGGAGATCCGAAGGAAGGGGAAACAGTTCGCCGAGCCGGCTGCGGCCGAGGCGAGGAAGGAGAAGAAGAAGAGGAGGGTGGTCACCCAATCTCCCGTGGTCGAGGTGATCGTGGAGAACGTGAAGTAGGCCCCTGAGATGGGACGATACCCTTCTGTACTGTCTGGGCATTTGGGGGTTAGGCAGTACGAAGGCGATCTTTTGAAGAAGGCGATTGATATGGCTAAAAATGGGGTTAAATCGGAACCGTCTAGATTGTGCATGAATCTTGAAGCTCAGGGGTAAAACAGTAATTTCACATACAGATGGGTTCTAAACGGGTACTGGGTCTCCTCCTCACAGACCCAACACCCCACAAATGGATCCACTCCGTCTGGGTACGGGTCCCGACCCAAAACAGACCCTGATCAGCAAGAGGAAAATCAGGGTCACTGATCTGACTGGATCAACGGACCTGATTTGCTCTCACCGGGAATCAAGGGGCAGTTTCCTAAACAGATTGGGAGGATTTTTCTCCTGACGGTTACATAGGAAATCAAGCCCTTAATCACTCCCCTGGCGACTATAAATACCTCCCCCCTTCCACTGTGACCAGGTAATCACTCTTTTTCCACCTTAAGCTCTTTCTTAATCACCACTGATTACTGACAAGAGCGTCGGAGGGTGCGTCGCCGGAATCAACCCCGGTGTATCACACTTCCTTGCAGGTTGCGGCAGGAATCGGAGGGCTTGGATCCGCTGTTCAGGTTCTTCTCGAACTCACAAATCTCATCTGTTTACCCCCACACTAGAATCAGTGGTAACAGATTGGCACCTGTCTGTGGGAAACAACCTCACGAACAGCCTCCGCCTCTTCCTTGTCGTCTAGCCCTTCTCCAACCATGCCTCCAAAGAAGGTCAGATCTAGAGGGTCCAACCGCGGACCCAATCCCGCCGATCAGCCAGAGGAAGTCCCTGTCCATCCTGCTCCGCAGCCCGAACATCTTCCTCCCCCGGCCCAACAGGGCCAGCGTCCTCTTCCGAACCAACAACCCCCAAATGGTCCTGCTGGTCAGAACCAGCGGAGGCAGAAGCAACCACTCCATCCAGACCACGTCTCAATTCATAATGCCTCCTCGGACTCCATGGCTTCCCATCACCCCCGAGCCTCCGACCTCCGCAACACCGTCCTGAATCGCCAAAAGGAAGAGGACCTTCGCACCCACCTAGATGAGAGGCGGGCCCGAGAGGGAGCCTCCCGCCAGCATCATGGTGAGCGATCTCCTCATCACCGAGATGGTAGGAGGTCTCCGGACCGAAGGGGTCGAGCGGAATCTCCCGAGCACCGTAGAAGGAGGCCACATTCCCCCGTGGATCGGCATCATCCGAGGAACAATGAGGCACCGATCACTCGTGCCGAGTTCCTACAGTTCCAGGAGACTGTCCTGCAGGCACTCAACCTTCGCCCCAACAACCACAATGCCCAGAGGGTTCCAACAGCCCCACGGGTACCGAGTCCTCGCCACCGATCCAGAAGTCCTCTCCCGGCTCCCAGTCGCTAGCAGCATCCCTATAGTCCTCGTCGGTCCCAGGACTATCGACGCCGCAGTCCCCGCTCCCCTTCCTACGAAGAAGAGTCCAGGGGATCGTTTGATTACCAGTGGAGGGACGATGCCCTCTACCGTCGTCTCCACGAGGTGGAGAGGCGCATCGGTCGCATGGACAGAGAGGAGGAGTCGAGAGTAGGGACCGTCCGTCCCAGCAGACCCCCCTTCTCTCGGACAATCATGGAGGCCCCCATACCGAGGGGTTTCAAACCTCTGCAGTTTGAAACGTACTCAGGGGAGTCCGACCCAGTTGATCACGTCGAAATCTTCAAGACCTTAATGCTGATCCATCAAGCTTCCGACGCCATGCTCTGCAAGACCTTCCCCGCCACCCTCAGGGGGTCAGCTCGGGAATAGTACTCTAGGCTCGCTCCCTCTTCCATCTTCTCGTTCGAGCAATTCGAAACGCTCTTCATAACTTACTTTGTGAGTAGCAGGCGAGCTAAGAAGACGAGCCTCTCCCTACTCAACCTGCGATAGGAGAGGGGAGAAAAGCTGAGGGACTATGTGAGGAGATTCACCGCGGAGGTCAGGTCTATCGCCTCCCTAGACCAGTCAGTGGCGATCGTTGCGTTCCAGTTGAACGTCCTCAACTCCAACCTCCGGTCGTCCCTCGCCAAGAAGCCCCCGCACAACTTCGCCGATCTTCTCCTAAGGTGCGAGAAGTACATTCGAGCGGAGGAGGCCGAGTGCCTCCCAAATTTCGGGGGATCCGCCTCCGGATCAAAGAGGAAGGCGACAGAGGAGGAGGGGTCCAAGAAGATGCAGAAGGACAACGGCGGTCAGCGTCGTCCTCCCCCTAGGTTCGAGAAGTTCACTCCCCTCACCACCAATGTCTCCACCATCCTCATGGAAGTGGAGAAAGAAGGGGTCATACCTCCGGCTCCGAGAATGAACACCCCAGCCAAGAGGAGGAATAAAGAGAAATGGTGCCGTTACCACCGGGACCACGGTCATGACACCAACGACTGCCGGGCGTTGAAAAATAAGATAGAGGCCCTCATCCAGAGGGGGCAGTTGGCCAAATTTGTAAAGGCAAACGATCGGGCGGATCGCAACACTCCTCCGCCTCGGGGGGCTAACAAGCGCTCCGAGCGGCGCGATGAGACGCCCGAGTTTGAGGAAGAACGAGTTCTACACCTCATCCACGGAGGCCCCAAGGGGGGCTCCTCCAACTCCTCTCGGAAGGCCTTCGTCCGAGAGGTCAACTCAGTTCACAGCGCCCCTCCTCCCAAAGGCCTCGGCGTCCCAGTGACTTTCTCTGATGAAGACATCAAGGGGGTCCGAACTCCCCACTGCGACGCCCTCGTCATCGACCTTCGCATAGCAAACTTCAAGGTGCAGAGGGTCCTGGTAGACAACGGGAGCTCAGTGAATATCCTCTTCCTCTCAGCCTTCCAAGGGCTGCAGCTGTCCCGGGACCGTCTCAAGCCGGCCGGTTACACGCTCCACGGGTTCACGGGGGTACCAGTAACGGTCGAAGGGGTTATTACCCTGGACGTAACTACTGGGAAGACCCCTACTACCCGGACCGAGCCGATGGACTTTATGGTCGTCGACGTCCCGGCCGCATATAATGTCATCCTAGGCCGACCCGGCCTAGCTGCCCTAGAAGCTGTCCCTTCAGCGTACCACCTTAAAATGAAGTTCCCCACTCGGTCGGGAGTGGGAGAAGTCAGGGGCAGCCAAGAGACGGCTCGTAAGTGCTATATGACTTCCACTGGGGGACCGGTGCTCTCCCTCGAGACTCTAGAAATCCCCGAGCCGAATGTCCGACCCATGTCCGAGCCGGCGGACAAGTTAGAAGAAGTGCTCTTCTCGGACGAGGACCCGAGTCAAAAGTTCCTCATCAGCAAGTCCTTGCCGACTGCACTGTGTTTCGACTTGGTGCAATGCATCCGGGATAACCGCGACCTGTTTGCTTGGTCAGCCGCGGATATGCCCGGGATTTCCGAGGAGCTGCTAGTCCACCGCCTAAGTGTCGAACCGGGGTGCAAACCAGTTCAGCAGAAGAGGCGAAAATTCGCTCTCGAGCGACAGCAGGCCATCAAGGAGGAGGTGGATAAACTCTAAAGGCTCAGTTCATACAGGAGGTGAACTACCCCGAGTGGCTCTCCAATGTTGTAATGGTCAAGAAGTCCAATGGCTCTTGGAGGATATGCATCGACTTCACCGACCTGAATAAGGCATGTCCGAAGGATCCATTCCCTCTTCCAAATATCGACACCCTCATTGATGCCACCTCGGGCCATGAGCTCCTCAGCTTCATGGATGCCTTCTCCGGCCATAATCAGATCCGAATGTTTTCCCCCGGACATTCCGAAGACCTCCTTCATCACCGATCAGGGCCTCTATTGCTATAGAGTCATGCCGTTCGGGTTGAAGAACGCTGGAGCCACCTACCAGCGCCTCGTCAACAAGGTCTTCCAGAGCCAGATAGGCCGCAACATGGAGGTGTACGTCGACGACATGCTCGTCAAGAGCATTCGAGGTACTGACCACGTGGCCGACCTCCAGGAGGCATTCGACGTATTGAGGAGGCACAGCATGCGGCTGAACCCGAACAAGTGTGCGTTCGGGGTCTCATCGGGAAAGTTCCTCGGCTTCATGGTGAGCCAGCGAGGGATCGAAGCAAATCCCGAGAAGATCAAGGCCATATTGGACATGGCCCCGCCCCGGAACGTCAAGGAGGTGCAGAAGCTTACGGGTCGGCTCGCCGCTATTGGCCGGTTCCTCTCGAAGTCTGGGGAAAAGTGCCTCCCCTTCTTCAAGGCACTCAGGGGGGCCAAGGGTTTCGAATGGGGCCAACCACAACAGGAGTCGTTCGACCAACTGAAGGCCTACTTGGTGAACCCTCCTCTGCTCAGCAAACCCGTTCCGGGGGAAACCCTTTTCATCTACTTGGCTGCTTCCGAGCAGACCCTAAGTGCTGTGTTGGTGAGGGAAGAAAACCGGGCCCAGAGGCCCATTTACTATGTGAGCAAAGTGCTTCGGGATGCTGAGCTCTGCTATCCGAAGATAGAGAAGATGGCCTACGTCCTGGTCATGGCGGCAAGGATGCTCCGTCCGTACTTTCAGTCCCACTCGGTTGTGGTTCTCACCGACCAACCGTTGAAGCAGATCCTTCACAAGCCCGAAACCTTGGGCTGGCTAATGAAGTGGTCCATAGAGCTAAGCCAACATGACATCTCCTACCAACCTCGGACTGCAATCAAAGCTCAGGCCCTCGCCGACTTCATCGTCGAGTCCACCATCCCCGAGGTCAGCCACGTCCCGAATGGACCCCCCATTTGGACAGTTTTCGTGGACGGGTCCTCTTGCAACGAGGGTAGCGGTGCCGGTATCATCCTGAGTGGACCCAATGACTTCGTCCTCCAGTATGCCCTCTGCATGAACTTCAAGGCCTCAAATAATGAGGCGGAGTATGAGGCACTTATCGCAGGCCTTGGACTTGCCCGAAGTGCTGGGACGTAGTGCCTCTGAGTCCATAGTAACTCCCAGCTAGTTGTGAACCAAGTCTTGGGCGAGTACAAGGCTCGAGACGAGCGGATGGCGAAGCACCTCACCAAGGTCCAAGCCATCATGAGCCGGTTCGAAGAGGCACTCATCCAACGAGTCCCTCGTGAGGAGAATTCACAGGCCGATGCCCTTTCCAAGTTGGCCTCATCCTCCCTCCAGGGTCTCGAGCAGACTGTTTTGATCGAGGTCCTCTCAAGGCCGAGCATAGAAGACGAGACCCTCGACTCTGTGGAGTCTTTACCGGTCCTGCTGCAGGATAATTAGATGAAACCCTTGGTGGAATTCCTAAGGGACGGACTCCTCCCCGAGGATCCCAAAGAAGCACGCCGAGTCAGAACCAGGGCCGACCGGTATGTCATGATCGAGGGTATCTTATACAAGCGCTCCTTCTTGCAAATTGACGGCCGACCATACCTAAGGTGCCTCTCCCCAGAACAGGCCGACTATGCCTTACAGGAGCTCCACGAAGGCATCGGCGGGGCACATTCAGGGTCTAGGTCATTGGCTCAGAAGGCTTTGAACTACGGATACTTCTGGCCGACCCTCCTCCAAGATGCCGAGCGACACGTTCGGCAATGTGGCTCTTACCAGAGACACTCCAACATTCGTCGCCTCCTTCAAGCCAACCTCGCCTCCCTATCAAGTCCTATCCCTTTCGCAATGTGGGGAATGGATTTACTAGGGCCTTTCCCTCCAGCTCCGGGTCAGTTCAAGTTCTTGGTCGTAGCCATCGACTACTTCTCAAAGTGGATTGAGGCCGAGCCCCTCGCCACTATAACCGAGAACAAGGTGGTTCAATTCTTCTGGGAGAACATCATCTGTAGATTCGGCGTCCCCCGTGTCCTCGTTACGGACAATGGGACTCAGTTCACCGGTGCCGCATTCCGAGCTCTGTGCGAAGACCTTGCTATCCAACAACGCTTTTCTTCCGTCTCACACCCGCAGTCGAACGACCAAGCAGAAAAAGCCAATCGGCAGATCCTCACAGGTATCAAGAAGAGGCTGGACAAATGTTCCAAAGGCTTATGGGTGGACCAACTCCCCAACGTACTATGGAACTACCGCACGAACAAGCGGACCCCCACTGGAGAGTCCCCTTTCAACCTCACCTATGGGTCCGAGGCGGTGATACCCCTTGAGGTCGGAATACCTTCCCCTCGCCTCGCAGCCTACAATGAGGAACAGAACGCCAGAGACCTCAGGGCAAACTTAGATCTGGTGGACGAACTGAGGGAGAGAGCATCAATTTGGCAACAGAACTACCGAAGGAGGGTCAAACTGGCATACAACAAGGAATTCTGACCTACCGATCTCAAGGAGGGGGACTTGGTCTTGAGAAAACTGGCCATATCCTTCCCCAATCAGAAGAGCAAACTAGCTCCGAACTGGGAAGGGCCTTACAAGATCACAAGGGTGGTTCGGCCCGGAGCATATCGGCTGGAAGATCTAGAGGGCAGAGAAATTCCGAGGACCTGGAATGCCGACCACCTCCTAAAATACCAAGAAAGCGCCCCGGTGCCTCTCTAAGTATTACAGGATATCGAGCCATTCCTTTCCTCTAACTTGTAATTCATTTTTTAAGTTGTTCTCGCATGTAAAAACGGTTCGCCGTCAATTATCAATAAAGAATGCTCTCTCATACTTATAAATTTGCTTGCTTCTCTCTGCCTTTACCTTTTATTTCTTTTATTTTTCAACCAATGGTTCGGAGTCCAATGTCCGGCTCGACTTTACTTCCTCGGTCCGCCTCCGGGCGAGCCAGAAGTAGATCGCCGTTCGGAACTGCTCCCACAACAGTTGAACAAATCTACCGATGGTTCGGAGTCCAATACTCGGCTCGACTTTACTTCCACGGCTCGCCCTTAGGCGAGCCAGAAGTAGATCGCCGTTCGGAACTGCTCCCACAACCGTTGAACAAATCTACCGATGGTTCGGAGTCCAACACTCGGCTCGACTTTACTTCCACGGCTCGCCCTTAGGCGAGCCAGAAGTAGATCGCCGTTCGGAACTGCTCCCACAACCGTTGAACAAATCTACCGATGGTTCAGAGTCCAATACTCGGCTCGACTTTACTTCCACGACTCGCCCTTAGGCGAGCCAGAAGTAGATCGCCGTTCGGAACTGCTCCCACAACCGTTGAACTACACCGATGGTTCGGAGTCCAACACTCGGCTCGACTTTACTTCCCCGGTTCGCCCTTAGGCGAGCCAGAAGTAGATTGCCGTTCGGAACTGCTCCCACAACCGTCGAAAACGTTAACGCTGGTTCGGATTACACTGTTCAGATAGGAACACGTCCACTCAAATCCTCGAGCCGAGCGAACGAGGGACCGACCCTCGTATATGGCGAAAAATCCTTCCGAGACAAAGTCACCGTTGGATCATCTCAGAATGCATGCTAGAGTGTGATGAATGGACCTAACCATGCCACGCGTCCACAAAACGACAAGATAGTGTTTTCTTGGAACTCGTGCCCCCCCACCTTGTGATCCGCGCCCTGATCAAGATCCACCATCCAAATCAGGCCACGTGGCCGCAGCTTCGAGACAGCTACACCTCAGCCGAGGCACCGAGCCGCACCGGAAGGTACCAAGCAAGATTCGGAACCCCGGCTAAGGCGTGAGTTTCGTGGCCAAGGTGCTCGACGAAGCAAACACTCGCTTCTCACGGTTCATTACAAGCCTACTCTAGCTAGCGCAGTTAAAACACTTCAACAAGCAAGCCAACTCCAATTTCATTAATATAACTTGGATAAATTTACAAAAAGATTACAACAAAAGACCGTTCGGAGGCCCAAAGACACAATACGACCCGTTCACTACTTCCGCAGAAGGGGGACGCTCCGGTTCAGGGACACCTTGGGTCGGCGCTTCTCGACACCCGAGCTCGTCTCTAAGCCGACAAATCGAGACTCCCCCTCGCCGCTGACCCTGACGGTCGCTCCAACAGAAGCACCACTTGAAGATACCGCTACTCCGCTTTGGGCGTCGGCTGCTGTCCGACCTATGATGGGAGTTCGGCTCGCGAGTTGATAGAACGTTATTCCTCGGTCAATCTCTTTGCGAGTACATGAAGTACTCCGAACATTAGCCCTCACCGGCTGAGGCTTAAGCCGAGCAACCTCTTCCTCCAGTTCAACGATCCTGTCCTTCAGCGTATCGTCCCTCACAACTACCTTGAACCGAGGAAGCTTCGCCAAACCGGGATACTCGGCGCTATCAGATATGACACGGCGCAAATGGGTCACCTCGATACTCTTGTCGATCGTTACCCTTTGCAGCTGTTCTACCCTCCTTGCAAGATCGTCGCGCTCGGCTAAAGCCCGGGCCAACTCTTCCTCCTTCGCAGAAAATTTGGCCTCGACTATCCGCAGATGGTGCAACTCGACCAACAACTCGCTATTTCTCTTCTCCACGTTATGGAGTATTTTCCTCGTCAGATGGACCTCGCCCTCGAGGCGATCCTCCCGGGACTGCTGAAACAACTCTACACGGCGTCGAGCTGCCGCGGTGATACGAGTCTGCTCGGCGATCTGAAATAAAAGAGGAACAACATTGAAGAACTACATGACCGAACCAAACACTTAGACAAGTTCAAAACCAAAACAATATTTTTCATTTCATTTCATCAGAGCGGTGCCAGCCCGCAAAAGGCATTACACTAAAAAAAAAAAACAAAGACTACAAAAAATTACGAGGGGATCAGGGGTCCACCTGCGTCGCCGCTTCGACCACAGGCGCGTCGCCAGATGGCCCCTCATTTCTCCCCTCGGCCTGGGGATTTTCCACCGAAGGGTTGGCCTCCTCCTCCCCCTCGTCACCTTCGGCTCCCTCCTCCTCGCCGTCTGAGGGCGAACCGGGCCACAGTCTGTAGCCGACCCGCTCGAAGCCGGGGACACGTTCCTGAACATGGTCGAGTGCCCTCTGATAGGACATCTCCATGTTCTTGGCCATGTGTCTCTTCGCATCGGCCTCACACTCGGCCTCGACCTCGGCCCTAATCTTCGCGGCCAGGGCCTCCTTCTCCGCCTTCAGATCGGCCAGAGACTTTGCCGACGCGGCCAGTTCCTCGGCAGCCTTCGCAGCCCTGGTCGACTCCGCATCAAGTCGCCCCTTGGCTCTCTCCAAGTCGGCCTCAATATCGGTGACCCGGACTTCCAAGGCCTCGACTCGCCTCTGCTCGGCCTCGAGTTGCCGAACCGCCTTGACCTTCTCCGCCCTGTCTTTGTCGCTGGTGGCCTTCAGCTCCTTCTCCTGCTCGGCGAATGTCTCGAGGAGATGGCCGAAGTGGCAAGTGGCCTGTGAAGACAACGATAAGCGCAATATACAAGCCGAGCAGTAAACTGGAAGAAATTCGTAATGAGAAACTTACCGATACGAGCGACCGAGCCACTTCATAAGTGTCGTCGCCGATCGTCCCCGCCTTCAGTGCGGCTCTGTCCTTCGGCATCGCCAGGTGCTTGACGACCTGCACCGACATCTGCGAGTTTCCGAGGAATCCGTCGTGATTCTTCACCCGCCAGTTCAGCATGAACAACTGCTTGTGCTGCTCGGTCAGGAACTCCTCAGCCGCCTCAGTCAACCCCGGAGCCTCTAGCGACAACACCGCGTTAACATTGAAGGCCCCTTCAACCGGGGCCGAGGCCACAGGCACCGAGGGCTCCTCGGCAACAACCACCTCCGAAGGCGTCTCAGTAGTCGGAGGAGGCGGGGTGGTAGTCGAAGCGACCTTGGGCTGCGGAGTCGACGAGGCAGCCATGGTCGCCCTCTTCCTCTTCCTACCCCTGGCCAATTTGGACCTATCGGCCATCATGGCGTTGAAGTCTATCTTCATCGCTTCTGCATCAAAAAAAAATAAAAACTGAGTCAGCAAGACGAGCTAAACACTTCGAAAAAAAACAAAAATAAATGGGATGTCAGGAGCATACTCGGGTCGATGGGGCTAAGGCCGGACCCGAACAGCACCTCCTCCGTCAACTCCCTCCAACTCAACAATGGGAGCGCCATGATCTTCCTCACTACCTCCTCCTCGGCCGCAGACAGCACGAGGTCGGCTCTCGCAAACTTGGGCACCTCCGGTTTCCATCGGGTCGGAATTTGCAATATTGGTTCCCCCCTTAATATAAAGAACTTCTCTTTCCAGCCCTTAATGGAGTCCGGGTTTTCTATGATCCTAACACCCTTCCTCGGCCCCAAGTAGTACCGATGCTCTGTCTTGTGCATCCAGTTTATCCGATACAGGCCTCGGAAGACCGTTAGGTCCGGCTCAACTTCAGCTTTGCGGCACTAAAGCAGGAAAGCGTTCACATGACGCCATGTGTTCGGCATAAATTGGGTCGGCGCGAGGCAGAACCACCCGAGGATCTGGAGAATGAAGGGATGGAACGGAAAATGCAGTCCGGCATTCAAGGAGTCGAAGTCGAACATGCACATATCCGACGACGACAGCTTAGAATTCGCTCGCATCCCAGCACCAGGAACCAACAGCTTGTACTCCGGCGGGATGGCGAATACCTTTCTGATCCGAAGGAGATCCCTCTCGGATAGCACCGAAGTAATCTCGTTGGCTTCGGTAGGAAGAGCCGGGTTAGGTTCTTCAAGGACTTTCGACTTTCCGAAGATTGCTTTCTCCAAGAGGTCGCCTTCGTACCGCCCAACCCCCGAATGCCCGGACAATACAGAAGGATATCGTCCCATCTCGGGTGCTTGCTTCGGGTTTTCCATGATCACCTCGACCACGGGAGATTGGGTCGCCACCCTCCTCTTCTTCTTCTCCTGCCTCGCCTCGGTCGCAGACGGCTCGGCGACCTGCTTTCCCTTCCTTCGGACCTCCGCCCTTCTCCTCTCCTCGGCGCCATCATCGCCCGAAGACGAGGCCCCACTCCCCGAGTTCACTCTTGACATCTCTAAAGAAAAAACTAAGGCTAGTAGACTGACCTTTGAAGTGACGTTCACGGTCGGAATAAGCTCGCCGGAAATCGCCTGGCCCACGCGATAGCTAGTGCAACCACCTTGAAGCGAAAATCACCACTAGCAGAGAGCACAGAGTAAAAGAAAAATCTTAAGAGTGAAAAGTGAGAAATGAGCTTGGGGGTGGGGGAATGATCTTTTATAACCCCAAAAGCAAGTTTGGGCCGCCTTGGGATCCTAAAAGGTCCATTAAGAAGCCAAAGTGCCAAAGCGGAGTGTCATGACGTTTTAGCTCCAACAACAGAAGATCTTGAGATAACCAAGTCCGCAACTCGGCCACCGGTGTACCTAGCCGAGCTATCGAACAGCTCGTCTGGGCCACCGAGCTAATGAGTCTCCTCCGGACAACTCCGAGCTACTTGTTCTCCCCACCTCGGCCAAAGACACCGAACATCCGAACCGAGGGGACGAGGAACCGACCCTCGTATATGGAGAAAAATCCTTCCGAGGCAAAATTACCGTCGGATCTCTCCAAAATTCGTGTCAAAACTCGATGGGCGGTTCAGATTGCGCCACGCCCGCAAAACGACAAGATAACGTTTTCTCGTGATCTGAACCCGGTCCTCGTGATTCGCGCGATGATGGACGCTCCGGATTCGACCACATGTACCTTCCGGACCTCCTGCCACTGGCCTGCCTAACTGAGCTACCGAACAGCTCGGCCAAGCAGCTGAGCTACTGGGCCGGAAGGTCACGACCCATCAAGACCGACATTCTTCAAAACATTCCACTAAATGCCTCGACTGACTGCACCAACCTTCCGAGCCGAGGGGACGAGGAACTGACCCTCGTATATGGAGAAAGAACCTTCCGAGGCGAAATCACCGTCGGATCTCTCCAAAATTCGTGTCAAAACTCGATGGACGGTTCAGATTGCGCCACACCCGCAAAACGACAAGATAACGTTTTCTCGTGATCTGAACCCCATCCTCGTGATTCGCACCATGACGAACGAACCAGATGCGACCGCGTGCACCTTCCGAACTGCCTGCCACCGGCCCGCTTAACCGAGCTACCGAACAGCTTGGCCGAGCAGCCGAGCTACTGGGCTTGGAAGATAGCAACCCGTCAAAGACATCCTTCAAGATCTCCAACTCAGTGCCTCGGCCAACGGGACCGAGCTTCCGAGCCGAGAGGACGAGGGACCGACCCTCATATATGGCAAAAAACGTGCCGACCTACCTCAACCGTTGGATCTTGTCAAAAAGCGCGCTCATCATGATGGACGGTTCAGATCTCGCCACGTCCACTAAATGACAAGATAATGTTTTTTGGGGATCCGCGCTGAGATGGACGATCAGGATCATGCCACGTACTCCGGCTGATTCCGAGCTACATGTGCCGAGCCGAGAGGACGAGGAACCGATCCTCTTATGCCGTGGAAAAGACTGCCGAGCCGAAAGGACGAGGAACCGATCCTCTTATGCCGCGGAAAAGCCTGCCGAGCCGAAAGGACGAGGAACCGACCCTCTTATGCCACGGAAAAGTCTGCCGAGCCGAGAGGACGAGGAACCGACCCTCGTATATGGCAAAAAAACGCTCCGACCCATATCAGCCGTTGGATCTTGTCGAAAAGCGCGCTTGTCATGATGGACGGTTCAGATCTTGCCACGTCCACTAAACGACAAGATAGCATTTTTTGGGGATCCGCGCTGAGATGAACAGCCCAGATGACGCCACGTACCTCGGAGGGTTCCGAGCCGAGGAGCCGACCCTCGTATACGGCGAAACAGACTGCCAAGGAACAGGGATCGTCTGATCACTCAGAAATTCGCGCTCCGCACTGATCAGGGGTCCAGATTGCGCCACGTCATTAATTGGTATTTAAAAACCAATTTTTATTTATTTAAATCGTTTTATTTATTTAAAAATTGCGAAAAATTGCTAAAAATTCGGGAAAATTAGCTAAAAATTCTAGAAAATAATTAAAAATTCGGGGGGATATTTTTGAGCCCCTGAACGAACAATTATTGTCTAGAATGCACTGTTAAGGCCCCCGAATGATTAGTTAACACATCGCAAAATTAAATAAATGGTCCGAAAAAATAAATAAAAGCAGCCAAATACTCGATACGGCTACAGAACAGCATATGGCTTCAAAAAATTACCTCACTACCCCCTTTCGAGATTCAAAACCCTCCATTCAGACTCCGATACAACTCCACTAGCCACTGAAACAGTTAAACTACTCCTCAAATGCTGATCACACTTAGTCTTTAGGAGTGGGGGGCTAGTGATATGGCTAAAAATGGGGTTAAATCGGAACCGTCTAGATTGGGCACGAATCTTGAAGCTCAAGGGTAAAACGGTAATTTCACATACAGATGGGTTCTAAACGGGTACTGGGTCTCCTCCTTACAGACCCAACACCCCACAAACGGATCCACTCCGTCTGGGTATGGGTCCCGACCCAAAACAGACCCAGATCAGCAAGAGGAAAATCAGGGTCACTGATCTGACTGGATCAACGGACCTGATTTGCTCTCACCGGGAATCAAGGGGCAGTTTCCTAAACAGATTGGGAGGATTTTTCTCCTGACGGTTACACAGGAAATCAAGCCCTTAATCACTCCCCTGGCGACTATAAATACCTCCCCCCTTCCACTGTGACCAGGTAATCACTCTTTTTCCACCTTAAGCTCTTTCTTAATCACCACTGATTACTGACAAGAGCGTCGGAGGGTGCGTTGCCAGAATCAACCCCGGTGTATCGCACTTCCTTGCAGGTTGCGGCAGGAATCGGAAGGCTTGGATCCGCTGTTCGGGTTCTTCTCGAACTCACAAATCTCATATGTTTACCCCCACACCAGAAATAGCGGTAACAGCGATCTTTGGCCAGTCAGAAGTTTACGAGGAACCCAATCCGGCACTTCCCACCGAGGCAGACGAGATTGGGTCGGTGCTATCCGAGAGGGATCTCCTTCGGATCAGAAAGGGGTTCGCCATCCCTCCAGAGTACAAGTTAATTGTCCCCGGCGCTGGGATGCGGGCGAAGTCCAAACTATCGTCGTCGGATATGTGCATGTTCGACTTCGACTCCCTGAACACCGAACTGCGTTTTCCGCTGCATCCCTTCGTTCTCCAAGTCCTCGGATGGTTCTGCCTTGCACCGACCCAATGTATGCCAAACACATGGCGTCATGTGAACGCCTTCCTGCTCCAGTGCCGTAACGATAAAGTCGAGCCAGACCTGACGGTCTTCGGAGGCCTGTATCGAATAAACCGGATGCACAAGACCGAGCATCAGTACTACTTGGGGCCGAGGAAGGGTGTTAGGATCATAGAAAACCCGGACTCAATTAAAGGCTGGAAAGAAAAGTTCTTCATATTGAAGGGGGAACCGATGCTGCAAATTCCGAGCCGGTGGAAGCCTGAGGTGCCCAAGTTTGCGAGAGTCGACCCCGTACTGACTGAGGCCGAGGAGGAGGTGGCGAGGAAGATCATGGCCCTCCCCATGTTGAGTTGGAGGGAGTTGACGGAGGAGGTGCTGTTCGGGTCTGGCCTTAGCCCCATCGACCCGAGTATGCTCCTGACATCTCGTTTATTTTTGTTTTTTTTTCAAGTCTTTAGCTCGTCTTACTGACTCAGTTTGTGTTTCATTTGATGCAGAAGCGATGAAGATTGATTTCAACGCCATGATGGTCGATAGGTCCAAAGTGGCCGGCGACAGGAAGAGGAAGATGCTGACCGTGGCTGCCTCGTCAGCTCCGCAGCCCATGGTCGCTCCGACTACCACTCCGCCTCCTCCGACCACCGAGGCGCCTTCGGCGGTGGTTGTTGCCGAGGAGCCCTCGGCGCCTGTGGCATCTGCCCCGGTTGGTAGGGCCTTCGATGTTAATGCGGCATTGTCGCTCGAGGCTCCGCCGTTGACCGATGCGGCCGAGGAGATCCTGACCGAGCAGCACAAACAGCTGTTCGTGCCGAACTGGCGAGTGAAGAATCACGACGGATTCCTCGGAAACTCGCAGATGTCGGTGCAGGTCGTCAAGCACCTGGCGACTCCGAAGGATAGAGCCGTGCTGAAGGCGGGGACGGTCGGCGACGATACCTACGAAGTGGCTCGGTCGCTCGTATCAGTAAGTTTTTCATTGTGGATTTCTTCAAGTCTACTGCTCGGCCTGTATCTTGCGCTTATCATTGTCTTCACAGGCCACCTTTCACTTCGGCCATCTCCTTGAGACGTTCGCCGCGCAGGAGAAAGAGCTGAAGGCCGCCAGCGACAAAGACAGGGCAGAGAAGATCAAGGCGGTTCGGTAACTCGAGGCCGAGCAGAGGCGAGTCGAGGCCTTGGAAGTCCGGGTTGCCAATCTTGTGGCCGACCTGGAAAGAGCCAAGGGGCGACTTGATGCGGAGTCTGCCAAAGCCGCGAAGGCTGCCGAGGATCTGGCTGCGTCGGCAAAGTCTCTGGCTGATGTGAAGGCGGAGAAAGAGGCCTTGGCCACGCAGATTAGGGCCGAGGTCGAGGCCGAGGTTGAGGCCGAGGCGAAGAAGCACATGGCCACGAACATGGAGATGTCCTATCAGAGGGCGCTCGACCATGTTCAGGACCGTGTCCCTGGCTTCGAGCGGGTCGGCTACAGGTTGTGGTTGGGGTCACCCTCAGGCGGCGAGGAGGAGGGAGGCGAAGGTGATAAGGGGGAAGGTGACGACGACGATGAGGTGGAGGCTGACCCTTCGGTGGCAGACCCCCAGGTCGAGGGGAGAAACAAGGGGCCATCTGGCGACGCGCCTGTGGTCGAAGTGGCGACGCAGGTGGACCCCTGATCTCCTCGTAATTTTTGTAGTTTTTGTTCTTTTCAAAAACAGTGTAATGCCTTTTACGGACTGGCCACCGCTTTGATGATGAATGAAAAAGATTGTTTTGGTTTTGGACTTGTCTAAGTGTTTGGTTCGGTCATGTAGTTCTTCAATGTTGTCCTTTTTTATTTCAGATCGCCGAGCAAACTCGTATCACCGCGGCAGCTCGGCGCCGTGCGGAGTTGTTTCAGCAGTCCCGGGTGGATCGCCTCGAGGGCGAGGTCCATCTGACGAGGAGAATACTCCATAACGTAGAGAAGAGAAACAGCGAGTTGTTGGCCGAATTGCACCATCTGCAGATAGTCGAGGCCGAACTCTCTGCGAAGGAGGAAGAGTTGGCCCGGTCTTTGGCCGAGCGAGATGATTTTGCAAGGAGGATAGAGCAGCTGCAAAGGGTAACGGTCGACAAGAGTATCGAGGTGACCCATTTGCGCCGTGTCATATCTGATAGCGCCGAGTATCCTGGTTCGGCGAAGCTTCCTCGGTTCAAGGTAATTGTGAGGGACGACACACTGAAGGACAGGATCATTGAACTGGAGGAAGAGGTTGCTCGGCTTAAACCTCAGCCGGTAAGGGCTAATGTCCGGAGTACTTTGTGTACTCGCGAAGAGATTGACCGAGGGATTACGTTCTATCAACTCGCGAGCCGAACCCCCATCATAAATCGGACAGCAGCCGATGCCCAAAGTGGAGTAGCAGTATCTTCAAGTGGTGCTTCGGTTGGAGCGACTGTCAGGGTCAGCAGCGAGGGAGCGTCTCGATTTGTCGGCTTAGAGACGAGCTCGGAGGTCAAGAAGCGCCGACCCCGGGTATCCCTGAACCGGAGCGTCCCCCTTTCGTGGAGGCACTAAACGGGTCGTATTGTGCTTTTGGGTCTCCGAACTGTCTTTTGTTGTAACCTTTTTGTAAATTTATCCAAGTTATATTAATGAAATTGGAGTTGGCTCGCTTGTTGTAGTGCTGTAATTGCTTTAGCTAGAGTTGGCTTGAAATGAACCGCGAGAAGCGAGTGTTTGTTTCGTCGAGCACCTTGGCCACTAAACTCATGCTTTAGCCGTGGTCCTGACTCTTGCCCGGTACATACCGATGCGGCTCGGTGCCTCGGCAGAGGTGTAACTGTTTCGAGGGTGGGGCCACGTGGCCTGATCTGGACGGTGGATCATGATCAGGGTGCAGATCACGAGAAGGGAGGCGCAAGTTCCAAGAAAACACTATCTTGTCGCTTTGTGGACACGTGGCATGGTCAGGTCCGTTCATCACACTCTAGTACACATTTTGAGATGATCTAACAGTGGTTTCGCCTCGGAAGGATTTTTCACCATATACGAGCCGTCTCTTGGCTGCCCCTGACTTCTCCCACTCCCGACCGGGTGGGGAACTTCATTTTAAGGTGGTACGCTGAAGGAACAGCTTCCAGGGCAGCTAGGCCAGGTCGGCCTAAGATGACATTATATGCAGCCGGGACGTCGACGACCATAAAGTCCATCGGCTCGGTCCGGGTGGTAGGGGTCTTCCCAGCAGTTACGTCCAGGGTAATAACCCCTTCGACAGTTACTGGTACCCCCGTTAACCCGTGGAGCGTGTAGCCGGCCGGTTTGAGGCGATCCCGGGACAGCTGCAGCCCTCGAAAGGCCGAGAGGAAGAGGATGTTCACCGAGCTCCCGTTGTCCACCAGGACCCTCTGCACTTTGAAGTTCTGCATGCGAAGGTCGATGACAAGTGCGTCGCAGTGGGGAGTTTGGACTCCCTCGAGGTCTTCATCAGAGCAAGTCACTGGGACGTCGAGGCCTTTGGGGGGAGGGGCGCTGTGAACTGAGTTGACCTCTCGGACGAAGGCCTTCCGAGAGGAGTTGGAGGAGCCCCCCATGGGGCCTCCGTGGATGAGGTGCAGAACTCGTTCCTCCTCGAACTCGGGGGTCTCATCGCGCCGCTCGGAGCGCTTGTTAGCCCCCCGAGGCGGAGGAGTGGCGCGTTCCCCCTGATTGTTCGCCTTCACAAATTTGGCCAACTGCCCCTCTGGATGAGGGCCTATATCTCATTTTTCAACGCCCGGCAGTCGTTGGTGTCGTGGCCGTGGTCCCGGTGGTAACGACACCATTTTTCTTTGTTCCTCCTCTTGGCCGGGGTGTTCATCCTCGGAGCGGGCGGTATCACTCCTTCCTTCTCCACTTCCATCAGGATGGTGGAGACATTGGTGGTGAGAGGAGTAAACTTCTCGAACCTAGGGGGAGGACGGCGCTGGCCGCTGTTGTCCTTTTGTAGCTTTTTGGACCCTTCCTCCTCTGCCGTCTTCCTCTTCGAGCCGGAGGTGGGTCCTCCGAAACTCGGGAGGTACTCGGCCTCTTCCGCCCGAATGTACTTCTCGCATCTTAGGAGAAGATCGGCGAAGTTGTGCGGGGGCTTCTTGGCGAGGGACGACCGGAGGTTGGAGTTGAGGACGTTCGACTGGAACGCGACGGTCACCACTGACTGGTCGAGGGAGGAGATCGACCTGACCTCCGTGGTAAACCTCCTCACGTAGTCCCTCAACTTTTCTCCCCTCTCCTGTCGGAGGTGGAGTAGGGAGAGGCTAGTCTTCTCCGTTCGCCTGCTACTCACAAAGTGAGTTATGAAGAGCGTTTCGAACTGCTCGAACGAGAAGATGGAAGAGGGAGCGAGTTGGGAGTACCATTCCCGTGCTGACCCCTTGAGAGTGGCGAGGAAGGTCTTGCAGAGCATGGCGTCGGAAGCTTGATGGATCAGCATTAAGGTCTTGAAGCTTTCGACATGATCAACAGGGTCTGACTCCCCTGAGTACGTTTCAAACTGCGGAGGTTTGAAACCCCTCGGGATGGGAGCCTCCATGATTGTCCGAGAGAAGGGGGTCTGCTGGGGCGGACGGTCCCTGCTCTCGATTCCTCTTCTTTGTCCATGCGACCGATGCGTCTCTCTATCTCGTGGAGACGACGGTAGAGGGCATCGTCCCTCCATTGGTAATCAAACGATCCCCTGGACTCTTCTTCATAGGATAGTCCTGGGATCGGCGAGGACTATGATGATGTTGCTGGCGACTGGGAGCCTGAAGAGGACTTCTAGATCGGTGGTGAGGACTTGGAACCCGTGGGGGTATTTGAACCCTCTGGGCATTATGGTTGTTAGGGCGAAGGTTGAGGGCCTGCAACACAGTCTCCTGGAATTGTAGGAACTCGGCACGAGTGATAGGCACCTCATCGTTCCTCGGATGATGTCGATCAGCAGGGGAACGTGGCCTTCTCCTGTGATGCTCGGGAGATACGTTCCGTCCTCTTCGGTCCAGAGACCTCCTGCCATCTCGGCGATGAGGAGATCGCTCGCCTTGATGTTGGCGGGAGGCTCCCTCTCAGGCCCGCTTCTCATCTAGGCGGTTGCGAAGGTCCTCATCCTTTTGGCAGTTCAGAACGGTGTTGCGGAGGTCGGGGTGATGGGAAGCCATTGAATTCGAGGAGGCATTATGAACCGAGACATGGTCTGGGTGGAGAGGTAGCTTCTGCCTCCGCCCGTTCTGGCCAGCAGGACCATTAGGGGGTTGTTGATTCGGAAGAGGAGGCTGGCCCTGTTGGACCGGGGGAGGAAGTTGTTCGGGCTGTGGAGCAGGATGGACGGGGACTTCCTCTGGCTGATCGGCGGGGTTGGGTCCGCGATTGGACCCCCTAGACCTGACCTTTTTAGGAGGCATGGTTGGAGTAGGGCTAGTCGACGAGGAAGAGGCGGAGGCCATTCGTGTGGGTTTTCCCACAGACGGCGCCAATCTGTTACTACTGATTCTGGTGTGGGGGTAAACAGATGAGATTTGTGAGTTTGTGGAAAAAACCTAAACAGCGGATCCAAGCCTTCTGATTCCTGCCGCTACCTGCAAGGAAGTGCGATACACCGGGGTTGATTCCGGCGACGCACCCTCCGACGCTCTTGTCAGTAACCAGTGGTGATTAAGAAAGAGCTTAAGGTGGAAAAAGAGTGATTACCTGGTCACAGTGGTGGGGGGGAGGTATTTATAGTCGCCATGGGAGTGATTAGGGACCTGATTTCCTGTGTAACTGTCAGGAGAAAAATCCTCCCAATCTGTTTAGGAAACTGACCCCTGATTCCCGGTGAGAGCAAATCAGCCCCGTTGATTCGGTCAAATCAGTGACCTTGATTTTCCTCTTGCTGATCTGGGTTTGTCTTGGGTCGAGACCCGTACCCAGTCGGAGTGGATCCGTTTGTGGTGTGTTGGATCTGTGAGAAGGAGACCCAGTACCCGTTTCGGATCCATTTGTATGTGAAATTACCGTTTTACCCCTGAGCTTCAAGATTCGTGCCCAATCTGGACGGTTCCGATTTAACCCCATTTTTAGCCACATCAAATACATTAGAAGTAAGTTTATTTTTAAGAGTTTATACTTACTTTCATTAGTGATTTATTTCCTGATATGTTACATGGTTTTCTTTTTCGTAGATTGATGGTAAAATAGTTTTGAGATTTGCCCTATGCCGAACAAGTTTTCTTTATTACCCTTCGCTGAATGTGCTCAATAACTATTCCTTTAAATTTTTGATGGTACAGGAACTTACTGAGATGATTTTCCAGTCAGCATTGTAGATCGGAGTTATTTATTGGCGAGTTGTAGATGTACACTATTTATTGGCAATGGAAGCTAATTTTCTGTTGATGGAGCAAACCTCGAAATTAAGTGGACGAGATTGTTATAAGACTTTATATGCTTATTATATGTCAGTATGGTACTCTTAGGTTGACATTTTAACTATTTTGTAATTTGAATTTGACATGCTTGTAATACTTCATCAATTTTTAATATGATTGAAGTTTAATTTTATTTAATTTTGTTTCATAAACACATGTATTTATTTCATTGTGTATTTGGTTTATAATTGAATTAATATTATAAAAGAAAATATTAAATTATCATAAACGTAATTAAAGAAAAAATTGTGTATAGAGCGATAGGTATATATTCAAATAATTGGATGCGAAAACCATCGCTAAAACCTATAGCAATGGAGCTTCAACCGTGGGTATAGGAAAGCAAAATGTGTCTTTAAAACCTATACCAACGGATCCGAAACCATGGGTATAACACCGAGGTTTTGTCCAACGGGTGAAAAAACTGTCGCTATAGGCTATAGTGACGGCATTTTGCCGTGGGTATAGCTAATTAAAAATGTTGGAAAAATATGTCCGTTGGTATAGGTTTTACCGGCTATACCTACGATTTTTCGCCTTTTACTCACGGATATTTACTGTCACTATATGTCAAATTCCTTGTAGTGCAAAAATGATAAGGTTGAAATGACTACACTTCTGACTTCTTTGATGTCTATGAAATATAAGGGTCGAGAAATGTAAGGGAGTACATTAAGAAGATGTACCATATTGTTTCAAGACTTAAGGCACTTAAGCTTGAGTTTCCTGAGGAATTGCTTGTGCTTATGGTTTTGGTATCGTTTCCCGCACAGTTCAATCAATTCAAGATCAGTTACAACTATCAAAAGGAAAAATAGACTCTAAATGAGCTCATTTCTCACTGTGTGCAAGAGGAAGAAAGGTTGAAACAAGATAAGACTGAAAGTGCTCACTTGGCCAATGCCTCTAAGGATAAGGGTAAGAAAAGAAAATATGAGAATGAAAAAGCTAAGGGTCCAGCTCAAAAGAAACAACAGAAGGATACAGAGAGTTGTTTCTTTTGTAACAAGCATGGACATATGAAGAAGGAATGTACCAAATATCACGCATGGCGTGCAAAGAAAGGTATGTTTTTTACTTTGGTCTGTTCCGAGGTTAATTTATCTTCAGTACCTAGAAACACTTGGAGGATAGATTCTGGTGCTACTACTCACATAAGTGTTTCTATGCATGGTTGCCTGAGCTGCCGAAAGCCAAATAATGGTGAAAGACACTTCTTCGTGGGCGATGGAAAATCGGTAGAAATGGAAGCAGTTAGGCACTTTAGGTTGTTGTTAGGGACTGGTTTTTATTTGGATTTGAAAGACACTTTTGTTATACCGTCTTTTAGACAAAATTTGATTTCTGTTTTTTTGTTGGACAAATTTGGTTATTGTTGTTCATTTGGAAACCATCAGTTTAGTTTGTCTTTAAATTCGAATATTGTTGGAACTGGTTATTTGAATGCTTATGACAACTTTTATTTGCTCGAAATAATTGCATCCTATAATTAAACATTGCACATGGAATCACGTGGTACTAAATGTAATTTGAATAAAGAAAATTCGGTGTCATTATGGCATAAACGCTTAGGTCATATCTCAAAAGGTAGAGTTGAGCATCTTGTGTCTGATGGCATTTTAGAGTCCCTGGACTTCACAGACTTTGATGTCTGTGTAGACTGCATAAAGGAAAAACAGACCAAAACTAAGTGATTAGGTTCCAATAGATCTTCAGGCATCTTAGAATTGATTCATGCAGATATTTGTCGGTCATTCCCTACGGCATCTTGGAATGGTCAACAATATTTTATATCGTTCATAGACGATTAGTCACGTTATGGATACCTATATCTCATTCATAAAAATCACAGTCTCTGGACGTGTTCAAAGCTTATAAAGCTGAAGTTGAGAATCAACTCAACAACAGGATTAAAAATGTCAGATCTGATCGTGGTGGTGAGTACTACGGTAGATATGATGGCTAAGGTGAAAAACGTCTAGGACCATTTGCTAAATTCCTAGAGGAATGCGGTATTTTTCCACAGTACACTATGCCAGGATCACCTAGCATGAATAGTGTTGCTAAAAGACGAAATAGAACTCTTAAGGATATGGTAAGGAGTATGATTTCTCATTCCACCTTACCTGAGTCCCTCTGGGGAGAAGCATTAAAGACAACATCTTACATTCTCAAGTGTAATATCCCGGACGGATATTATATTGAATAAATTATTATTTTTAAATTAAAATATTTTTAAAGGGGATTTCTTGGTTTTACTCATAAAAAGTGACCTGGACATATATACTAGTAAGTATATATAGGTATTGTATCAGTTTTGTACACTTGTGCAAAATCTTGAAAAAAATGCGTTTTTGAGAAAAACGTCTGGAAAATTCCGTGCTGATATAAAAAAATAATTATTTTATTATTATTTTTACTTTTATTTCCGGAATTGAAATATTTTTGGTGGACATCACCCGGTTTTGTTAATAAACATTATATTTGTATATATAGTAGTCGGTATACGACTATTTTGTATCAGATTGATACTGGAATCTTTCGAGCCAATAATAAAAATTATTTTATTTTATTTCTCGGAATAAAATTATTTTTGTACTGATTTGTTCGTTTTCGCGAACGAAAATTATCTGTATAATCAGATATATGCACGGATTTGAAACGTGTCGATTTCGGGTGTTTCAACAAATCGTGTAGTATGTGATTTGACAAAGTTTATTTCATTTATGATCCATCATCATGAGATAGATGGTTTGTATTGGTTTAGGGCTTGATTGTAAGGTTATTTACAAATAAATCACCATTTGTTTTGAGCCACAAGTGTATATGACACTTGGACTCATTTTCCACCACAAAAAAATCACCCATTTCCTTATAACCGCGCCCCCCCCCCCCCTCCCGCGGCAACCTCCCCCCTTCCTTTTTGGCCGGCCCTAAATCCCCATAGGGTTAGAAACCCTTGTGTCTCCATCCCTTTCTCATCCCAAATCTCATTTCCCTCCATTTTTCCTTCTACTTCTACTCTTTTAAAGGCTTTGTTTTAGAAAAATTTGAGAAAGAAAAAGAAAGAGAGATTGAAACCAAAAGAAAAGAGAGTAGGAGTTCATGGGTTCTTCATGGAGGTGTTCTTGGGGAGAAGCAAGAACAAGGAGGAGAAGGCGAAACTAGTCCTTCCTATACGCTTCAAAGGTGGGGGGTTTCTTAACTCATGTTCGTTTTAGTTATTATTAGGTTTATTTGGTTGTATGTTATTGTATTGAAGTGGTTTCATGTGCATATGGGCTAGAGTAAAGTTTATGCAAAGTTTGAAGTGATAGAACACAAAATAGAACGAAAAAGATTCGATTTTGTGGTTGTGGAGTTGATTTTAATTAACTATGTAAACGGAGGAATATTGACCCGAAATTTATGTGGAAGGTTCTCCTAGGTGTTATTAGTGTTCTCTAATTTTTATAGATTTTTCGGAGTAGTTTTGATGGGCGAAACGGGTGTTTTCCCCAAAACAGCGAGAATTTTGCCCAAACAGTGAGCACACTGTGTTTGGATGGCGTCGCAGTATGTTCGAGGGGGTTTTAATTGATATTCCTGGTGGAATTAGAAGTTCTTACCCTGTAGAGAAGTTTTATTAGACATCCTGCCCTTTCCGAATTGACCTCTTGGGCTAAATTCGGATAAGAGACGCAAAAGTTATGGTCGTTGCAAAAACAGGGCAGCAACTTCACTGAATTGCTCACTGTTTTTTTTTATTGCTATTTTTGAGCCTCTTAGTGGCCGAATCTGAGGTAGAGACCCATTGGAGAAATTGTAGTAGACGTTCTCCTCTTTCCGAATTGGCCTCTCGGGCTAAATTCGGATAAGCGGAGTAGGAGTTATGACCTTTGGAAAATACAGCAAAAAGCTGAACTGAGTAGGTACTGTTTTGACTCATTGAGGTTTTTGAGGGTCTTAATGGTTGAATCTGAGGTAGAGACCCATCAGAGAAATTGTAGTATACATTCTCCCCTTTCCGAATTAGCCTCTCGGGCTAAATTCTGATAAACAGAATAGAAGTTATAGGCTTTCAAAGTTTCAGTTTTTCTTGGATCAAGTTGGCCGTTTTTGTTACCGGTTGTGTGTTCGGCGGGTAGGAATTTGGATTTCCTTACGGAATCTGAGCAATTGGTCAACTGGGAAGTTTTAGTAGATATTCCCACCTTTTCAAATTGCCCAGTTTCGTTAGATTCCGACAAGTGGAGCAAAAGTTACCAGCTTGCGAAGTCTCAACGTTTTGTTGAAAACCTGCAGTTGGGTTGCACTATTTGCGTGTGTTCGATGGACCGAATTTTGGATTCCTTACAAGAATCTGAAATAGTGTTCTACTAGAGAGTTGTGGCAAATGTTCTTACTTTTCTGAAAAGTATATTTCTGTCAAATTTTGACAAGCGCAGCAATGGTTGCTTCTAGGCTGTCGAAAGGTTTTTATGTCGCTTTCCATGTTTTACTTTGGTAGTATGTTGTACTAGACTGTTAGTATACTCTTCTGTTGCTTCTAATTATAGAAGATAAAGTTTGCTAGAAGTACATTTGGTTTCTTCTAGGTTGATTACCTGTATGGTTGTTTTTAGGTGTGGTTATGCTCATATGCGGCTCGACTGGCCCGTATGTAGCTGTGGTCTCATACGTAGCTTATTTGGCTCGTATGTATGTTGTTGTCTCATACGTGGCTCGCCTGGCCCGTATGTAGCTGTTGGTCCCATATGTGGCTTATTTGGCTCGTATGGATATTATTGTCTCATACGGGGCTCGCCTGGCCCGTATTTAGCGGTTGGTCTCATACTTGGCTTATTTGGCTTGTATGTATGTTGTTGTCTCATACATAGCTCGCCTGGCCTGTATGTAGCTGTTGGACCCATATGTGGCTTATTTGGCTCGTATGGATATTATTGTCTCATACGCGGCTCGCCTGGCCCGTATATAGCGGTTGGTCTTATACTTGGATTATTTGGCCTGTATGTATGTTGTTGTCTCATACGTGGCTCGCCTGGCACGTACGTAGCTGTTGGTCTCATACGTAGCTTGTTTGGCTCGTATGTATGTTGTTGTCTCATACGCGGCTCGACTGGCCCGTATGTAGCTGTAGTTTCATACATAGCTTATTTGGCTCGTATGTATGTTGTTGTCTCATACGCGGCTCGATTGGCCCGTATGTAGCTGTGGTCTCATACGTAGTTTATTTGGTTCGTATGTATGTATGGTCTCGTACGAAGCTCATTGGGCTCGTATGTAGGTATTGCCTTGAATAGGTAGGCTGTGAGTTGATCTGCGGAGATCTTGAGAAGTCTAGGTTGAGACCTGGTTAATTGTGTCGATAAATAGTTACACTCTCTTGAAGATGGACATGTACGGTGCTTTTCATGCCGAGTTGGAAGCACAATAGTATGTCTCGCTTGTTTAGTTAGAAGAGGGACACATACGATACTTTTCATGCCGAGTTAGAAGCACAGTAGTATGTCTCGCTTATTTAGTTAGAAGAGGGACACGTACGGTGCTTTTCATGCCGAGTTGGAAGCACAGTAGTATGTCTCGTTTGTTTAGTTAGAAGAGGGACACGTACGGTGCTTTTCATGCCGAGTTGGAACTACAGTAGTATGTCTCGCTTGTTTAGTTAAAAGAGGGACACGTACGGTGCTTTTCATGCCGAGTTGGAAGCACAGTAGTATGTCTCCCTTGTTTAGTTAGAAGAGGGACACGTACGATGCTTTTCATGCCGAGTTGGAAGCACAGTAGTATGTCTCGCTTGTTTAGTTAGAAGCGGGACACGTACGGTGCTTTTCATGCCGAGTTGGAAGCACAGTAGTATGTCTCGCTTGTTTAGTTAGAAGAGGGACACGTGCAGTGCTTTTCATGCCGAGTTGGAAGCACAGTAGTATGTCTCGCTTGTTTTGTTAGAAGAGGGACACGTACGGTGCTTTTCATATCTAGTTGGAAGCACAGTAGTATGTCTCGCTTGTTTAGTGAGAAGAGGGACACGTACAGTGGCATGTCTCGCTTGTTGGTTAGGGTTAGTAACATCGTTAGGGTAGTAACAGTTACTTAACCATTTTTATCTATAAATTGCCAAAAGGCGAGAGTTGGTGTTAGGAGTGATATTCTATAATCCAACCTCTCCTATAGGCTGACACTAGGTGGTGTTATCGGGATGTATTCCCCTGTCAAAGGGATACGGGCGGTGCTTTTCATGACAAGTTGGGAGCACGGGTTCCGTATCTTGATTGTTAATTCCTGAATGTGCCATGATAAGAACGAGAGGGTTTCCTAGGGAAATAGACCCTACGATCTCGGTAGGTTCTATGCCTTCTCATGACTAGTTGAAGGCACGGAAGAAGGTTGACAAGTACCTTGTAGTTCGTGTTGGCTTTTGAGTGTGGTCCGGTACGCCGGCAATAGTCACCAGTCATGTAGTATTATGACAGGAACAGGATGAATACAAATAGTAGAATTCATAACGTGGGTTCAAATCCCTATATATGGAGAAACGACTTGAGATGGGGCATATGTAGTATGGGATGCATACTGTTCCGGAGACTTGCTTGCATTAGAATAAGTGCATCATTGTGTTGGTTAATCCTGCATTAGAGTCTAAGTCATAGCATACACTGACACATCAAATATATATACACGTTTATCTTTTCATCAATCTGTCTGCTATAGTTGAGATTCGCTGCTAGTTATCAGCCTTAAAGCGTCAGTGAATACTGACGTCCCCACTTCAATAGGTATTGATTGCAGAAGGACAGGTACAGGTTTTATGAGTACAGGTATAGGTTTCAGGATGACTCAAGGCGAGAGAGCAAGGAGTCGAATTCATTAGAGTTTCCGCAGTAAAATTGTTGTAAATTTATTGTTGGGAAAGCATCCAAGTGGAATACCAGGTGTTGTTCTTTATTCATTATACTCTGATGTAATATGTTGAAAGATGTAACACTTGGGATTGTAAAGGTATCATTGTAACACCGTTGTAATGTATTGTAATTTGTAACATTCGAATTTGTAATACATTGTGTTAAATAAAAAGTTTTAAATTTTCCTATTTTTCGGTGTATTGTGGCTAATTGAAGAAAAGATTCTGGCTTACGTCACGGTTTTCCAGTTACCGGAAATCGGGGCGTTACATCAAGAGAGTACCAACTAAAGCAGCTGCAAAAACACCTTATGAGCTTTGGACAGGTCTAAAGAACTTTCACATTTGGGAATGTCCAGCTGAGGAAAGGCCTTATAGTACACATAAAAAGAAATTGAACTCCAAAACAGTGAGCAACTACTTTATTGGTTATTCTGAGCGATCTAGGGGCTATAAGTTTTATGATCCCACATTTAGGAATATTTTTGAAACAGGAACTGCAACATTTTTTGAGGAAGTTGAGTTTGGGGAGAGAAATAAGGTTAGAGACATTGCTTTTGAGGAGAAATTGGATTCAATTCCAAACCAATTCCTATTAACACTTGACAATATTCAGGTTCCCACACCTATCATTGATCAAGAAGTGAATCCAGTACCTTGACAAGACAATGCTGAACAACCCCCTATAACAACCCCCTATTCAAAATGAGGTAATTGTTCCGGAAGAACAAACTCAACAACCTCAAGAACCAGTTCCATTAAGAAGATCCACGAGAGAAAGGATGAATGCTATTTCGGATGATTATATTGTATTTCTCCAAGAACATGAGGATCACAATGGAATGATGGAAGATGATCCAATCACATTTCATCAGACCATGAAAAGTTAAAACTCTCAAAAGTGGATGAGTGCCAAGAATGAAGATTATGAATCTATGCAAGACAACAAAGTTTGGGAACTTATCCCATTACCAGAAGGTGCAAAACCATTTGGTTTTAAATGGATATTTAAGACCTGAAGGATGTAAATGGTAATGTGGAGAGGTATAAGGCACGTCTTCTAGCTAAAGGATATACTCAGAAAGAAGTCATTGATTTTACAGAGACTTTCTCTCCAGTTTCATCGAAAGACTCGTTCAGGACAATTATGGCGCTTGTTGCTCATCTTGACCTTGAGCTACATCAGATGGATGTCAAGACGGCACTTCTCAATGGCGACATTGACGAGAAAATTTATATGGTGCAACCAGAAAACTTTGTGTCGGGAGACCCAAAGAATATAGTTTGTAAATTGATGAAATCCATCTATGAACTCAAGCAAGCTTCTCGTCAATGGTACCACAAGTTTCATCAAGTAATTATCTCATTCGGTTTGAGATGAATGTTGTTGATGATTGTGTGTATCACAAGTTCAGTGGGAGTAAACATATATTCCTAGTTCTATAAGTCGATGACATATTATTTGCCACTAATGATATAGACTTGTTGCACAAAACCAAGAGGTTTCTGTCCAAGTATTTTGAGGTGAAGGATCTTGGGGATGCCTCTCTTGTTTTAGGAATTCAGATACACCGAGATCTTTCACGAGGTATTCTTGGATTATCACAAAAGGGATACATCAATAAAGTACTCAAAAGGTTTGGCATGCAAGATTGTGGACCAAAAGATACACATGTTGCTAAAGGAGACAAATTTAGTCTTAGTGCCCTAAAAGTAACCTTTAAATTCAGGAAATGCAAAAGATCCCCTATGCATTAGCTGTTGAGAGTCTAATGTATGCTCAAGTATATACTCGTCCGGATATTGCGTTCATTGTTGGCATGTTAAGCAGATATTTAAGCAAACCTGGTATGGACCATTGGATAGCAGCCAAGAGGATTATGAGGTATCTTCAAAGAACAAAAGATTACATGCTCACATATAGGAAATCAGATCATTTGGAGGTCGTAGGATATTCTGGTTCTAATTTCGCTGGGTGCCAAGATAGCAGAAAGCCTACATTAGGCTATATTTACCTGTTAGTTGGAGGATCTATATCCTAGAAAAGTGTCAAACAGACACTTGTAGCTTCCACCACTATGGCAGCAGAGTATGTAGCATGCTATGAGGCATCGAACCATGAAATATGGCTGCGGAACTTTGTCACTGGGCTGCGCATTTTGGAGAATGTAGAAAGACCACTTAAGTTATTTTGTGACAAAAAGTCAGCAGTGATGTATTCCAACAATAACAGGAGCTCATCAAGTCGAAGCATATTGACATAAAGTTTCTAGTTGTGAAAGAAAGAGTGCAGAGTAGACAAATATCCATAGAGCACATTGGGACAAATTCCATGATAGTGGATCTGCTCACAAAGGGATTGTCACCCAAGGTCTTTCATGAGCACACTGCTCGTATGGGTGTTTTATTGTTTGAGGATATCATGATTTAGTGAGATTTTGTATTTTATTTGCTTTATGTTTGTCTGAGACATTTATACATTTGGTTATTTTCTGATCAAAAATAAAGTATACAGTTTTCTCACTCTTTTGTCATGTTTTGATTCTGACCTCACTTAAGTTTAAAGATGACTAGTTGGAAATAGGCATGTATATAGATCACATTGCATGCAATTTTCATGCTACACATTCACACTTGATCTATGTCGTTTGATTATGTTGATATATGTGAACATTGATGGATTTAGTTACGATAAATCTAACGAAAATTGTTTTGATCCTATATTTACATGATTAATGGACGAGATTGTTTGGCTATGCTTTTGGTTATGATAGCAAAATTTTGAGCTCATAAAGTATGTACATTTATAAGGTGTAACATATGTGGCCCGAGTGAGAGATTGTTGGAAAATAATCTGTAATACCCTGATTTTCAAATACATGAAAGATTATTTATATTTACATATGATATGCTTGTGTAGCATGCTGACTATTATTTCTCAACATGATGCATAAAGTGTATTGTTTTCTATAAAACATTTTCTTAAAGCCCAATGTTAATTTGCTTATTTTCTTTCAAAGTATTTATTTTGGCCCAAATGGATTTAATCCCACAAATTTAACTTTTTACTATTTCCTACCACTTGTTTTGTGTAACACTTTTTATATAAGAAATTTATTACCTTTGTACAAGTTTTAGTTAGTGTGGGTTGTGCATGCACGTGCATCTAGCATACACGTGCATTGAGCACCCTTCCTTGTGGCCGGATATGAGTAGGGTAGTGGGGTAGATCATGGGTGGTTATTTGGGAAGTGTGGGTAGTTTCTCAACCTCCTAATGCATCCTAACCTTTGATCTTACAACTCCCCAATAAATCTTAGCCCTCTATTCCGATTATTTCTTAGTATAAATACCCCTCCCTTTTCCCTATCTCTCTTACACTAAGATTGTTCTTATTAAGAGAGGTATTTGTGAGTTGTGAGTGTGCTTTGCTGTGGAGGCCGAAGAGTAGCATTCTGAAGGTCCGGTGTGGAGCAAGGGAGCAAGGTGCAAGGAGCAAGGAGGCGTTCACTTTATTGAGGAGCTTTTGCGGGATTTCAATTATTTCTTCATATATGGTGGGTGTTTCTCAGGACTTCTAATGTAGGAAATATACTATAATGGTTATGATTGCTACCATATTGTGAAATGTGAATTCAATGTAGTAGAATTGCCATGAACATGCTGTTGATAATAAGATAAATTGGGTCGGTACAGTCGACTGTCGTGTAGATAAGTCGACTGGTACGAGACCGTTGATCTGTGATGTGGTGACAAACTGTATGCAAATAGACAAAATGGTGTGATTACTGAGTTGTAATTTATTTCCCTATGACACATATGATGGAGGGAAGGTAAATGGATGAAAAAGAACTAGCGATGATTAAACAAATTAAGAACTGTCGGAGCAGTCGATTGACATTGTGTTCAGCCGACTGGTGCTTCAATTTTAATTATGATTATTTGGGAATTCCATGTAATGAGATGTTCTAATATGCTGACCCAGTATGAGGATTTGAGAGTTATATCTTCACCTTCGTAAGAAAGTTATGAGCAGTATGAATGCATGTTTAAAGTATTTTCTTCAAAGAAAAGAGTATATTAGTAACTTGAAATTCCATGTTTGTGATGTTCCTGAACAATCCGAGACTCTGTGCTTATGAAACATGAATATATTGGTATAGTAAATTGATATCGTGATGCAAGAACATATAAAAGCCATTAGATAATCCCTTAATTTGAATTATGGAATTGATCAGTCGACTTAGTGCGTGTAGACAGTCGACTGAGCTGGACTTAGAATTATGCTGTTGAGAATCCCAGAACAGACGACTGATGGATGAACAGTCGACTGTCATGCGGATGACACTGTGAATATGAAAAGTTGCTGGACAGGCGACTGGTTATGTACAGCAGTCGACTATCCCGAGTAATTATGATGAACCTGTATTTGACTGTATGAGTCGACTGGTGTTCTTACAAGTAGACTGTACAGAGTGAACTTTGATGTGTATGAATTTCATTTTATTTGCTGTTGGAAGTTGTAAACCTTATGATTGAATTCTATGAACTCTTTTTATGACTGTGCGGATTATGTAAAATGAATTATAAATGGGAATTGAGAATAGGATGAATATTAAAGGCTAAAATCATGATGAGAAAGTCTGTGAGACTCTAAATGAATGATGAGCTGAAAGTGCTCAATTGGAAGCTGTAAATTGTAAATTGAAACCAAGAGTAGCTAAGTCTCCCCCGACAGTGAAATGAATGAAATGAAATGAGAATTGAAAGACCAAGGTTGGTCATGTATTGAAATGAAATGATAAGTCCGGTTTGGTGGAGAGGCTAACTCTAGAGCTTGATTTATATTCATGATTCTAATATTTAGTACATAGTGAAGAGGTGATGAAAGTGAGAGAAAAACATAAGTATGAGAACTAGGGTTTACGGTGCGGGTGTGTGAGCCGCAGAATGCATGCTTGATGAGTCAAGACATGGCGCGGGCACAACTCAGAATGATCGGACCTTAGTCGCGCTCATGGGATGTTTTGGTGACTGCAAGAGGATTGTGTTCAGGGAGGAGGCTGAATTGTCGCAGAATGCATGCTTGATGAGTCAAGACATGGCGCGAAATTCTACTCCAGGGGCCAGGATACATGCTTGTACTCATAGAATCATCTAAGATACTCACCGTAATTACAGAAGTAGAGTAAGTCATGGCGAGGGATTGAACCCTACAAAAATGAAGAACGGTTAAGAGGCTTGCCCTCGGACCTATGTAGTATGGGATGCATAGAATCCGAACAAGTGTGCATTAGTGTCATGTAAATTAAATAATTGCATTAAGGATTAAGTGCACAATCACGACACGACATCTTTAAGAGTTCCCTTCGATTTATATGCTTATATTGAACAAGTTTGTGATTGTTAAGAAATGAGATTCGTTATACTGTTTCTGGCATAGAGAGGATGGCCATGTATAACTATCGTCAGTTGAATAAGCTGACGTACCCACAGTTTGTATGCAGGTAATTGCATGAGTAAAGAGGAATGGTGCATAAAGATTGTACTATGTTGTTGTATATTTATTTAATTGTTGTATTTTACTTCCGCTGTGCAAAGGAAAAATGTAATATTGATGTAACTCTGATGTATCAAGAAAAATTTGAATTTCCTTGTAAAATTGTACTAAAGAAAGTGAAAAGATCCTGTAGAACATCTCGAATTCAGTGATTTGGGATTCAGGGCGTTACATAATCTATGTGGGCTCACATATGTGACTAAATGTATAATTGCTATTCTAAAGTCTAATCCAAATTAAAGTGATCTAACCAAGATTAAGTGATGGTCTTAAAAGCATACAATATAAAGTGTGATATATTACGTGTAGAAACCGGAAAGAAGATTTTTTGTTTTATGATGGGCAAAATTAGAAATCATTAATTATCTGTTAGGGTTGTGCTCCCCTATATATACGTATCTTCCTATTCTATCTGCCATCCCATTAACAGAAAATGTAACCCCTGTTTTTAATTTTCTGTATTTTTGGGTGTATTTTTCTTTTTGTGTATTCATTCTCATTGTATCTCTTTTAATCCGTATATTGGATCTTCTTTTTTTCAATATATTCATTTATTTGATCTGTCGTCTTCTTTCTTGAGTTTCTTGATTCTTTGTCTCCTATTATTTTAACTCTGTTTGATCGAGCTTGTATTTTTTATCCCCATTATTAATTGTTCATGCCCTATTTTATTTATCCATTTTGTGCCCATCTCATTTTTATTTAGATCTATTATTTCCTTAACCCTATTTTTTTAACCCTATTGGATCCTAATCAACTCCTCTTCAACCAATACCCTGTTTAAAACCCAAACCCGTCAGCATAACACCAAAAACCTAACCCTAACTTCATCTTATATATATATATATATATATATATATATATATATATATACCCCCTCATACCCCTGTTCACCCAACCAAACTATACAGCCGCCCTCCTTCTCAACCCTATCTCCTGAGCCCCTGGTCCCCTGCCTCACAGCGCTCCTCTCCATCCCTCTTCTTCACCTCGTGCTCTCTCCCGACATCCTCTCCGTCCTCTGTGTGCACCCCCGACTCCCCTCTCCTCTCCCCGTCTCCTGCAGCAGCGCCCAGACTGGCCTCGACACCTCCCCTCGACATCAACAGCCAGAGCAACGCTGACACACTCCGTCCCCCCTGTAGCTCCTCGATGACTTCGCTGTGCCGCCTTGCTCGACTGCCGACTCCCCTCGGCATTCCCTGCTCTCTCTCCCGGCCAGCAGCCACCTACGACCGCCGCCCTTGCCGTTGTACCGTTCCGTCGCCTCTCACCGCAACCCGACTCCCTCCCTCTCTTCCTCTTGCTCTCTTGGTGGTTGTGTGTGTGTGCGTGTTGATTCGAGGCTTTGTTTGTGCTTCGTGTTTCGGAGTTCGTTCGTTGAGTTCATGCCCGGGAATCCGTTTCCATTATTCTTGCTTTTTCCACCGTACCCGTCGTCATTTTTAAGGCAAGTAACTTGTATTCTTTTCTTTATGTAATACAAGTACTAAATACCTTCTGTAGTGTAGTTGTGTTCTAGAGACAATTCTTATGCAAAATCCCTGTTATATTTTGTCTCTATTGTGTTGACCCGCCTGTAGTTGCCTCATTACACACATTACATGAAATAACTTAGGGATAACCACTTCTTGTTGTATACATGCATGTTGTTCGTATGATGTCGTATGCTTGCTTGTGTTAGTCATAGTATAACTTGTAGTAGACGTGTTAAATACCCTATACCATGTTGCTTGGACATCTAGTTTACCCTATTCCGCATTTGTTATGATTTGGATGAGTTTCTTATGATCTAGTTGATTTTATGCTTGAAGGAGATTTCAATTTTCGTTGTATCCCATTTTTGTTCAGTATTTTAGACCCTATTAAGGTCAGTATGTGAAAATTATTTGTGAATCTGAATTATAGAGAATTCTGTTTACTTTCCAGGTTTTCTGACAGATCTCAGTTTCGAATTGTGAGTTGAGAGTTATGGCTATTTTACTACAGATGTGTTAAAAAATTCCAGATTTTGTTTTGTATGAATTCTGTGTGGTTAATTATTTTTCTACTGATGATAAAGATAATATTTTGCTCAGTACAACTAGACCTGATTAGGATTAACCCCTAACTTTTGTGAATTTAATTAATAACTTTTATACACTATTCTGTACTTGCAAACAACTACTATACTTGCAGAATTTTCATGTTGTTCAGTAAGAAAACATAATTTCGACCTGATTCTATTTGCTTTCTATAAAAACTTTGTGAATATGAATTATAGCATACTGTATCTATTTTATCACCCTTTTGACGGATCTGGATTTCGAATTATATTTTGTGAGATATTGCTGTTTTAGTACTGATGTGTTTATGATTTCGGATTTACAAAACTGTCGTATCTTGCTGCTTTCTGATTTTAATTTTGTACACTATCCATGTTGGAAAATTATGAAACTTTATTTTCTGTTACTAAACGTACTAGGGAATACCCCAGAATTTTCTTGGATTTAATCAGTGTGTTCTTATGCTGTTTTCATGTTTATGAATACAAACTTCTGATTTCTGGCCGAACACATTTTCTGGATACAAATCTGTTTTGAGTCCTGTTGTTGTGAAATACCATATGACTTAAATATATTTTCTGGATTCTGCCGAGTGTCTATTTTCCATATTTTCAAACGGATCTAGATTTGCACATTTGTAGCAACGGGAATTTCAGATTTGGTGTAGTACTGTCTTGCTGTCATGAACTAGAATTTTCGTTGTTCTATCCTTTAATGAGTTGTCTTTCACCTGTACATGTTTATCTTCCAACCTGAACCTGTTATTTGTTCATGCCATGTTATTCTTGCTCTGTTTTGTATCACGTATATGCCTGTTTAATAATAATAACAGATAATCAAGCCGGGGTTAAGGGAAAGACCTTAGTAGTGGACAATGTAGCTTTGTGTACTCAGAAGGGGGCCTGTGTTTCCCATTACCTGTTGCCATGTTTCATGATTACATGATTCATGCCTGTTATTACTATCTGATTATATGTTGTCATGATTCGTGATGATTCATGCCTGTTATTACTATTTGTTGCCATATTTTATGATTACTTGATTCATGCATGTTATTACTATCTGTTGCCATGTTTCATGACTATATGATTCATGCATGTTCCTGCTGCCACGATTTCACGACTACGTTATTTGTTCCTGTTACCTATTACATGACGCCTGAGTACACGGCCCTATAGAAACCCACCACTAGGCCTAAACGAAATTTGCATGTATGTAGCAACCATGTGGTAAAAGTTTGGGACGCATGAAATGCTACATAGATAGTAATAATACAAGACTTAACATAACATGATACCTGTTACATGTTTACCTGTTACATGATTACCTATACATGCTACTTGACATATGTTACATGTTACCTGTACCTGTTAGTATATTATGTTACTTGATCCTGTTCATGATTCATGCTAGTTGATCTATTTTGTTGCCATGTCTATTCCTTGCTATATTTGTTTATTCTTTTCCCATGCACTTGTGCCTGCACTACAAGCGGCCCGTAATTTGCATTGACGGGTGTTTTTTTTTCTTTTTCCTTTTCCTGCAATTTATTAAATTGCAGATTTTGGGAATCAGTTGCCCAATGGAGTAGGTGATCTAAGATTTTAGATGCTGGAGTCCTTGCTACTATTATTATTATTTCATGTTGCGTATTTGATAATTGTATTTGTTACTTGGATGATTTTGTATTGGGCAATATCACCCAGAATTATTGACTTGTTTAGATTTGGTTTATTTGAGATTATTAAATTTTGTTACAAGAAAATTTCTGTTGGTATTGATTCAAATATGCATGCGTGGTTGACTTCTCTTGCTTCCTACTATGATATTCCATTAAAATGTTTTAAAGATCCTGATAGCTTATGGATGACGACAATCCTTCGCTGGACTTAGTCACGTATCTGTATTTCGTATTTCTTTTTGGTAAGCGGGGCGTGACAGAAAGGAAAGGAGAGACACTCTCATAGGAATACGTATCATATGGGAAGATCCAAATCCTCTGCACAATCTCCATCAATGGCATCAATGCTTTCAGGTTAGTGCTTCCGCTTTTATATTCTTCTTTTGATTTAGCAAAGGATCTATAGATACATGAATTAGGATATTTTAATAATGCACTTTTAGTAACATGATTAAGATCTAGATCTGTAGAAACATGACATAGGATGACATCAATGTTTTATGCATGTTGCTTAAGTGTTGTTATTATAAAATTCCATCAATTGGTATCTTCATCAAAGATTACTTCAAATTTCTCAACTCAATACATTTTTCTTGGATTCTTAGTTCATTCACCCAAATTAATTTAACTCCAAATAGTGCTTATAATATATAACTCTAGAATACATTTAAATAAAAACCATTAAAATTGTACCCTTGTAATGAAATCAAAGTTTATAATTTAATTTAGCTCCTAAATAAGTTTTTGAATTAATGCATATATTCACCTAAATTCATTTAATAATATACTAATTTAATTCCTTTAAATTAAACTCCTTCTTAACATATGGAATTAAGAAAAAGTAAAAAAATTAAAATAAAATGGCCATCCTCGGTTTTGAACCCGAGACCCAAAAGAGCGCAACAATCCCATCCAACCACACTCACTAACCAGATAGCCCAAGCCCACTCTCTAAGTAAAAACTTTTCACATGAAATTATAAGCCAACTGTTCGCAGTTTTAGATTTTTAAAAAAATTTCCAGAAAGAAAAGAGCCCCCTCAACTAGAACTCTCGACCAGTCAGAACCCAAAACCCAACACAACAGTGCACTCAGACGCACAAAACAACTAGGAAGTCCAAGTAGACTTGTTGTTGATCCTCTCTTTATAGAACTACTTAATGTTCATCATTTGGATTTTTTAATCCTCCTTGGATTTTAAATCCGAAAATGACTCCAATTCTTCAAGCTTTTAATTATTAAATTCTGATTCATCTAACATAAAATCAGTAATCATATTTTCCATTAATTAAGACATCATTTGAAGTATTTTCACTCCATTCAACCACTTGCAAATAATATATGATAATCATGAACAAAATAATTGTATTTCTAAGCAAGAACTAATATATCAATACACAAATTTCAACCATAACATTCAATCAAAGTATTAGATTATTCATGATATCTCAATGGTTAATATCCAACGTTTATTATCAATACTAACAATTCAAGCACTAGTATTCAAATACAAATGTATGAATTAATAACTAACATGCATCATAATTTTATTTACAAATTATCATGTCACTAACAAAATATTAGAAATCAATGGACTATTCACACAAGTATACTCAAATATAACCACAATCTACTCATGAATTTAAGTATGAAACATATTTACATAAAATTAGAAAATGAAAGAACATCCACCTAGTAGTTTTTGAAATCGATTGTTTAGACTCCAACGGAATGCTTCAACACTAAGCTCGTATATATATATATATATATATATATATATATATATATATATATATAAAGAGAGGTAGTGAAGTGGAGTATGATGAATATGTATATATGTACATTTATACATAAGAAAATTAGAGATGGAGGAGAAGTGGGTCGGGATGCCGTGGAGGGTGAAGAATAATGAAGCTCGGTTGAAGAGAATGAGGTTGGAGTTGAATGAGACGGAGTATGAATATATGTATATATTCACATAGAAAGATAAGAAAATGGAGGAATGGAGATGGGGAGTTGTTGGGTGAGAGGGGATCGGCTATAGGTGTAACACCTCGAATTTCAAAACAGGCGGAATTCGAGTTCCACGGGATCTTTTCACTTCACTTAGTACAATTTTATAAGGAAAAAATATAACTTTACTTTACATCAGAGTTACATTACATTAACACTTATGCAGCGGAAACAAATTTTACAACAATGAACGAAATACAACAACAGTTGAATAATCTTTAAGCATCAATTCCTCTTTAGTCTTTTTCATGTGCTTTACCCTGCATAGAAACTGTGGGCACGTCAGTTCATTCAACTGACGAAATATTATACACGACCATCCTCTCTATGTTAGAAACAGTACAACGATTCTCAACACTTAACAAACCACAAACTTGTTCACAAACAAAGCTAAGGGGACTATCCTATTGAAGTCGTGTTGTGAATGTGCACTTAGTCCTTAATGCAATTATTTATGTTATATGACACTAATGCGCACTTGTTCAGAGTCTATGTAGCCCATACTACATAGGTCCGAGGGCAAGCCCTTAACCGTTCTTCATCTTGTAGGATTCAATCCCTCGCCATGACATAATCTACTTTTGTAACTAAGGTAAGTATCCTAGATGTTCTACGAACTACGAACTCATGTCTAGATGCCCTGGAGAGAATCCCAACGCACTGACACATGACTCATCATGTAGGCATCCTGTGGTAATTCACCTCCTATCATAGACATGACACCACCCACAGTCGCCACACACCCCACGAGCGTCGCCACCGGAACGGTACTCTGGAGCAGTATCCACGTCCTACTCATGACGCATCATAGGACATCCTGTGAATACTCTCACGCCGCCAATCCAATGGCCCTCATACTCAATGTTTTTCTCTTACTTTCATCACATCTTCTCTATGTAACTAGTCCTTAATTTAATTGAATCATGAACAAAATCAATCCCTTAGGATTAGCACTCCCACTATACCGGACTTATTCAATTATTTCACATGACCCAAATCTTGGTCTTTTCATTTCAAATTTCATTTCAACATTTGTTTTATTGCCGGTACAAGGCTTAGCTACATCCTAGTTCTTAATTTCAACCCATAATTACAACATTGAGTTTTCATACTCATAAAGTCCTCTTTCATGATTAATCATAATTCACATTTCATATTCATAGTATTCATGTATTCATATTCCTAATGCTCTTCATGACTCATTATGTCATCTAATTTCAATTTTCAAGTACAATGTCATGCGTAAATAAATAAAATTCAATTATTCTAACATGTCACATCCACTAGTTCACATTTCCACATAATTTTCTTAATCTTTATTTTAATCCATACTAATTACACAATTCACAATTTTACTTAGTTTCACAATTTCCACTTTTCAAATTTCTCATACAAAATCTCATTTTTAAATTCCTTAAAACAATCCATTTAATTTTCTTTATCTAAAAGACAATTTAAGTTAATAATTAAAATAAGTTCTTTCTTGCAAAGTAGTCTCAAATTCTCATTTATACTAGGCCACAGGTCATAGAAAATTATCTCACGAAATCCAGATATTATTTGTAACGTCAGGGCAGTCGACTGTTAAAACATGGCCAGTCGGCTGTTCTGTAAAGATTTAAAACTCGAAAATAAAATGATCAGGGCAGTTGACTGTTACAATATAATCAGTCGACTATTCTGTAAAGATTTTAAAACTCAAAACAAATAACCAGGGAAGTCGATTGTTAAAACATGGCCAGTCGGCTGTTCCGTAAAGATTTAAAACTCGAAAATAAAATGATCAGGGCAGTCGACTGTTAGAATATAATCGATCGGCTGTTCTGTAAAGATTTTAAAACTCAAAACAAATAACCAGGGAAGTCGACTGTTAAAACATGGCCAGTCGGCTGTTCCGTAAAGATTTAAAACTCGAAAATAAAATGATCAGGGCAGTCGACTGTTACAGTATAATCGGTCGAATGTTCTGTAAAGATTTTAAAACTCAAAACAAATAACCAGGGAAGTCGACTGTTACAATATAGTCGGTCGACTGTTCCGTAAATAAAATCTGAAATTTATTACCTGATAGTCGACTGTCGACTCTAATTCGGTCGACCGTCGATTGCACCAGGTTACAATTTAGAGTAGATCATGGATATATTTTTGACATTGAAAATCAGATCACAATTTTTATATTATTTATAATCGAGGTTTCCACGAAATAATATTTTTAGAACACAAGTTTTCATCTTTCTACAATAATGAAACTTTATTGTAGACAATCAACTACACATGATGCATTTAATCAATTTGTGTCTCATAAGCACGACTTTCTTCACATAACACAATTTATAAACATAAACCATGACAATAAGATAGATTCTAGCATTTCAATTTTACACATTTATCAATTAACAATCATCTTCACAATCATTCTCTAAATTATCATTCCATCTCTAATTTATCAAACATGAGACTAGAATTTCTTGATTTCTCTTTAATTATTTTATCACATCATTCCTAGCATGGCATCTAAATTTAGAGCATGAGAAACACCTATCTATTGGAGAAAAACGAATGAAAGCTCTTAGAATGCAAGAAAGTAGTCTTCTCCTCATAGAATGTATTGCAAATGGTCTCCTCCTCCTTGTGCTTGTTAGGAACCCGAGCTCTCCTTGCTTCCTTGGTGATTGGCCGGCCTCTACTAGGATGGAACACACACACAAAATACTCTCTAATCTTTTCCTCACTATTTCTACTCAATCTTTTCCTCTCTTATCTTTTCTTTTAACAAAATTTTAGTGCACTAATGTGAAGAATAGTTAGGGGTATTTATACATACTTAGAATGAGAATAGAAGACTAGGATTCAATCAAGGAGTTAGAGATTAAGGGCCAAGATGAATTGGGAAGCTGTAGTAACTTCCATGATCACATAACCACTCCCCTCAACTCCATCCACTCTCCCACTCTCTTTTGTTCAAATCCGGCCACCTCCAGGGTGTGCATTGCACACTCTAGTGTGTGCACGTGCCCCCTTCTAGTACCCCCTATTAAAAGTGTACAAGTTTAATTAATCAATTGTCTACTAATTGTGTCTACATAAAAAGTTGTGACAATTAAAAGATTAATTAAGTTGTGGATTTCAAAAATAGTGGGCTTTAGGCTCATGGGCTATTAAATAAAAATTTTAATTTATTAGGGTGGCTTAAAAATAAGAAAACTAGTTTAGGATTTATAAAATAGGCTTTTTAGAAAATAAAGAGAAAGAGAGAAATAATTGTCCATGTTATAAAATATAATTTTTATAAGAAAATATGCATACAAAATTTGTACGTGCACAACACGTAAAAATTAACATTTCTCATTTAATGAAAATTCAGGATATTACAATAGGTTTAGTGGGGTAGTGGGAATTTGTATGGATTGGGTGGGAGGAAAATAAGAAGGTGATGGGGGTAACTAATAAGTGTGTTTAAATTAATTCTACCAAGAATTATTAGAATCTAGCATTCCATATATTAAAATTAAGCACAAAAAATATAAATATACACATTTCATTGATTTCATAAAAATAAATATACGTAATCGATACGTGCATTGAAAACGCGTGCAATGCACGTAAAAAAGTTAAAATATTTGAGTTGAAATTTAAATAGATGATCAAAAAATAAATTCAAATACATAATTAAATTCGAGAGAACGAAAAAATATATATAAGAATCGAAATACAAAATACGTAGAATATTTTTGTATTAATAATGTTACGGGTACAAAAAACATGTGTATAACACACGTGGGGCAAAATTATAATAATTCAATTTTGCGAGGTGCTACATGTTCTATAATGAAACAACCTCCTTTATATACACTAGGTTTGCCCGTTGACATGTGCCTACGGCACATCTTCGGAACGGTGCACCTGGTTTGATTATATAAAATAGTTTTAGAGGTCCAGCAAATTAATTGAAGGTGGAAACATATTATATGAGGAAGCATCATATCTACCTTTAAGCTCAACCATCTCCTTCTTGATCATTAGCTTGAACTTACCTGGAATGCATATAGTTTGTTAGAAACACTGCATAGAGTTTTTTTTTAACTTCAACATCACTTTTAGATGCTTGTAATAGTTATGCAAGGACATGATCATATAGATTTTATAGAGCTTACTCTAATCCCATAACCACAATGAGCATGTCTAAATACAATGGTAATCCAAGTGCAAGTGTGAAGGTATCTACAATACCAATAATTTAAACATTTGTTTGTCTGAGACTCAGTTTGCTATTGAAATACCTCTTATTATTATTTCAACTAAAATGTAATACATGAAGTTCTCAAAACTCTAATCCAAGCCAATCATTTCTTTTATCTCCACTGTTTCTCCCCATTGCACCTTTATAAAAAAATCAAAATCAAAATGGATCAACAACAAATTTACTTTAGCTGTCTTTCTTGGGTGGAGAGATTGCACCCTTCACTAGTAAACTCCAGTCATCCCAATCCTATATATCCAAACATACACTAAAAGTTCTTCTATGTTATGTTATCCATAGTTTCTAATAACCAGTGAAGGGAACACTTCATGATAGTATATTCTCTTATAGTAAAGAAATTAATGTTGTATATTTGTCAAGTTATTTTAGGTTGCTGATCAGCTTACCTCTCCTACTATGGTTTGGAACCCCAAATTGAGGCCACCAAATAATCCATCTCTCCCTTGCGTACACCTTAAATCAAAACGAATAAAAAAAACTTATGAAATAAATCACCATATTAAAATTTTTTAAACCCAAAAATAGAACAATCATACCTCTCCGAACTTAGATCCCATGCACTCACAAAATTCGTGTCAGCAAAAAAACTGAGTAATCCCTGTACACACAAAAATAAAAATTAGAATGAGAATTCGGTTAATGAGATGAAATTAGAGTCGTCGCATCGCATGTAGAGGCTCTCGAGTCGCCGATATGGAGTCGCTTGATATTCACGCTCAATTTGGTGGAGGGGAGTCACCGATACGGAGTTGCTTGATATTCGCGCTCAATTTGGTGGAGGGGAGTCACCGATACGGAGTTGCTTGATATTCGAGCTCAATTTGGTGGAGGGGAGTCACCGATACGGAGTCGCTTAATATTCGCGCTTGATTTGGTGGAGGGGAGTCGCCGATACGGAATCAGCAGCGGATCAGATATCGATGACCTCTTGATTAGGATTCGACACTGAATTTGGATTTGGATTTACTTTGAGATTCGCACGTGAGAGGACGATAAAGGCTTCGCCAATGGAATGGAAGCGAAGGTTTAAGAAAATAGTTTTAGGGATTTGGAGTTAGCGGCTTAAAAACCCTAGGGGAGAGGGGGAGAGAGAGAGAGAGAGACAATTTAATAAATAAATGAGTTTCTGTTTTTGTTTTTTTTGCGCGGGGGGGGGGGGGGGGGGGGAGGGGGGGAATGTCTTTTGGGAGCTTAGATCTAGATCATTGATTTCTTTACTATTGAAGGAAAACCACTTGATAACTTTTCTTTGTGTTTTATTATGTAGATTATCTTAGAACATGGATGGTTCTAATAGAGAACTGACTAATGAATTAATGAGGTGCTTGAAAATTGACATGACCTATACCCGACACCAAAAGTTGAGAGAAAAATATGTTTCCAAATAATAAGAAATGAATGCCCAAGAGAGCATAGCATTAAGTATGTAAAGGTTGGAAAGCTATCGAGAAGCTACGCCAACAATTTCATTTTAATTCCATATTTAAACTAACACATTAGAAAAAAATTTGAAATAGCCTAACATCCTATGAATATTTGCCCAATATTGTAAACATAGTAAGGAAATAAAGAAAGACAAACTATTAATATGTTTGTTATTTATCCACATCAACAATCTCTAGTATGATTGTTGATATGGGGTAAGTGACATGGCCCCATCTAGACCACCAGATCTACTCAGACTTCAATCCCCTGTAATCATCAAGTCAAACGAGTCAAACGGGCTTCAGCCCATTCAGGCCCATAGAGGAAAGGGTCCGACCCGGTCCGTTAGGGTCTCAGACCCGTTTACCCCTATCTATAAATACCAGACCCCTCCTCACTTTTGAACGTAATAAACTTTTTCCCACCTGAACCCTAGCTACTATTGCTTTTTCAGTGACTGACTAGATCATCGAAGGGCCTGTCACCGAAGCTTCTCCCGGTGTTTCTAGGCAATGTGCAGGTACAAAAGACCGAGCCGAGACTCAAAGATCCGAGCCGAGGTACTGGATCCGAGCCAAGTACCTGGCCTCCACCTCTCTTGCTACTCCTGAGCCGGTCCTACGGCCTACGATCTGATCAACGCCAGTACCACATCTTCCGCTACACAAATTACAAGAACTCACACCTGTTGCCCCCACACCCCAAAAATAAAAAAATATCAGGTTGGCGCCGTCTGTGGGAAACTCAGGTACTGCCACCAGTCCGAGCCCAGCCAGGAATGTCCCCTCAAGTCCGAGCTCTTCCATGGCTCCCAAAGCTAGAAGGGTCGTCACCTCGGCAAGACACCCAGACCCTCCATATCACAGCCACGCGGATGCCCAGGGTTCCTACCAACTGCGAGTCAACAGCGCAACCGGACACGGCCCGAGTGCTTCTCACTCAAACGCAACCGATTTGCGACGAGTCATCCTGGATCGGTAGGCCAGTCAAACTAGGGGAGAGGCTGCTTCCAACTCGATCTTGAACCATTGCAGACGGCCGTCCATAGAGCACGATCCGGGACTCAGCCACACGAACCTCTGCCCTCGCAGGACCCGGTGGGGCAAGCCCCAGTTACAAGAGCCGAGTTCCAAAACTTTTGAGACGAGGTCCACCAAGCAACCCAATGCGGCCATGGAACTGAGGTCCGCAAAGACTCCGACCCTCGGTTAGGAGCAAGGGGCGGCGAGTCCTACGGGTCGGCCCGTCCCATGGAACAAGAGGATGCCATCCTCCGGCACTTACGGGAGATGGATGTAACGCCCCGAATCCCAAATCACTGAATTCGAGATGTTCTACAGGATCTTTTCGCTTTCTTTAGTACAATTTTACAGGGAAATTAAAACTTTTCATCATACATCAGAGTTTACATCATAATTACATCTTTCTTTTGCACAGCGGAAGTAAAATTTACAACAATTGAATAAAAGTACAACAACATGATATAATCTTTAAGCATCCATTCCTCTTTAATCTTTAACATGACATTTACCTGCATATAAGACTGTGGGTACGTCAGTTTATTCAACCGACGAATATTATACATGGCCATCCTCTCTATGCCGGAAATAGTATAACTTAACTTATCATATTTAGCAAACACAAACTTGTCACATTCAAACTAAAGGGACTACCCTATTGATGTCGTGTTGTGATTGTGCACTTAATCCTTAATGCATTTATTTATGTTACATGACACTAATGCACACTTGTTCGGATTCTATGCATCCCATACTACATAGGTCCGAGGGCAAGCCCTTATTCGTTCTTCATCTTTATAGGGTTCAATCCCCCGTTATGTCTTAGTCTACTACTGTAACTACGGTAGTGTCTTAGATGTCCTATGATCTATGAGCCCATGTCCAGGCAGCCTGGAGGGGAATCCCACGCACTGTCACGATGCATCGAGCAGGCAACCTATGGACAATTCAGCCTCCGCCATGGAACAATGGCACCACCCATAGCCACTCGAACATCCCACGAGCGTCGCCACCGGGACGATAATTCTGGAGTAGCGCCCACGCCATGTCTTGACGCATCAAGCAGGCAGCCTGTGGATCGCTCTCACACCGCTATCCGATGGCCCCCATACCCATGTTTTTCTTCTACTTTCATCACGTCTCCACTATGTACTAATCCTTAGTTTTATAAAAATCATGAACAAAATAATCTCTAGAGTTAGCCTCTCCATCAACCGGACTTATTCATTTGTTTCATCATGACCAACCTTGGTCCAATTTCATCTCAATTCATTTTCTTTTTCAATGCCGGGGAGACTTAGCTACTCTAGTTCGAATTTCATTTCACAATCTTCAACTTGAGTACTTACAACTCATAAGATTCATATTCATAGCCAAACAAATTCCTTGTTCTTTTCATCAACATGGTTTCTAATTCCATAATCATACATGAACTCATGCACTTCATAATTTCACATTTGAAATTCATATTACTAATAAACATTCATGCTTCATGTTTTGCACAATATTCTCAAGTGAGAATTAAATAATATCATGTCACCCAACAAGGTTCTTTTTGCCAATTACTTTCTAATAAATCCATTTCAATTTATCTTTATAAACTATAATTTTCATAAGTGTATCTTAGAACCATAGCTCTAATTGTGCCTTTTGTTCACAAACCATATTGTATTTCCTTCAAATAATACCCAACTCAATCTTATAAAATTCCTTGCATTTTTATGAGAATTACCATATTTTTTTCACATTTTTTGGACATCACAAACTCACAAAAAAAATATTTTTTATAAGTGCCGAAGGGAGGAATCGAACCCAGGCACGGTGGAAAGAGAGCCAAGAGCACCCGCCACATGGCCGAACTGTGCTAGCGGTATGAAAGGAGCGAATTTAGTATATATGCTTTCGGTCGAAGGTTATATATACTTTCCAAATGGTGTGAAAAATATTGTCAACACAGGGGTTCGAACCGCTCACTCCAGAGAAGCAAACCGCAGTCAGTGACCGCCTGAGCTAGTAGCTCGGGCTGTCACACTACCCAATAAAAACCCTTATGTTTCATATTCGCACTGTTTAAAAGAACAACTCGATGTTCAAATTAACTAGTTTCATATTGCCTTTATAAAAACTACTGGAAAATTCCAGATTAAATCATCTTCACCTGATCTTCATAACAGCACGTATAAAATAATTTTTTTGTACTAAAAACATAATTTTTCCCACACAATTTAATAAATTGTTCATTTAGACTACCATATCTTATTTTCGACATTGAATAATCAATTGGTCTTCTAATCCCTTTTTATTCACAAATTTCTTATGATAATTCACTGCTATAAATTTTTTATTCACAACACATACATTTTGGTTTTATCCATCCCCATATCAACATAAAGATTTATTTAGCATATGAATAGGTAAACTCAAAACTACTAAATTTTTTTTGAGTAGTTCTATTTTGGTGATAACAAAGTAATTTCATTAGTTCATCTATGTCACAACATATACTACTACTCATTAATTAATATAATTACAACTCAATCATTCAAGAAAACTCTCTATTCAAATAAAGTGTGCCATTTTCTTAATCAATTTCATACTTCAACCATACAATTTACAAGCGTTCTAATTAGAAATTTTCATGCATCATGCTAGCAACATTCCACCATCATTCATTCAAATTAATAACCATGGAGAATTCTACATACAATTTAATTTCATGCTAGAATTTCACACACAAGTTAATCACATCATTTCAATCCATTCATACACTAACTTTTCAATTTAAGTGTGTTCTTATTAGTATTTTTCATGCATAGTGTTGATAATTAAACTAGCATAGATTCCTACATTAGAAATATGAAAGTTTTACCCACCTTGTATGGAGAGAAAACACAAAAACAACCAAGTCCGTGCAAATGAAAGCACCACCTCCTAGCGCGCACAAGCTCCAAGCCTCCTAGCACAAACCGAATGCTTCCTAGTAGTAGCCGGCCTCTCCTTCTCCAAGCAATCCCGCACAACTCTCTATTTTTTTATAACTCACACTATTACTACAATAATACTATAGCTTGGAAATATAATTTGCATATGAAAATTAGCCATGAGAGGGGGGGTATTTATACTAAAAGATAAGTGAAATGGAGGGCTAAGATTGCTTTGGTGGTTGTAGAATGAAGGGTCTAGATTAAGGTAGAAGTTATGAAAACTACCCACATCCATGAAACTACCTCCATGATCACCATGACAAAAATCAAATCTCCCTCCAAAAAGAATGAATCCCGGCCATGAATAAAGTGTGCAATGCACGTGTACGTGTAGTGCACGTGCATGCAACTAGGCCAAATTTGTACCTTTTAATTTTGTACAAAAATAAAATAATGATAATTTAGTCTTCTACATGACAAGTTTTAATAAAAATAGATTTATTCATGGGCTTTGTTTTGGGCCAAAATAGTTTATTAAAATAAATAAAATAAAAATACATTTGGGTTTTAAGAAAAGGGCCTTTCTAATTAAATCAAAATAAGGCTTTAAAGAAAGGCTTTTTGTACAAAATAATTTGAGAACAAATTTATATATATTTATTCACATCATAATAAAAATAATTCAACCCAAATATTGCACGTGCACACTACGTGCAAAATAAATAATTTTTCATTAATTGAAAAATCAGGGTATTACAACACTCCCTCCTTAGAATAGTTCCGTCCCCGGAACTACAATCAAGAGCGAGAAAACAAACAAAATACAACACACACAACAAGAACAAAAGATACAAAAATACAATCAAGCAAAAAGCTCAGGATAATCCTTCAACATCCTCTCCTCAGATTCCCAAGTAGCCTCTTCAACCAAGTGGTTTCTCCAGACTACCTTGACCATCGGTATCGTCTTATTCCTCAAGACTTTCTCTCGACGATCAACAATCTCAACAGGAGACTCGATGTAATTCAGGTCTAACTGCAAACCTTCCGGCACTTCAGGCAAATGATGACTCGGGTCTGGAATATAACCTCTCAACATAGACACATGAAAGACATTGTGCACCTGAGACAACTCTTCCGGTAATTCAAGCCGGTAAGCAGCTTTCCCGATCCTTTTCAATATCTTATACGGGCCTATAAACCTCGGGGCTAACTTCCCGCCTTTGCCAAATCGAACCACACCTTTGCTGGGCGATACCTTCAGGAAGACGAAGTCACCAACCTCAAACTCAAGGTCCCTTCTCTGGTTGTCTGCATAGCTTTTCTGCCTGCTCTGAGCTTCCACCAACATTTTCCTGATCAGATCAATCTTCTCAGAAGTTTGCTGTACAAGCTCAGGACCAAACAACTGACGCTCCCCTACTTCATACCAACAAACAGGAGTCCTGCACTTCCTGCCATACAGAGCTTCGTACGGCGCCATCCCGATGCTAGCCTAAAAACTGTTGTTGTAGGCAAACTCCACCAAGGGTAAATGCCTTTCCCAACTGCCTCCAAAGTCTAGTATACAACACCGAAGCATATCCTCAAGAATACGGTTGACTCTCTCGGTCTGCCCATCGGTTTGTGGATGAAAAGCAGTGCTGAAATCTGTCTTGGTACCCAAAGCTGTCTGAAGACTCCTCCAGAAATGCGAAGTAAACCGCGCATCTCGATCAGACACAATGGTTGACGGAACGCCATGAAGTCGGACAATCTCACCAACATACATCTCAGCTAACTTGTCCATCGAAGCAGTGAGTTTCATCGCCAAAAAGTGAGCGGACTTGGTAAGTAGATCGACTATAACCCAAATAGCATCATTGCCTTTAGAACTCTTAGGCAATCCCGTGATGAAATCCATACTGATGTTATCCCACTTCCATTCCGGAATAGGTAACGGCTGTAATAGACCTCCGGGTCTCTGATTTTCGGCTTTGACTTGCTGACAAACCTCACACTTCGCAACAAATTCAGCCACATCCCGCTTCAAACCTGACCACCAGAAATGCTGTTTAATGTCTTTGTACATCTTAGTACTCCCAGGATGTACAGACAGAAGAGTAGCATGTGCCTCCTGAAGAATACTTTCCTTCAGGTCTGCCTGATTTGGAACGCACAGTCTATCTCCGAACCACAGCACTCCATCTCTAATTTGAAATCCGGGCAACCTGCCAGCACCAACCTGCTCCTTCATCTCCAAGATATCAGCATCAACTTCCGGACTTGCAATGATCCTTGCATTCAAAGTAGGCTGAAGCCTCAACTGAGCCAAAGATGCTCCCAATCCTTGCAAGACAACTTCAATACCTGCCCGATCCAACTCCTCAATCAGATGCCTCTGAGTCGTAATCAAACTGGCCAAACTGCTCTTGCGACTAAGTGCATCAGCCACAACATTAGCCTTTCCAAGATGATACTTGATCTCAGGTCGCATATCCTCGAGCACTTCCAACCATCTCCGCTGCCTCAGATTGAGATCTCTCTGCTGATATATATACTTCAAGCTCTTGTGGTCCGTGTACATATTCAACTTCTCACCGTACACGTAGTGCCTCCATTGCTTCAAAGCAAAGATAATCGCAGCCAACTCCAGATCATGAGTCGGGTAATTTTTCTCATGCGGTCGTAGTTGCCTAGACCCATAAGCGATTACTCTTCCCTCTTGCATTAAGACACAACCAAGCCCCGATGTGAAGCATCGCTATAGACATCATACTCAACGCCTGCTCTAGGCAAAGCCAAAATAGGTGCAGTAGTCAGCCTATCTTTCAACTCCTGAAAACTCGCCTCACATTGCTCGGTCCACTTGAAGCTCACATTCTTCTTGGTCAGTCCAGTAAGCGGTACAGCTATCTGAGCATAACCTCGAATGAATCTCCGATAGTATCCAGTCATCCCAAGAAAACTTCTGACTTCCTTCACTGTAGTAGGCCTAGCCCAATCTCTCACTGCCTCTATCTTCTGAGGGTCAGTTGCCACTCCCTCCTTAGAAAGGATGTGACCTAGGAATGCCACTTCAGATTTCCAGAAATCACACTTGGATAACTTGGCATACAACTGCTGCTCTTCCAACTTCTGCAAAACTGCTGCCAGATGCTCAGTGTGCTCCTCCTCAGACTTGGAGTACACGAGGATATCGTCGACAAATACCACGACGAAAGAATCAATAAACGGCCTCAGAACTCTGTTCATCAGGTCCATGAAGATTGCGGGTGCATTCGTCACTCCGAATGGCATAACTAAGAATTCGTAATGCCCATGCCGAGTTCTAAATGCAGTTTTGTGCACATCTTCAGCTTTCACTCGAACTTGGTGATAACCGGATCGAAGATCTATTTTGGAGAATACAGCTGCTCCTTGTAGACGATCGAACAAGTCATCAATTCGAGGAATCGGATACTTATTCTGAACAGTGACCTTATTCAGCTCCCGGTAATCGATACACATCCTCATCGATCCATCCTTCTTCTTTACCAAAAGCACTGGTGCTCCCCAAGGTGACGCACTAGGTTGAATAAAGCCTTTTCCCAACAGTTCCTCAATCTGTCGTTTCACCTCATCCTGTTCCACTGGAGCCATCCTATATGGTGCCTTAGAAATGGGTGCACTTCCCGGTTGAACAGTGATGCTGAATTCTACATCACGATGCGGAGGTAACCCAGGAAAATCTTCCAAGAACACAGTCGGATAGTCTCGAACCACAGGAATCCCTTGCACTTCCACAGGAGTCTCTTCCTTGCGGATAGTAGCCACCAGCTTAGAACACTTCCGCTTCCCTTGGAACGTGACTTCAGGTCCACCTGGAGCCTTCACTGTCACCGTCTTGGTCTTACACTCGATGCTTGCACTGTACACCGACATCCAATCAATGCCAATGATAACATCGACTCCCAAGATAGTCAGCTCGATCAGATCAATGCCAAAGATTCGATCTCCAATCACTATCTCGCAATCAGCATAATACCGATCAGTGGTTAAAGTTTCCCCTGATGGAGTAGCTACTGCTAAGATCTTGCCTGGAAAAATCTTCGGCTCAACTCCCAACACTTTAGCAAATCTAGGGGACACAAAAGTATGAGAGGATCCAGTATCGAACAATACGACAGCTTTCATTCCATTAAGATATAGTTCGCCTGTTACATAATACACACCATTACATAACAGTCTCACTACACAAAGGGAAAAGAAATGACAAAGACTCTAAACACCAGCCCTCGTACCAGAGATGACCTGATCTGCCTCCTCAGCATCAGCCTCTATCAAGGCAAATACTCGCCCTGATTGGTACGGCCTCTTCCCAGCCTGCTGCGTTGGTGCGCTGCTATTACCATTCCGTAGTTTGGGACATTGAGATCGGTAATGCCCCGCTTCACCACAGTTGTAGTAAGTCACCGCAGGAGGTCTCACCACATTGTTCCCTGGTCCTCCAGCTACACTAACAGCGTTCGCCCCTGTCGGTTTGAACCTTTGTATAGATGGTTGCCCCTTGAAACTCCCCGAATGTGCAGGCCTCTTACCAGACTGCCAGTTGTTCCTCCGGTTCTGAACAACTTGGAACTGCTCCATATCCGCCTCCGTCGCTGCCGCCCTCTTGACCAGCTTATCGAATCGCCTGATACCAAGGGGTATCATACGAGATCTTAAACTCGGCCTCAGACCATGCTCGAACTTGCGAGCTTTCTTGGCCTCATCCATCACCAGCTCTGGAGCATACCTGGAGAGCTGAGTAAACTTGGTCTCATACGCTCTCACCGACATGCTGCCTTGCTGAAGCGACAGGAACTCCATCGCCTTCTTCTCCTGGACATCGGAGGGGAAATAGTGACTGCGGAATTCTTCCAGAAATTTCTCCCAGCCAAGCAACAAGCCTCCCATGGTCCTCTTCATGGATTGCCACCAAACCGCCGCATCCTTCTCCAGCTGCAAAGTCGCCAACTTAACCTTGCTACCCTCCGGTGTTTCCAACACCTCGAAGATCGTCTCCACTTGCCGTATCCAGTTGTCAGCCGCATCTGGGTCTGACTTTCCCTCGAATACAGGTGGTTTCATTCTCTGGAACGATTCCACCAGCTTAATCGCCTCGGGCACTGGATTCGCCGGCCCCCGACCTTGGTTCTGAGCCACTGCATTAAGCGTCTGGTAGACCCTTGCAAGTTCAGTCTCCAGATCCAACCCTTCTCCATTCCTAGCTCCTCTTCTCGACATGTTCTGATGCAAAAGATTCGTCAAATTCGAAGTATAAGACAAGAATTTAAACCAACTTGTATTTCATTGAATTCCAAAGTTTATACATTCGAATTTAAAAAACATTTTTGACATCAGAATGAAAGAAACAGAAGCTACAACACTCTAACTCCTACGGGTCCTCTTCGCTGCTCGAAGTTCTTCCCACAGTTCATCAACCTCATCCTTCAGCACATCAGTTAGGTTCTTTTTCTTCTCAAGTTCCCAAATCCGATGACTAAGAACAGAATAGTCGGCCTTCCGCTTCTCCAGCTGAGCCTCCAACAATCCAACTCTCTCCTTCAGGGTTTCCACTTGCCTCTGAAGAGAAGTCACAAGACCACTTGGAACTGGTACTTCTTCTTCGTCAGAAGAAGAATCATCGGATGAATTCGGAGGTGGGGTGATCTCTCGGGATTCAGGCCATTCTTCATCGTCAGAATCAGCTTGCCCAGGATAGTACTCGTCCTCGGAATCTGCCTGTCCAGGATGGTACTCTTCCTCAATGATATGCCAGTCGTCGCCTCCAGCAGGGTCGAAGTGATCAGCCATCTTAGAAATAGAGAGGAAGAAGCATAAATCTTAGAGCAACACAAATGTAAGTCACTTACATTTAAATCTCTAGATTCAAACACACACTCTAATGTCCACTTCTAGGGTGTCGTTCCCTATAAATTTGTACAAGTGTGGAAGCGTAGAAAACGTGGCTCTGATACCACTCTGTAACGCCCCGAATCCCAAATCACTGAATTCGAGATGTTCTACAGGATCTTTTCGCTTTCTTTAGTACAATTTTACAGGGAAATTAAAACTTTTCATCATACATCAGAGTTTACATCATAATTACATCTTTCTTTTGCACAGCGGAAGTAAAATTTACAACAATTGAATAAAAGTACAACATCATGATATAATCTTTAAGCATCCATTCCTCTTTAATCTTTAACATGACATTTACCTGCATATAAGACTGTGGGTACATCAGTTTATTCAACCGACGAACATTATACACGGCCATCCTCTCTATGCCGGAAATAGTATAACTTAACTTTTCATATTTAGCAAACACAAACTTGTCACATTCAAACTAAAGGGACTACCCTATTGATGTCGTGTTGTGATTGTGCACTTAATCCTTAATGCATTTATTTATGTTACATGACACTAATGCACACTTGTTCGGATTCTATGCATCCCATACTACATAGGTCCGAGGGCAAGCCCTTATTCGTTCTTCATCTTTATAGGGTTCAATCCCCCGTTATGTCTTAGTCTACTACTGTAACTACGGTAGTGTCTTAGATGTCCTATGATCTATGAGCCCATGTCCAGGCAGCCTGGAGGGGAATCCCACGCACTGTCACGATGCATCGAGCAGGCAACCTATGGACAATTCAGCCTCCGCCATGGAACAATGGCACCACCCATAGCCACTCGAACATCCCACGAGCGTCGCCACCGGGACGATAATTCTGGAGTAGCGCCCACGCCATGTCTTGACGCATCAAGCAGGCAGCCTGTGGATCGCTCTCACACCGCTATCCGATGGCCCCCATACCCATGTTTTTCTTCTACTTTCATCACGTCTCCACTATGTACTAATCCTTAGTTTTATAAAAATCATGAACAAAATAATCTCTAGAGTTAGCCTCTCCATCAACCGGACTTATTCATTTGTTTCATCATGACCAACCTTGGTCCAATTTCATCTCAATTCATTTTCTTTTTCAATGCCGGGGAGACTTAGCTACTCTAGTTCGAATTTCATTTCACAATCTTCAACTTGAGTACTTACAACTCATAAGATTCATATTCATAGCCAAACAAATTCCTTGTTCTTTTCATCAACATGGTTTCTAATTCCATAATCATACATGAACTCATGCACTTCATAATTTCACATTTGAAATTCATATTACTAATAAACATTCATGCTTCATGTTTTGCACAATATTCTCAAGTGAGAATTAAATAATATCATGTCACCCAACAAGGTTCTTTTTGCCAATTACTTTCTAATAAATCCATTTCAATTTATCTTTATAAACTATAATTTTCATAAGTGTATCTTAGAACCATAGCTCTAATTGTGCCTTTTGTTCACAAACCATATTGTATTTCCTTCAAATAATACCCAACTCAATCTTATAAAATTCCTTGCATTTTTATGAGAATTACCATATTTTTTTCACATTTTTTGGACATCACAAACTCACAAAAAAAATATTTTTTATAAGTGCCGAAGGGAGGAATCGAACCCAGGCACGGTGGAAAGAGAGCCAAGAGCACCCGCCACATGGCCGAACTGTGCTAGCGGTATGAAAGGAGCGAATTTAGTATATATGCTTTCGGTCGAAGGTTATATATACTTTCCAAATGGTGTGAAAAATATTGTCAACACAGGGGTTCGAACCGCTCACTCCAGAGAAGCAAACCGCAGTCAGTGACCGCCTGAGCTAGTAGCTCGGGCTGTCACACTACCCAATAAAAACCCTTATGTTTCATATTCGCACTGTTTAAAAGAACAACTCGATGTTCAAATTAACTAGTTTCATATTGCCTTTATAAAAACTACTGGAAAATTCCAGATTAAATCATCTTCACCTGATCTTCATAACAGCACGTATAAAATAATTTTTTTGTACTAAAAACATAATTTTTCCCACACAATTTAATAAATTGTTCATTTAGACTACCATATCTTATTTTCGACATTGAATAATCAATTGGTCTTCTAATCCCTTTTTATTCACAAATTTCTTATGATAATTCACTGCTATAAATTTTTTATTCACAACACATACATTTTGGTTTTATCCATCCCCATATCAACATAAAGATTTATTTAGCATATGAATAGGTAAACTCAAAACTACTAAATTTTTTTTGAGTAGTTCTATTTTGGTGATAACAAAGTAATTTCATTAGTTCATCTATGTCACAACATATACTACTACTCATTAATTAATATAATTACAACTCAATCATTCAAGAAAACTCTCTATTCAAATAAAGTGTGCCATTTTCTTAATCAATTTCATACTTCAACCATACAATTTACAAGCGTTCTAATTAGAAATTTTCATGCATCATGCTAGCAACATTCCACCATCATTCATTCAAATTAATAACCATGGAGAATTCTACATACAATTTAATTTCATGCTAGAATTTCACACACAAGTTAATCACATCATTTCAATCCATTCATACACTAACTTTTCAATTTAAGTGTGTTCTTATTAGTATTTTTCATGCATAGTGTTGATAATTAAACTAGCATAGATTCCTACATTAGAAATATGAAAGTTTTACCCACCTTGTATGGAGAGAAAACACAAAAACAACCAAGTCCGTGCAAATGAAAGCACCACCTCCTAGCGCGCACAAGCTCCAAGCCTCCTAGCACAAACCGAATGCTTCCTAGTAGTAGCCGGCCTCTCCTTCTCCAAGCAATCCCGCACAACTCTCTATTTTTTTATAACTCACACTATTACTACAATAATACTATAGCTTGGAAATATAATTTGCATATGAAAATTAGCCATGAGAGGGGGGGTATTTATACTAAAAGATAAGTGAAATGGAGGGCTAAGATTGCTTTGGTGGTTGTAGAATGAAGGGTCTAGATTAAGGTAGAAGTTATGAAAACTACCCACATCCATGAAACTACCTCCATGATCACCATGACAAAAATCAAATCTCCCTCCAAAAAGAATGAATCCCGGCCATGAATAAAGTGTGCAATGCACGTGTACGTGTAGTGCACGTGCATGCAACTAGGCCAAATTTGTACCTTTTAATTTTGTACAAAAATAAAATAATGATAATTTAGTCTTCTACATGACAAGTTTTAATAAAAATAGATTTATTCATGGGCTTTGTTTTGGGCCAAAATAGTTTATTAAAATAAATAAAATAAAAATACATTTGGGCTTTAAGAAAAGGGCCTTTCTAATTAAATCAAAATAAGGCTTTAAAGAAAGGCTTTTGTACAAAATAATTTGAGAACAAATTTATATATATTTATTCACATCATAATAAAAATAATTCAACCCAAATATTGCACGTGCACACTACGTGCAAAATAAATAATTTTTCATTAATTGAAAAATCAGGGTATTACAATGGAGAACCGCTTCGCCCATCTCGGCGAGGGCCGACCAATGCCGGGTCATGGTCATCGGCCGACCTGACCCCCATTCCCCCCCACCCCCCCAAATCTTGGAAGCCAAGATCCCCCAAAATTTCAGACCTCCAAATTCGAGACATACAACGGCGAGGGTGATCCCGCTGATCACATGGAGCGGTTTAAGACCCTCATGATGATTCACAGTGCTGCGGATCCCCTCCTACGCCGTGCCTTCCCTGCCACCCGTCGTGGTCTGGCTCAGAAATGGTTCTCAAAGCTCACTCCCAGATCAGTCTTCTCGTTTGACCAGTTGGAAGCAAACTTCCTAGCCCACTTTGTGACCAGCCAAAAAGTTGAGAAGATGAGCGCGTCCCTTCTGGACCTCAGGCAAAACGAAGGGGAGTCACTCTGCGATTCTGTTCGGAGGTTCACCTCCGAAGCGATATTGGTCTCCTCTCTGGACGCGGGCGTCGCTTCGGTGGCTTTATGACACAACGTTCGACACGGTCAGCTGAAAGCTTCATTGGCCAAAAAACCACCCGTCGACTTTCCCGACCTGCTCAATAGGGTCAAAAGTACATTCAAGTGGAAGATGCCCTAAATCTGGAGAGCACCAAAGAAGCGAATCCTAAGGGAAAGCGAAAGGCTGACGACATCGAACCCGTCAAAAGAACCACTAAAGAAATGGCCAGTCTCAAAAGAGTTCCTCTGGTCCCCCGATTTGAGAGGTACACGCCGCTGACCCAGAACATCTTGACAATCTTGATGGAGATCGAGGATAAAGGGCTCGTCTGTCTCCCTCCCCGACCAAGCAACAACAAGAAGAGGGACTAGATTCTACTACAACTTCCACCGAGACTGTTACGCCCCGCTTCCCAAAAAGAATACGGAATACAGATACGCAACAAAAGCCCAGCGAATGATTTTCATAATCCATAAGCTGTTCAGAAATCTTTACAATATCTCACAAAATAATCAGAGTCGGAAGCAAAAGAGTCAACCACACATGCATAACTGAATTAATAAACCAATTGAATTTACTTGAAATAAAATATAATACTCAAATAAATCAGAATCTGGACAAGTCAAATCTCCTGGATCACATCGCCCAAATACAAAATAAATATTCAAGTACTCAAAATACATTGTTCCAAAGCAATAGTAATAATAATACTAATAAACAAGAAACCTAGCACTAATATCTCATTTCGCCAATACCAACGGGCAGCTAACCATCTTGATCTGCAATTAATAATTACAGGTGAAGGAAAGAGAAAACAAGTACCCGTCAATTGCAAGTTACGGGCTACTTATAATGTAGGATATAAGCACATAGGAAAACTAACAAATAACGTGGAATAATGCATCAATAGTGATCTAGCATGAATTAGTAAAACAAGGTCAACTAGCATGGTATACTAACAGTACAGATATTTGTGTCAAATGCAGTGTCATATGGCAACTAACAGTGTCCAGTAACAGTAATCACAGTATATCAGTGTAACAATATAACAGTATCAGTCCAACAGTATCAGTCTAACAGTATAAGTCTAAAAGTATCAGTTTTATGTTCTTACAGTCTTGTGTGTATTACTAGCTAGATAGCACTTCATGCATACCAAAAACATAACACATGGTTGCTACAACAAACAGTTTTGATTTTAGATTTCATAGTGGACCATAATGGGGCAGTGTACTCAGGTATCAGTAAAAGTATCAGTAAAGTAACAGTAATAGTAGCAGAAAAGTAATAGTAATAGTAGCAGTATGGAACACTATTTTCCTTCCAAGTACACGTTTCTATATTTTCCACTACTAGATCTTCCCTTAAGAAACCCCGGCCTGGTTACTTATATTATGGTTATCAAACAGGCATGAATGTGTACGAAATAGTGTCAAACTAACCTGGTATAATCAGTATTAAGTTCAAGAAAAAAATCAAGCATGCATAGATAATATACAGTCACATAAACGAGCAAAACAGTAGATGTTCATATTCAGGACAGCATGACAGTACAGTACTAAAACAGTGATTCCCATTGCTACAGAAATCCAAATCTAAATTCGTCAAAGAATCTAGAAAATAGACTTCCATACGAATCCAGAGATTATATATAAGTCATATAGTATTTCACAAAATCATAACTCAAAACTGATTTGAATCCAGAAAACACGTTCAGTTAGAAATCAGTAAAACGAATTCACAGTTAGAAAAATGGCATTAAAACTTCTCAAATAAATCCAGGAAAAATCTGGGGTAATCCCTATATGTCTAGTATTATAATATAGAGTTTCATAATATTCCAGTAAAATTACTTCAGTCAACAAAAATCAGAAAATATCAAGAAACGATAGTTTGGCAAATCTGGAATTCCCAACACAGCTGTACAAAAACTGAAATATCTCACAAACCGTGAAACAAAATCCAAATCCGCCAATGGGAGGTGAAATTAGACAAAATAATGTAACTTTCATATTTCATAAATATTTTTCATACAGTAGAAGGAAATAGGGTGAAAATACAATTCTTTACAGAACAGCGAGCAAAATACAGCAAGTATAGCTTTCATAAGCAAGCATGAAACAGCATATAAAACTCATCAACAAAATCCACCAAAATTCTAAGTAATCTCTAGATAGATATAAAAGTACTGACAAAAGTTTCAGATCAAAATAATATGTGTAGCACAAGTATCAAAATTATTTAGTTATCAAAATCAACAAGAAACGAAATCTGAAATTGATCTACACCTCTGTAGTAAAACAGTCATAACTCACACATACTGAAACGAAATCAATCAACGTTAGAGGGGTTGAAAAGAAGATAGATTTCTCTACAATTCATGTCTAATACAAAAATTAAGAATTCTGACGTTAATTTGGTCTAAAATACAATTCAAAACTGATCATCGACAATTTATAGATTTCTCTCTAACAACAAAACCAAAATAAATCATACGAAACTTGTTCCAATCACAATCAAACATGGTATAGAGCCTACTAGGTGTCCAAACATCATGATGTAGGGTATATACCATATTCACAACCATCATATCACAGATCTCATCCAAACACTTAATTCCCCTAATTATCTCACATATACAAATAGATCAAAAAGGGTCAAACCTAGTTGTTTTCATGTCGATTTTGTGTCGTGAGGCAACTATGGTCAAATAGCACAATAGAGACTAAAACATCAAAAAATAACACACACACGAGTTGTCTCTAGAATCCAACTACATTATAAGCGATATTTTTGACTTGTATCATACAAAGGAATTGGAGTACAAGTTACTTGCCTGAGAGACGATGACGAGAACAGAGCAAGAACAAGAATAACAGGAACGAATTCCCGGGCACGAACACAACCACAATGAACAGATCACGAACCAATCACAAATACACGATCACGAACAAGATGAAGATGATCGAGATCACGAACACAATCAGACGGCTGAGATCGAAGATGAAGATGAAGATGATGGTCATGATCGCGATGATCAAGGAAGATCCGACAGTCGAGATCAAGTATCTTGATGATGATGATGATGATCGGATCAGATCGGCGATCGAACGGTCCACAATCAAGCAAATCAAGAACCCCAAGATTCAAAGATGATCATGATGATCGAGATGAGATTGACGGCCCACATTCACCATGATCAAAAACCCATAATCACTTGATCAAACTTGATCACAAGAAACCCATGGAACCAGCAACTCAGACCAATGGGGAGTGCACTGGGGTGACGGAACAGTGATGCGGCGGAGTGGTGGCAGGCTGAACGGGGTAACAATGGCCAGGGGATAGGCGGCTCGTTGTCGGAGAAAGAAGTCGGCACGCACAGGTGGACGGTTGTCTGTTGCTGCCGCAGCGCTCAGGAAAGGGAGGCGCAGCACAGAGGGGGTCCACCAGGGGTTAGCATTGGCCAGGCTGACGATCAGGCACTGCAGGGGATATCAGAACAGGGGGCGCGCACAGCAGTGGGGGCAGTGGCCGCAGGTGGCTACAGAGGAGGAGGACAGGTCGGGGGGTCACAATGTCGGTATGGTGTCGTTGCTATCTGTTGCTGTGCGGTGCACTGCAGGGTGGCGCACAGGATCTGCAGCTACGTCGCGATGAGGATAGGGGAGCACCGGGGTTTGGTGGTGCTGTGACGCTGAGGAGCGGCGTCGTGGCGGGAGGGGGAACCAGGAGATGACAGGGGGTGGATCGGGGTGCTGCTGAACGGGAGAGAGGGAGGGGATGAGTTGCATGAGAGAACGGGAGAATATGAAGAGGCGGCTGTAGTTGGGTTTTGAAGTGATTAGGGTTAGGTTAACAGTAAATATATAGGGTGAAAAGGTGATAACGGGTTACGGGTTGTGGGTAAACAGGTTGGGTTTTATTGGGTTGGGGTAAATGGGTACTGGGTCTATGGGTATTTGGTTTAGTGTAATTGTAAACGGGTTTGGGTATTTAGGGTTGTAGGGTTTTAATAAGATATAGGTTTTAAATTCAATAAAAAAATATTGTTGATAATAAAATGTAATTTGCATTACAAAAATAGAATTTATTTAAAATAGATACAAATACAATTAGCACATAAAAAAGGATTTTCAATAACCGGCTAAAATTAATAATAATAATAACAATAATAATAGTAATAATAATGATAAGAGTAATAATAAAAATAAGAATTGTGTTACAATATAAAAATCATGTGAATAGTTACTGATATGGCTAAAAATAGGATTAAATCGGGGCCGTTCAAATCGGACACGAATCTTAAAGCTCAGGGGTAAAACGGTAATTTTACCTACTAACGGGTCTGAAATGGGAACTGAGTCTTTATTCAAAGCCCAATAACCCATAAAATGGATCTGTCTCAACTGGGTGCGGGTTTCTACCCGCGGCGAACCCAGTCCAGCAGGGTAGAATTAAGGTTCCTGATTAATACTGATTAACGGCCCTGATTCACATATATCCTTTCACTGGGAATTAGGGATTACATTCCTAATCTGATCACAAGGATTACATTCCTTATCTGATCATAGGGATTACATTCCTAATCTGATCCCCAAGGCAACTATAAATACCCCCCATCCACCACCATTAAGAGGTAATCAATCTTTTGCCAATTTACGCTCTTTCATAATCATTCCTGATTACTGACTTGAGCGTCGAAGGGTGCGTCGCCGGGATCAACCCCGGTGTCTCGCACTTTTTGCAGGTGAACGGCGGGAGTCAACGGTCAAACTCAGGCGGAACAGGTTTCAGGTTTGCTATTCAAGTTTTCCAAGAATCCACAAATACTATCTGTTTGCCCCCACACCAGATTTAGCGGTAACAGTTACAAATAAAATTATTGATCGAAAACAGATTTTAATAGGAGATCCAATAGTACAATTTGAGAAAAATAATTTGAAAGTGAAAAAAATAATTTAGAAAAATTTTAAATACAGGGAAATACACAGAAAATATGGATTTGGGGAAACAGGGGTTAAAGAAACAACGAGTATGAGACAGACAACTGCCGGGCCCTTATTAATGAGATCGAGGCCCTCATCCAGTGACGGTACTTAAGAGAGTTCACCCGAGATAATCCATGAGACCGGAGGGATCCGAGGAATTTGAGGCCTTCTCCTCCTCTTCGATCAATCAACCAATGGCCAGAGCGGGACCCAGAGCCCGAGGAGACCGAAGGGCAGGCCATACTACACTGCATCCCTGGTGGACCCATGGGGGCCGGGGGGGGAATCTAATACCTCCCGTAAGGCCTTCATCCAGGAGGTTAACTTCGTCCAGGACCATCCATCCCCCCAGATTCAACAACGAACAGTATCCTTTTCCAGAGAAGACCTGGAGGGAGTCTGACTCCCACACTGCGACGCCCTCATCATCAGCCTTGTCATGGCAAATTTTGAAGTCCGCTGAATTCTCGTGGACAACGGGAGCTCGGTCAACATCCTCTTCTCGGAAGCATTTGAGAACCTCAAGCTTCCCCGAGATAAGCTAAAGCCGGCCGGGTACACCTTGCATGGGTTCTTGGGCGTCCCAGTACAGATTGAAAGGATCGTTACGCTGGATGTAACAGCCGGCACAACCCCCATCACGCGGGATGAATCGATGGACTTTATGGTGGTCAACGTCAAGGCGGCATACAATGCCATCCTCGTCCGACCCGGCCTCTGCTCATTCCAGGGCGTTCCCTCGGCCTACCACTTGAAGCTGAAATTCCCCACTGACCTCGGAGTCAGTGTTGTTAGAGGAAGTTAGGAGTCAGCAAGTTCGTGCTACATGACCGCGGTCGAAAGCGGGGTGTTCCCACTCGACACGGTTAAGCTTCCGCCTACAATAAGCCAGCTCGGGTCGGAACCTGCAGACAAATTGGAGGAGGTCTCATTTGAGGCGGAAGACGAATCCAAGTGGTTCCGTGTGAGCCGCACCCTTTCCCCCGACGTGAAGCCAGGGCTGATTGATTGCGTTTGTCGCAATATCGACCTCTTCGCCTGGACCCATCCGACATGCCCAGGATTTCCGGGGACCTAATCATGCACAGGCTAAGCGTCGCCCCGGGCTCTAAGCCAATCCATCAGAAGCGGAGCAAGTTCGCCCCAGAGAGGCAACAAGCAATAAAAGCGAAGGTGGACAAAATATTGTCCGCATGGTTCATTCAGGAGGCCAGCTACCCTGAGTGGCTAGCTAACGTCGTGATGGTTAAGAAGGCCAGCGGGAGCTGGAGGACCTGCATAGACTTTACGGATCTCAACAAGGCGTGCCCCAAAGATCCTCCCTCCCCCCCCCCCCCCCCCCGGAGCATCGACGCAACGTCAGGTCACGAGCTCCTAACCTTCATCGATGCCTTTTAAGGCTACAATCAGATCCAAATGTTCCCTTCGGACATCGCCAAAACATCCTTCGTCATCGACTAGGGTCTCTATTGCTACCAGATCATGCCCTTCGGGCTCAAGAATACCGGGGCCACCTACCAGAGACTTGTCAACCGAGTCTTCAAAAATCAGATCGGTTGTAACATGGAGGTATACGTCGATGACATGCTCGTCAAGAACCGACAGGGGTAGGATCATGTTGCAGACCTTGAGGAAGCCTTTGGAATCCTTCGGTCCCACAACATAAGGCTCAACCCCGCCAAGTGTGCCTTCGGCGTCTCCTCGGAAAAATTTCTTGGATTCATCGTCAACTAGCACGACATTGAGGCAAATCTCGAGAAGATCCAGGCCATAATCGACATGGCCCCTCCCAGAAGCATTAAGGAGGTTCAGCGGCTCACGGGGAGACTGGCGGCCATCGGCCACTTCCTCTCCAAGTCCAGAAAGAAGTCCCTCCCCATCTTCAAGGCCCTGCAAGGGGAGGAAGGCTTCGAATGGGGCGACCCCCAGCAACAGGCGTTCGAACAGTTGAAGTCTTATCTCACCAACTCTCCGCTTCTGAGCAAACCAAACTGGGCGAACTCCTCTTTCTGTACCTCTTAGCCTCGGAAAATGCCCTCAGCGCCGTGCTCGTCCGGGAAGAAGAGGGTGTTCAGAAGCCTCTCTACTATGTGAGCAAAGTCTTGCTCGCGGCCGAGACAAGATATGCGAAGATGGAAAAGGTGGCATATGCCCTGGTAATGGCCGTGCGAAAGCTCCACCCTTACTTCCAGACCCTCTCTATCCAGGTCCTTACGGATCAGCCTTTCAAGGCCGTCCTCCACAAGCCTGAAAGTTCCGGCCGCTTAGTCAAGTGGTCGATCGAACTAAGCCAGTACGACATCAGCTCCCAGCCCAGGACAGCCATAAAGGGGCAGACCCTCGCTGAATTTATCACAGAGTGCACTATCTCCAAGCCATCCGACACTCAAGAGGCAAATCCGATCTGAGAAGTTTATGTCGATGGCTCGTCTTGTGAAGTGGGAAGCGGTGCGAGCGTCATCCTCAAAGGTCCCAACAACTTCATTCTCCAGTATTCCCTCTGTCTGAACATTCCGGCCTCAAACAACGAGGTAGAGTACGAGGCTATGATTGCCGAGCTCACTCTGGCGCACAAGGCGGAGGCCAGACAAATTAGGGCCTTTAGCAACTCCCAGCTCGTGGTCAACCAGATCACTGGGGAGTACGAGGCTCGTAACGCTCGAATGGTCTGATATTTGGTGGTTATCCAGTAACTCCTGGCAACCTTCGACTTCTCTTCGGTAGAACGAATCCCTAGGGAGCAAAATGCTCAGGCTGATTCCCTGTCAAAACTGGCCTCGTCATCCTTCGAATGACTAGATAGCACCGTCCTAATCGAAGTCCTACTCAGTCCTAGCATCAACCTCCTAGAACTTCTCTATCTCGCCACCAAACCCCAGCCAGACAACTAGATGACTCCCATCATGAAGTTTCTGGCCGAGGGTGAGCTTCCTTAAGATCGGGCCGAGGCTAGAAGGACCCGAGTCCGTTTAGAGAGGTTCATCATAATCAACGACACTCTTCAAACGCTCGTACACAACAATGAACAGTAGACCCTATCTTCACTGCCTGGCCCCCGAGGAGCCTAAGTACGCTCTGAAGGAATTACATGAAGGAATCGGGGGGTGTCACATGGGGAGCAGGTCGTTCGCAAGAAAAGCCCTAAACCACGAGTACTATTGGCCGACCATGTTACAAGACGCCCAGAACCTTGTCAAAAGATTCTCTGAGGTGAAGAGGCTTCCACAAGCGAACCTCCGCTCCCTGGCGAGTCCGACACCATTTGCTATGTGGAGGATGGATTTGGTCGGCCCTTTTTCAAGCAACGGGCCAAAGGAAGTTCCTCATGGTGGCCGTCGACTACTTTGATCGAGGCAGACCCCCTAGCCACAATCACCGAGCACCAAACCCAGAACTTCTTTTGGAAGAACATCATCTGCTGGTTCGGGATCCTCCACGTACTTATCACAGACAACGGGACCCAATTCGCAGGCCAGAACTTTCGAAAGTTCTGCGAAGACATCGGCGTCCAGCAGCGATTCTCATCGATATGTCACCCCCAGTCAAACGGCCAGGCCGAGAATGCGAACCGTCAAATCCTTGATGGCCTCAAGAAGCGGTTGGATAATTCATCAAAGGAGCTGTAGGTCGACGAGTTGCCAAGCGTACTCTGGGCGCACCGGACGTGAAGAGAATCCCCACAGGCGAGTCACCTTTCAACCTAACCTACGTCACAGAGGCGGTTATCCCCCTAGAGATCGGGCTCCATTCGCCCAGGATCATGGCCTTCGACGAGGAGAACAACTCAACGGGCCTCAGAGCCAACTTGGATCTAATTGACGAGATTAGGGAAAAACCCACCATCAGAAGAAGCATATAGCAACAACGGATCGATAATTTTTACAACAAGAAGGTCTGCCCCACCAACATCAAGCTTGGTGACCTCCTGCTCCAGAAGCTAGCGGTATCCAACCCCGGTAAAAAGAGAAAATTGGCCCCTAATTGGGAGGGTCCATATAAGGTCTCCGAAGTGGTACGTTCTAGCATGTACCGACTCACAGACCTTAGGGACAGGATCATTAAGAGGCCCTAGAACGCGAAACACCTCATCAAGTTCCTTGAAGGGGACGACTAAACTCCTTGTATAACAGAAACTCATGTAATCGGCACCACGTGCCCCGCTTTTTGTTGTGTAAATAAAAAGTGTAACTCTGTTTCATTCCTTTCTTGTTCTAATTTTTTGCAAGGAAACTCGGCGCCTCCAGCTCGACTTTCGGCATTGACCTCGAGCCATACCCTAGCTTTTTCAAGCTTTACAGGCTAGGCGCTGGGCAATGATCCCGAACCACACCCTAACTCTTTCACAGGAGTACAGGAGCTCGACATTCGGAATTGACCCCGAGCCATACCCTAGCTTTATCAGGCTTTATGGGTCAGGCGCTCGACAATGACCCCGAACCACACCCTAACTCTTCTACAAGAACATAGGAGCTCGACATTCGGCATTGACCCAGAGCCATACCATAGCTTTCTCAAGCTTTATGGGCTAGGTGCTCGGCAATGACCCCGAACCACACCCTAACTCTTTTACAAGAACACAGGAGCTCGACATTCGGCATTGACCCCGAGCCATACCCTAGCTTTGTCAAGCTTTATGGGCTAGGCGCTCGGCAATGATCCCAATCCATGCCCTAATCTTTTACAAGAGCACAGGAGCTCGACATTCGGCATTGACCCTGAGCCATATCCTAGCTTTCTCAAGCTTTATGAGCTTGGCGCTCGACAATGACACCGAACCACACCCTAACTCTTTTACAAGAGCACAGGAGATCGACATTCGGCATTGACTCCGAGCCATACCCTAGCTTTCTTAAGCTTTATGGGTTAGGCGCTCGGTAATGACCCCGAACCACACCCTAAATTTTTTACAAGAGCACAGAAGCTCGACATTCGGCATTGACCCCGAGCCATACCCTAGCTTTCTCAAGCTTTATGGGCTAGGCGCTTGGCAATGACCCCGAACCACACCCTAAATCTTTTACAAGAGCACAGGAGCTCGACATTCGGCATTGACCCCGAGCCATACCCTAGCTTTCTCAAGCTTTATGGGCTAGGCGCTCAGCAATGACCCCGAACCACACCCTAACTCTTTTAAAAGAGCACAAGAGCTCGACTTTCGGCATTGACCTCGAGCCATACCCTAGTTTCTCAAGCTTTATGGGCTAGGCACTCGGCAATGATCCTGAACCATGCCCTAACTCTTTTACAAGAGCACAAGAGCTTGACATTCGGCATTGATCCCGAGCCATACCCTAGCTTTCTCAAGCTTTATGGGCCAGGCACTTGGCAATGACCCCGAACCACACCTAACTCTTTTACAAGAGCACAGGAGCACAACATTCGGCATTGACCCCGAGCCATACCATAGATTTTGCAAGCTTTATGGGCTAGGTGCTCGGCAATGACCCCAAACCACACCCTAACTCTTTTACAAGAGCACAGGAGATCGACATTCGGCATTGACCTCGAGCCATACCCTAGCTTTCTCAAGCTTTATGGGCTAGGCGCTCGGCAATGACCCCGAACCACACCCAAACTCTTTTACAAAAGCACAGGAGATCGACATTCGGCATTGACCTCGAGCCATACCCTAGCTTTCTCAAGCTTTATGGGCTAGGCGCTCGGCAATGACCCCGAACCACACCCAAACTCTTTTACAAGAGCATAGGAGCTCGACATTCGACATTGACCCCGAGCCATACCCTACCTTTCTCAAGCTTTATGGGCTAGGCATTCGGCAATGACCTCCAGCCACGCCAACTTTCTTACAAGATGGGGCCCGACACTCGGCTTGCACTATGCACAGTGTCCTAATCTCTTACAAAATAAAGAGGGACGGAAAAATCAATTTTTATTCATCACAAACGCCTTGAATGGCCACAGTACAAAGAAAGTTATTACAACGCTTCCACCAACCTCGGCCTAAGTGTTTCCCTTGGGGCTTCCCTCAGGGCTTTTTCGGCCAACACGAACCATGTCGAGCCCCACCAAGTGGATACGTCCTTCGATGTGCTCGTCCGATACCGCTGACATCGCTAATGTAGATGTCCCGACAACGGAGCTCTGCGCATCAGCGAGCCTCGCAATCTCCAGTTAGAGGGTCGGTGAGGAACCCAAAACAGAGAGGCCTCCTCCCCCAAGATGGATGAACCAAGACCGGCATGTGCCTAGCATGACTTTCATTCTCTGAATCTCCAGCTCCTTTTCAACCACAACCTCACAAAGAACGGACTAGAAGGTCTGTCGCCTGGTGGAAGCATCAGATATTGACCAGTTCGTCTCGGCACTCCCCCAGTCCCATCTGCTATATCCTTCTTCAGGCATGTCGCCTCTAAGCTGAGCTCCTTGGACTTGTTCATAAAATAGCTTACCGCGGCTTCTCGATCGCGAGCCTACTTGCGATAGTGGCTCAAGATGCTCTCCTTGGACTCTAGCCTATTCTGAAGTCGCCGGACCTCGACGGAACTGAGGTCGGCACCTAGGGTCTCGTTCATCTGGCAAAAAGGGGAGGAAATGATGATTCACTAAAAAAGCTTATCAAAAACAACAAGTCATAAAAGGTCGGCCAAAAACATCATTGTATTAATTCAAAAATTAGTTACAAAACGCGGTGGCCAGTCTGCGTTCGGCAAATACAAAAAGAGAAAATATTTTAATTACTTCGGAGGGGGGATCTGCACCTCTTCGTCGGCCATCAAACCCCCCACTCCTTTTCCAAGTGGGGATCCCTCGGAGCCTCATCTCACTAGCCACCGGGGGTTAGCGGATGCACGGGGGGACTCCCACACGAAGTGGAATGGTCGATTTTTGCCTCAGGGTAAAGGAGCAAAATGTGCTCCTTCGCCCTATCGTATGCCTCGTCTTGGGCGGTCATCAACTCCTCCAAGGCTGCCATCGCCAGCTCGTCGTAATCTGCTGCCGCCTTTCCTTGAACTGCCACCAATTTGCGAAGATGCTGGTCCTGTTAAGAGGCAAGGTCGGCTTAGAAGGCCTGTGCCGCCCCTGAGCGGTCGTCAGCTCGACCCTCAATTCCTTCGTTTCTCAAAGGTACCGATCGGCGTTCCGCTTCTCGGTACGGACCTCCTTCTCCAGACACCTCTTCAGCTGCATCCCGGTCATCAGCTCCTGGTCAAGATAGACAGGAGTCAAAAAAGAATGCCCAACGCAAAAAGAATACAGAAAACAAACCGAGATGGTTGAGCTTGAGCCCACTTCATGTAGGCCATCTTCGTAGTCTCGGTCACCAGGATGGTCCGGTCGCAGGGCCGTGGCGAGCTTATCTGCCACCTCCATAGAGATCGGGCCCTCGGCCAGCGAATCTCCCTCCAGTCTGGGGCGAACGGCCTTAGGCCCCTCTCGCCCACCATCTGTCGGGCGTCGAGACGGACAGCGGAGGTCCTGGACTTCAGGACCTCGGTAACCTTTTCGGCTACTTGAGCTTGGTCCCGACTCTTTCGCTTCTCGGGATGAGTGGCTTTTCTTCGACTTCTTAGAGGGCGGCTCCGAAGAGACTTTCGCCGCCCCCTGGACTGACCCTGCCACCGATGCTGCCTTCTCGGCCCTCTTTTTTTGGGCCAGCACCAATAGGGACTTTCTCGCCTCGAGCTTCGATGGGTCCATCGCTGCAGAGAAAAAGAGATTGTTAATACGAAAGCAGAAAATTAGACAAGAATGAAACAATAACATATAGGGGTTGGCTGGGCTCAGTCCGGCTCGGGCTAAGTGTATCTCTATCACGTGTGGCCAACCGATGTTGTGCCCCGCTACAATTTTGTCCACATCAGCCCACTCTGCCTCCATCAAGGCCCTTCGCCTCGAGGGTTTGTGGTTCGGCTTGTAGAAATTCCAGATCCTAGGAATTTTCCAAGGCAACTCGCTCCCGACTACGAAGTACATCTCCTTCCACCCCCTTTATGGAATCTGGATGGCCATGCCCACCTTCTTGTGAGGGCGGGGGGATATGTAGAATATGCCCTCCATATCTCCGAGCGAGCTCACCCCTAGGACAGCTCGGAAGTACTTCAACTTCAGAGAGACCTTTTTCTCCTCGCTTTTCAGAATGAAGAAGACCGGCTGCTTCCACAAGTTGGGACCGTATTGCATTGGGCACAACTCCCACAACTTCAGCACCCTCTTAATGAACGGCTGCAGTGGAAACCTTAGTCCCGAGACGAAAGCATCCTCGGGAAACATACACAGAAACCGGGGACCAACTCGGTAGTGGGACGGAGACCAGGGCTCAGAACCATCAGCTCATACCCCCAAGGAATGAAGTAACTGGCCCTTATTATGGGCAGATAATCAGCCTTCAGCGCACACTAGATGTTGTCCATCCGTATCTGGGGCCGGCCAGACGAAGGCACCTCCCCATTGAATTAAACCAAGTCTTCTATGTCATCAGGATACATCCTGATCGACCCTGGCTTCTTATAGTAGGGGATGTCGAGCCCATGCTTTGGTTCAAAGTGTTCTGGTGTCCTCGGACTATCCGGCAGACACCACTTCCTCTTCTTCTTACGGATACGAGGTGCCTTTGAAGGAGACGGTGTTGCCAAAGGGAGGAGAAGGGGAAGAACCACTCCTCCCTCATCTCCTTCCTTATCTTCCTCTCCATCGGCTCCTCCTCGCTCCACATCATCTTCCTCTCCCTCGGCTCCTCTCTCCTCTACCTCCCCTTCCTCATCCTCGCTGCCCAACACCTCTACCACCTCCGGCTTACGAGTTTGGAGGGGGACCACATCCAAAACCTGATCGTCCGTATCTTAGGACGTGGAGTCTGACTCGCGATCCCCCTCATCCAGACCAGATGAACTCACTTCGGAGCTGGACTGAGAGCGTGACATTGCAAAAGAAAATACTAACCTGAATACCGTAAATGGAGAGATCACCGTAAAAGTTGCCACCGGCTGGTTAGAGAGAGAAACTCCTGCTTTTAGAGAGAGAAGGCAAAGTGGAGAAATGGAGTGGGGAGTGGGGGATTTATAGAGTGAAAACAACTCCTCGAATTCAGCGACCAAATCATTACCGTCCAATCCTGATCATCAAGATCTAACGACCACTAGGACTTCAAATGCCTCGAATTCCACCCCATGACGTCAGCATGACAAACAACTTCCTAGCTTTTATAGTAAGCTGGGGAGCTCGACACTCGACAGTGACCTCGAGCCATCCCTTAGCTTTTATAGCAAGCTTGGAGGCTCGACGGTCGGTAGCAATCCCGAGCCATCCACTAGCTTTTACACCAATCGGGGGGGCTCGATGCTCGGCAGTGACCTCGAGCCATCCCCTAGCTTTTACAGCAAGCTTGGGGGCTCGACAGTCGGTAATGATCCCGAGCCATCCCCTAGCTTTTATAGCAAGCTTGGGGGCTCGACGGTCGGTAACGATCCCGAGCCATCCCCTAGCTTTCACAGCAAGCTTGGGGGCTCGACACTCGGTAGTGATCCCCAGCCATCCCCTAGATTTTACAACATGCTGGGGGCTCGATGCTCGGCAGAGCCCTCGAGCCATCTTATAGCTTTTACAGCAAGCTTGGGGGATCGACGGTTGGTAGCGATCCCGAGCCATCCCTTAGCTTTTACAGCAAGCTGGGGGGCTCGACACTCGGCAGTGACCTCAAGCCATCCCCTAGCTTTGACAGCAAGCTGGGGGGCTCGACGGTCGCCAGCCATTCCCTAGCTTTTGTTGGATCCTGTAGGCAAGACAACAAACACTAGAGGGGGGGTGAATAGTGTTTAATAAAAACTGCGGAAATTTTTCTCGGTGCAGTCGACTGAGTTAAGGACCAGTCGACTGATATGTTCAAAATAATTGAAAATAACAACTCTGTGCAGTCGACTGATGAATGAGACAGACGACTGAAGGCACAATGAAACTACAACTACAAACGCCACTGACCAGTCGACTGATAGTGCAAGGAGTCGACTGTCCAGAAGCTTTTTGCAGAACTTAAATAAACAAGAATGAATGCAAACATAAGATAATCAATCACAGAGTACACAAGATATATCCTGGTTCGGTCCTCCCGACCTACATCCAGTCCCCAAGCAACCCACTTGAGATTTCCACTATTCTTGAAAAATTACAAGAATACCCTACGGCGTTACGACAACAACCTTGTCTAACCTGTAGTCCTTTCTCTCAACCAGAGAAAGCAGACCCACTCCTACTACCAAGAGTGAAAAGACACCGACTCTACAACCAAGAGTCAAAAACACTCTCCAACCGAGAGCAAGAGAACAAGAATACTTTACAGTCAACCTATAGCCTTGTTGTTGTATGTGTTGATGCACGTGGCTAACAAAATAGATCGACTTCTATACTCAGTCCAGAGCGAATTCAATGCTATACTGGATTGAATGTAGAGAACCAAAGTGTATGAACTTGAAAGCTTTGTTTCTCACAAAAATTATCACTTAAAAGGTTTTCAAGAGTGCTCGGATTTCAAAGTAAAATTCTGTAGATCTTTTCAGTGAGATATGAACTCTACTTAAAGAGTTTGATCTCCTGAACGTTGGGAGGCAGTTACTCAACTGTCAACCAACGGATCTGAGCTTTTGAGTTTGAAAAAAATTCGATTTTGAAAAACAGAAAACGGTCAAAAGCTCTCGAACAGTCGACTGGGTTGCCATATGAGTCGACTGATCAGAGTTTGAATAATTTTAAACAGTTTTGTACTATCAGTCGACTGGCAGAAGCTTAAGTCGACTGGTACTCAAAAGTTAAAATTCTTCAAACTGTTTTGACTCTTTTTAGGGGTTTTAAAGGGATACACATTATGAAATTTTGAGTGTGTGTGTGTGACAAGGCTTTACAATCAGACTAAGACTCAACAAAAGTAAAAATACAATGTTTACAAGACACAATAAATTTAACACATTTGAGCTTGAAATCTTGAGTCTTGAGTCTTGTCTTGAGTGAAGTCCTCATCAGTATCCTTTTGAGCTTGTTTATTTGTTCAGCTAGAATTGTCTTTGGTATGTACACTGCAATGTTAGATGTATAACATAGACACATGTTGCACTGTGTTGTGATCATCAAAATCAAGAATCAACATTCTCCCCCTTTTTGATGATGACAACACAATAGCTGATAACAATTTATATAGAAACATACAAGCATAGGTTTTAAAAACTCCCCCTATAAAAAACACAATATGCATACATAAAATAGATGTTATTATAAAGAATGTATCAGTCGACTGAACAATAGATCAGGTGACTGAACAGAATATGAAAATATAACAAAAGCAGTTAACAGCAGTTAGCAGCAGTCGACTGTATCCCTTGGGGAAGTCGACTGACCAGAGATATTTCAATACTCAGAACAGTGTAACAATGTTAATAAATCAAAACATAAGCAACACATAACACAGATAGATAAAATAAAACTCAGATATTTCTCTCCCCCTTTGGAATCATCAAAAAGCAGAAAGGAACAAGCTTTTGCATTTAAGAAGGAAACTAACTAAAATAACGTCTGATACATAAAACAAATGCATTAAAAAAGAAAATTACATAATAGAAAAGAAAAAATTTTCAATCTTCTTCATCGGAGTCTTCATCGTCATCTTGAGAAGGAGGATGAAACTGAGAGCTGAAGAGATGAGTGGGATTGTCAAGCTTAGAGTCCATGCGGTCTAGCTTGGAATCTAGGTTATGGAGTTGGGTGTCGACAGTGGCTGAATGTTTCATTAGGTAGGAAACACAGTCGTAGAGAGTACGAGGGTCATCAAAATTTGCTTGAAGAAGTGGATCAGAAGAGGTAGAAGGTCTAGAACTAGATCCTAATGGAGCTTAAGAAAGAGGAGGAGACCTAGGGGGTGATCGGGTAGGAGCATCAAGGAGTTTCATACGTGCCAAACTAGCACGATCGAAACACTCATAACGAGAAACAACATTTGTCTCCGAATCAAGATCAACACCAAAAGCTATAAAGACTCTGGTAAGTAGACCTCCAAAAGGTAGAAAGTGAGTGTGGTCTTGATTAAGTTTAGAAAAGATAACTTGACCCTAGTTAACAGCAATTCTACCAAAAATTGCATATATAGCTTTTTGTAATTCAATAGAATATTGGTCATAACTACCCTTTTTAGGAAGGATGTTATAGGCTAATATTCTACCTACTAGCTTAGCAATTGGTTTGATATTTTTGCTTGTCATTGGAGGGCCATGATTAGGTAGGAAAATTCTAGATAAAATAGACGCATCATCTAAAAGAATGTCATCAAGAAATAATCCCACATCATCAATACCCAACATCTCATTAATCCTAGTCGGTGTGAGTGTCATTTTAACATTCTTCACAGACGAACGGATTAAGACATCCCCATCTTGTTTTTGGACTACTCTCATATTTGTATAAAACAAATATATGAGTTGAGGATAGTAATTAGGTTGGTTTGATAAAGATAAAAAATCATAAAGACTGCAGTTTTGGAATAAAGGGATGAGATTGAAACGATCTAGATCATTAAAGTTTACAAATCTTCCAGGGAAGATTGTAATGGTACAGAAAACATACCATCGATCAATAAGATCTGGACTCAAGAGATATTGAGTGTAGTCTTGGGAAGAAGAACTACCCTCATGAGATCGTTTAGATCGTTTGGGTGCCATGAAAAAGAAAGTGGAAAGGATTTTACCTAAGAAAAGAGAGATTCGATCAGGGGCAAGCACAAGCAGCACTGAGAGAGTAGATCACCTTCTTCTCCAAAAGCTAGGGTTTTGAAATTGGGGGTAAAAGCTTGAGAACGGTAAGGGGTAAAAACGGCTGGTAAAGAGGGTTTTAACAGTGAATAGACGGCTGAGATCAAAGAGAAATGAAATCGACGGTAGAGAATAGAGATCACGGGTAAAAAGATAGATGATTTCCATCTCAAAAGACGCGATGAATAGTCGCTGAAGACGATTTAGCTCGCGACAGTCGACTGGTAGGGAGTTCAGTCGACTGGGTCGAGAAGAAAATAAAAATTTTATGACTACTAATCAGTCGACTGGTATAGGAACCAGGCGACTGGTCAGATAAAAAATTGCTATGTTTTAAAAAGCCTGTACAGTCGACTTATTCAATAGTACAGTCGACTTAACAGTAACAATTTTCAGCAAATATCAACAAAATCACAAATTCCAAGTTCTCTTCTTAAATTAATGAAAGTATCTTCTTTAAGGGGCTTGGTACATATATCTGCTACTTGTTTATTAGTAGAGATAAAGTCTAAAGATATATCTCCTTTTAAAACATGATCACGTAGAAAATGATGTCGAATATCAATATGTTTCGTACGTGAATGTTGAATCGAATTTTTAGATAGATTAATTGCACTGGTATTATCACACATAATTGAGGGTTTCTCAAATGAAATACCATAATCTAATAAGGTTTGTTTCATCCATAAAATTTGTGCACATGCCAAACTTGCAGCGATATACTCAGCTTCTGTAGTTGATAGGGATACGAGTTTTGCTTTTTACTGCACCAAGATACTAGGGAATGTCCCAAAAAGTGACATGTACCACTAGTACTCTTGCGATCAGTTTTGCTTCCAGCAAAATCGGCATCGCTATATGACAAAAGTTGAAAATTATCGGTGCGTGGATAAAATAAACCATATTCAGATGTGCCTTTAATATATCTTAAAATTTGTTTTACTGCTTTTAAATGAGACTCTTTAGGACTAGATTGATATCTAGCACATAAACATACGCTGAACATAATGTCTGGTCTACTTGCAGTAATATATAAGAGTGAACCAATCATACCTCGATAGAGTTTTTGATCAACACTATTACCTAATAAGTCTTTGTCAAGAGTAGTAGTAGTAGCCATAGGTGTGGATTTACTACTAGTACTATCCATGTGAAAACGTTTGAGTAGTTCCTTTGCATATTTGCCTTGATTGATAAATATGCCATTTAAGGACTGTTTAATTTGAAGTCCAAGGAAATAATTGAGTTCACCCATGTGACTCATCTCAAATTCATTTTTCATGGTATTAGCAAATCCTTGACATAGATTATTATTAGTAGAACCAAAAATTATATCATCAACATATATTTGTATGAGTAAGATATCATTCTTAACTCTTTTGATAAACAAAGTAGTGTCTACTTTACCTATTTCAAATCCTGTTTCTAAAAGAAAAGTTTTCAGACGATCATACCAAGCACGAGGTGCTTGTTTAAGACCGTATAAAGCCTTTTTCAATTTATAAACATGATCTGGAAATTGTTCATGTTCAAAACCTGGTGGTTGTTTAACATAAACATTTTCCTTAATAAACCCATTAAGAAAAGCACTTTTCACATCCATTTGATAGAGTATAAAATTCATAAAACAAGCAAAAGATAATAAAATACGAATAGATTCTAGTCTAGCAACAGGAGCATATGTTTCATCAAAATCTATACCCTCTTCTTGATTATATCCTTGGGCAACTAATCTAGCCTTGTTCCTTACAACTTGTCCTGATTCATCTAACTTATTTTTGAATACCCATTTGGTACCAATAATAGTCTGATCAGAAGGTCTAGGAACTAAATCTCATACATCATTCCTTATAAATTAGTTTAGTTCATCTTGCATGGCATTCATCCAATATTCATTCTCACAAGCTTCTTGTATATTTTTCGGTTCAAAATCCGACAAGAATGCTGTATGAGAGATCATATTAACATGTGAACATGTCTGAATACCATGGGAGATGTCACCAATTATTAAGTCATGAGGATGATCTTTAACTTCAACAAATGACTTTGGTAAAGTTGAAGATATCACAATCGAATCAGTCGACTTGACTTGTTCTTCAGTCGACTGCTTTACGTCAGTCGACTGGGAGACCTTATAAGTCGACTTATCAGACAGATTAGTTTGCTCTAAGGATTTAATCACATTATCTAAAGGTGATAAATCAGTTTCATCATCTTTATTTAAAGTTAATGAAGGTAAAGATTCATCGAATGTAACATGCATTAATTCTTCAATAGTCATTGTAGACTTATTGAGAATTCTATATGCTTTACTCCAATTTGAGTATCTTAAAAAGATACCCTCATTAGATCTAGGATCAAATTTGTCTAAATTATCTTTTGTGTTTAGAATAAAACACTTACAACCAAATGTTTTAAAGTAAGAGACTTTAGGAATTTTATTAAAAAATAACTCGTAACAAGTCTTCTTTAGTTTAGGTCTTAGAAGAATTCTATTTTAAAACATAACAAGCTGTAGCAACAGCTTCAGCCCAAAAATGCTTTGATAGATTGCTTTCAACAAGCATAGTATGTGCGCATTCTTGCAAAGTCCTATTTTTCCTTTCAACCACTCCATTTTGTGGTGAAGCTCTAGGAAATGCAAATGAATGTGTTATACCATTCTTGTTGCAATATTCTGTAAATGTTTCATTTTCAAATTCTCCACCATGATCACTTCTAATAGTGACTATGGTTAGAGATCTTTGATTTTGGACACGTTTACAGAAATGTGCAAATTCCTCAAAAGCATCATTTTTATGTTTTAAAAAGAATGTCCAAGTGAATCTTGAAAAATCATCTACTAAAACAAACACATATCTACTTTTATTTAAAGAAGCAACTCTAGTAGGGCCAAATAAATCTATATGAATTAATTCAAGTGGCCTACTAGTAGAGATTACTTCTTTTGTTTTAAAAGTGGATTTGATTTTTTTTCCTAGTTGACATGCATCACATAACTTATCCTTTTTAAAGGATAGTTTTGGCAGTCCTTTAACTATGTTATATTTAGATAATTTTGAGAGATTTTTCATATTCACATGTCCAAATCTTCTATGCCATAACCAAGATTCATTGTTAGAGGCTATTAAACAAACGTCATTTGAAAGATCAATTGCATTCAAACACAATTCATAAATATTATTTTTACGAAAACCTTGAAAAATAACATTTTGCATAGAAGAGTCATAAATCAAACATGCATCTTTTTCAAAAACTATTTTATATCCTTTATCACACAATTGACTAATGCTTAAAAGATTATGCTTTAAACCACTAACCAATAACACATTTTCTATAGTTGGGTTAGAAGTTTTACCGACCATGCCAATGCCTATGACTTTGCCTTTGTTGTTATCTCCAAAGGTGACGGTTCCTCCATCTATACTTTGAATGGTGGACAGTAGGTTGGCATGTCCTGTCATGTGTTTTGAACATCCGCTGTCTAATATCCAGCGTTCTTTCTTGGGTACCTATAAAAAGTTTAAGGTAAATATGGTACCCTTTTTATTGGGTTCAAAACACATTAGTTTGGGGGAAACCAAATCCATGAAGAGTTTGACCTTCCTCCATAAGCAGGAATATAATAAGTAGAATTACACACATTTAACATATATGAGTTAATATAAGCAATTCTATCATTCTGATTTAGACTGACTGGAACCCATACTAACTTGTTCTGTCCAGTCGACTTACCAGTATCCTTCAGTCGACTGTTGGTGTACATCAGTCGACTGGTAGATACACTAGGTCGACTTATATGAGGTTTTGATCTCATCGAATAAGATCCAATTTCTCTGGACAGACGACTGGTTGTATGGTTCAGTCGACTTAACCGAACGGTAGTTTTGCTTTTATCACTAAAATTAACAATCTTAGGCTTTGCAAAGAAATCATACAACTTGTGTGTAACACTAGAAATAGATGCTGATTTAGTCTTACTAGTGTTTACAACAGGAGATTCTTTTACAGAGGATTTTTTAAAACCAAGTCCATATTTTTGACTAGATGTTACTTGATGATGAAGCATATCATTTAAATTCTCTTTGCCTTTGTTAAACTTAGATACGTTCTTTGAAATCTCTTCATAATTCTTTTTGAGAGTTTCAAGATCAGTATCTAAACTTGCAATGCGAGAATTTAAGGATTTTACTTCCTTATCAAGGTTAAGATTTTCTTGATTAAGTGTTTGATTCACTTTCTCAAGATTCTTAACTCTAATTTTTTCTTTCTTTAACTCAAGAAATATTTTATTAAAAGCATCAAGAAGATCTTCGGAATCATAATCATTACTTACATGCTCTTATGCAGCCATGAAACAAACATTTGCCACTTCGTTATTTTCATCCGTTTCTTCTTCGGAAGATGAATCACTATCATCCCATGTAGCTTGATAAGCCTTCTTGTTCTTGGCAAATTTGTTCTTTGGATATTTGTCCTTCTTGAAGTTGGATGATTTTCCCTTATTCTTTGCATTTTCTAAGGGACAATCCTTCTTCATGTGACCTATTTTATTGCACCTGAAACATGTAGGAGGGTCATTAGAATCTTTAACTTTAGAATGAAACTTACCCTTCTTTAAGAACTTCTTGAATCTCCGAGTGAACATTGCTATTTCTTCTTCATCTTCTTCCTCATCTTCTGAGTCTGTCATGGCTTTAAAGGCCAATGATTTCTTCTTTGCTTGGTCTGATTCTGTATCTTTCTTTCGATCTTCAAGTTGGACCTCATATGCCATGAGATTGCCAACAAGATTCTCGAGAGAAAGTGTTGACAAGTCATTCGCTTCCTTTATTGCTGTGGTTTTCTTCTCCCATTCTGGAGTGAGTGCACGTAGGACTTTTCTAACCATCTCTGCTTGAGTGTAAGTCTTTCCAAGTGCCACAAGAGAGTTTGTGATGTCTGTGAATCTGGTAATCATCTCGGACACAGTCTCATTGTCCTTCATTCTGAACATCTCAAACCTGTGGACAAGAACAGAAATTTTAGACTCTTTTACTTTATTCGTTCCTTCATGTGTTACCTCGAGTGTATGCCAAATTTGATGTGCGGTTGTAGCATTGGATACACGGTTGAATTCTTCCTTTGTAAGTGCACAAAATAAGGCATTCATTGCTTTGGCATTGTTCATAGTCTGATTCTTTGATCATCATTCCATTGTGCATATGGAATGGTAGGGGCAATGTATTCCGTCTCTGTCATTTGCCATATCTCGTAGTTGATTGATTGGAGATAGATTCGCATTCGGCACTTCCAATAATTGTAGTTCGTTCCATCAAATAGTGGTGGCCGTTGTGTAGATTGGCCTTCATGGTACTGATTTGTATTTGAAGTATTTGCCATAGCCTGTAACCTTGCTCTGATACCAAGTGTTGGATCCTGTAGGCAAGACAACAAACACTAGAGGGGGGGTGAATAGTGTTTAATAAAAACTGCGGAAATTTTTCTCGGTGCAGTCGACTGAGTTAAGGACCAGTCGACTGATATGTTCAAAATAATTGAAAATAACAACTCTGTGCAGTCGACTGATGAATGAGACAGACGACTGAAGGCACAATGAAACTACAACTACAAACGCCACTGACCAGTCGACTGATAGTGCAAGGAGTCGACTGTCCAGAAGCTTTTTGCAGAACTTAAATAAACAAGAATGAATGCAAACACAAGATAATCAATCACAGAGTACACAAGATATATCCTGGTTCGGTCCTCCCGACCTACATCCAGTCCCCAAGCAACCCACTTGAGATTTCCACTATTCTTGAAAAATTACAAGAATACCCTACGGCGTTACGACAACAACCTTGTCTAACCCGTAGTCCTTTCTCTCAACCAGAGAAAGCAGACCCACTCCACAACCAAGAGTGAAAAGACACCGACTCTACAACCAAGAGTCAAAAACACTCTTCAACCGAGAGCAAGAGAACAAGAATACTTTACAGTCAACCTATAGCCTTGTTGTTGTATGTGTTGATGCACGTGGCTAACAAAATAGGTCGACTTCTATACTCAGTCCAGAGCGAATTCAATGCTATACTGGACTGAATGTAGAGAACCAAAGTGTATGAACTTGAAAGCTTTGTTTCTCACAAAAATTATCACTTAAAAGGTTTTCAAGAGTGCTCGGATTTCAAAGTAAAATTCTGTAGATCTTTTCAGTGAGATATGAACTCTACTTAAAGAGTTTGATCTCCTGAACGTTGGGAGGCAGTTACTCAACTGTCAACCAACGGATCTGAGCTTTTGAGTTTGAAAAAAATTCGATTTTGAAAAACAGAAAACGGTCAAAAGCTCTCGAACAGTCGACTGGGTTGCCATATGAGTCAACTGATCAGAGTTTGAATAATTTTAAACAGTTTTGTACTATCAGTCGACTGGCAGAAGCTTAAGTCGACTGGTACTCAAAAGTTAAAATTCTTCAAACTGTTTTGACTCTTTTTAGGGGTTTTAAAGGGATACACATTATGAAATTTTGAGTGTGTGTGTGTGACAAGGCTTTACAATCAGACTAAGACTCAACAAAAGTAAAAATACAATGTTTACAAAACACAATAAATTTAACACATTTGAGCTTGAAATCTTGAGTCTTGAGTCTTGTCTTGAGTCTTGTCTTGAGTGAAGTCCTCATCTGTATCCTTTTGAGCCTGTTCATTTGTTCAGCTAGAATTGTCTTTGGTATGTACACTGCAATGTTAGCTGTATAACATAGACACATGTTGCACTGTGTTGTGATCATCAAAATCAAGAATCAACAGCTTTTACAGCAAGCTTGGAGGCTCGATGCTCGGTAGTGACCTCAAGCCATCCCTTAGCTTTTACAGTAAGCTTGGGTGCTCGACGGTCGGTAGCAATCCCGAGCCATCCCCTAGCTTTTACAACAAGCTAGGGGGCTCGACGCTTGGCAGTGACCGCGAGCCATCCCCTAGCTTTTACAGCAAGCTTGGGGGCTCGACGGTCGGCAGTGATCCCGAGCCATCCCCTATCTTTTATAGCAAGTTGGGAGTCTCGACGCTCGGTAATGACCTCGAGTCATCCCCTAGCTTTTACAGCAAGTTTGGGGACTCGATGGTCGGTAGGGATCCCGAGCCATCCCCTAGCTTTCATAGCAAGCTGAGAGGCTCGACGCTCGGCAGTGACCCTGAGCCATCCTCTAGCTTTGAAAGCAAGTTGGGGGGCTCGATAGTCGGTAGCATTCCCGTGCTATCCCCTAGCTTTTTACAGCATGCTGGGAGGCTCGATGCTCGGCAGTGACCTCGAGCCATCGCTTAACTTTTACAGCAAGCTTGGGGCTCGATGATCGGTAGCGATCCCGAACCATCCCCTAGCTTTTACAGCAAGCTGAGGGGCTCGACTCTCGGCAGTGACCTCAAGCCATCCACTAGCTTTTACAGTAAGCTGGGAGGCTCGATGCTCGACAGTGACCTCGATCCATCCCCTAACTTTTACTGCAAGCTTGGGGGTTTGATGGTCGGTAGCGATCCCGAGCCATCTCCTACCTTTTGTAGCAAGCTGGGAGGCTCGACGCTTGGCAGTGACCTCGAGCCATCCCCTAGCTTTTACAGCAAGTTGGGGGCTCGACGCTCAGCAGTGACCTCGAGCCATCACCTAGCTTTACAGTAAGCTGGGAGACTCGACGCTCGGCAGTGACCTCGAGCCATCCCCTAGCTTTTGCAGCAAGCTTGGGGGCTCGACGGTCGGTAGCAATCCTGAGCCATCCCCTAGCTTGTACAGCAAGCTGAGGGGCTCGACGCTCAACAGTGACCTCAAGCCATCCCCTAGCTTTTACAGCAAGCTGGGGGGATCGATGCTCGGCAGTAACCTCGAGCCATTCCCTAGTTTTTACAGAAAGCCTGGGGGCTCGATGGTCGGTAGCGATCCCAAGCCATCCTCTAGCTTTTACAGCAAGCTGGGGGGCTCGACGCTCGGCATTGACCTCGAGCCACCCCTAGCTTTTATAGCAAGCGGGGGGCTCGATGCTTGGCATTGACCTTGAGCCACCCCCTAACTTTTACAGCAAGCTTGGGGGCTCGACGCTAGGCAGCAATTCCGAGCCACACCCTAGCTTTCACCACAAGCTTCGGAGCTCGACGCATGGCAGTAAGCCTCGGCATCCGAGCGCATGGGGGCTCGATGCTCGACGTTCGGCTCCCGACCATCGATCCCTGACCCTCAACGCCTCTTCCTTCAGAGGATCTCCTTCGTCCTACCCCACTTACCACTCCAAGAAGCTGCGAGTCATACTCTCCAGACACACCGCTCCACTCTTCCAACAGGGACAAATTACTCCTACACGGCTAGCTTACGCCGCCCTCCAGGAGTGGGGGCTCCTAATATGGGGTAAGTGATGTGGCCCCATCAGGACCACCAGATCTCCTCAGACTTCACTCCCTTGTGAACATCAAGTCAAACGAGTCAAACGGACTTCAGCCCATTCAGGCCCACAAGCGAACGGGTCTGACCCGGTCCGTTAGGATCTCAGACCCATTTACCCCCGTCTATAACTATTAGACCCCCTCCTCACTTCTGAAGGTAATAAACACTTCCCCAGCTGAACCCTAACTACTGTTGCTTTCTCAGTGACTGACTAGATCGTCGGAGGGCTTATCGCCAGGACTTCTCCCGGTGTCACTAGGCAGTGTGCAGGTACAAAAGACCGAGCCGAGCTTTAAAGATCTGAGCCGAGCTACTAGATCCGAGCTGAGCCGAGCTCCCGACTTCCACCTCTCTCCTGCTACTCCGAGCCGGTCCTACGGCCTAGGATCGGATCAATGCCAGTACCACATCTTCCGCTACACAAATTACAAGAACTCACACCTGTTGCCCCTACACCCCAAAAACAAATAGCATCAATTGTGAAAGCGGGTATTTGGTTAGCTAAATTTCAAATTCAAAGATGGAACTCAATTCAGTGAAAAGGTTTTTATCAATATGTTTTTAGAAAAACATGCTTCGAAGAAGTCTGATAGAAAAGCCACTTTCATCTTAAAGTTGAAAATTATAGTTTAATTTTAAGACTACCTATGGTTATCTCATTTCCATAGAACCTATACCATTTCTTTTTGCCACTTATCAAAAAAATTCGAACTGATTGAAAATATAAAACAAACACAAATTAGATGAGACATGTCGTACATCTACTTGATTCATTCTAAAATGATAAAACAAAAGGAATAACTTATGATGTTTTGACATAAAATAATAGAGAAACAAAGATAATGCTGACGTTCATCTACCAAGATCTCACTGATACCGGAAGCCATTCTCTCCCACTTTACAATGGAATCCATGAATCAGTCAAATGCCATCCTGCATCAGTGACGACAATCAAATTTCTGCAAAGATATGACAAAATTAGAATGGTTTCTAAAAATAAGAATAAAGTTAAAACAGTGGAATAATAATAAGAAAAAAAAAAAAGAGAGAGAGAGAGAGCGATCATGTCACCATCTGTTCTCTTTTCTTCCTCCATTTGATATACACTAAGATGATAGAAGAATTTATTTTAGATTATCAGTTTGCGTAAGTTAGTTTAGTTAGGGATTTATATATGTATTAAGTATTTTTCCAACGATAAAGATAACTTAGTTAATTTAATGATTAGGGAAAATAAAAAAGTAGTACACATACTCTATCACTTGTTGAAAATCTAAATTTGATATTGTATTTTGAAGTGCATAGAACCATAAATTTATGTTGGGTATCTTGTGTGAGTTGTTTAGTATTATAAGGACAGAGATATACTAGTTGAAGAATGTCAAAGTAGTATGACAGAAGAACAAAGTGCCTCCTGGAAAAAGAAAAAAAAAATGCTAAATGCCACGTGGTAGAGGAATTAAAACTTGGATATCACTAAAAAAAAGCCTACGTGGTGCATGCAAAAGAATAAAAAATCAACTATATATATATAGAAGATGCTCAATTGCAAACGGGTCTGTTTGCACAGACCCATTGCAAACTGAATCGGCGGTCGTTGGATCAGATCGATCATGATCCAGCGACCTCGATTGCCCTCGCCCATCTTCCCTCATGTCTTACTTAAGTTCGGAGGGTTATTTTGGGTATTTCATCGCCGCTTTCCACAGACTGTGTCAATCTGTTGTTACTTATTTTGGTGTAGGAGCAAACAGATAGTGAGTTAATAATTGATGGAAACTACTAAAAGTGTGACATTTGACCTTGGCCATGAAATGCGGTTAGAGCTCATGAGATTGAATCTTGATCGTTGAACGACCACCGTGATCTAAATCCGATGGTTGCTGATGCGGCCGATGGACATGCAGAAGAAAGCCTAAAAAATCAGGGTGGCCCCGGTGATAGACCCTCCGACGCTCAAGTCAGAACCAGAAAGGAAAAGAGAGTATGAAAGAGAAACTGGCCAATTGTTGATTACTTTCTGACTGTAGAGGGGGAGGGGTATTTATAGGCCTGAGAAACATATATAGAGATCGATCTAGATCTGTTTGATCGATTTGAATTTCTTATCTCCTTTATGTCTCTCCCCCTCAAGAGATAAGTTCTCTTGTAAGGAGATAAGAGATTTGACTCCTAGCCTTCATGGGCTGGGTGTCACGCCCCACTTCCCAAAAAAGAGATACGGAATACGGATGCGTGACTAAGTCCAGCGAATGGCTTTCACCATTCATAAGCTGTCAGGATCTTTACAACAAGCACAAGTATAAACAAGAGATATACAAGAGAAATGGTCAACCACGCATGCATAACTGAATTAATATAGTAAACAATATTACTTGAAAAGAAACAAGAATACTGAATTTCAAATAATCATGTCTGGAAAAAAACAGAAGTATGGGACACAAAGCCCAATACAAAATAATCCATCTAACCAAGTACAATTATTCAAGATAAGCAACAAGAAATAAATAGATATAGCAAGTGCCCCAGCCAAATAGAATCTTAGATTACCTACTCCATCGGGCAACTGATCACCATAATCTGCAATTTAACAAGTTGCAGGAAAAAGAAAGAGAAACAAAATGCCCGTGAATGCAAGTTGCGATCCGCTTGTAGAGCAGGCAACAAGTACAGGAAAGATAAACAAGAATAGAGTAACAGTGGAAACAAGTATAGCATGGAAAGGATCTAACAAAAAAATAGAGGACTGACTCTAAATCAAGAACAGAAATAACTAGCATGGTAAGATGAAAGGATGCAAGTGGCATATAACAAGTTTCAAGTATCAAGTAAACGAGTAACAGGTAACATGCGTCAAGAATCAAGTATCGTGTACAAGTAGCAAGTAGCAAGTGTCAAGTGATCATGTTCAAGTTTTGTATTTAGTCCTATCTAGGTAGCACTTCATGCGTCCCGGTTTTTACCACATGGTTTCTATATTCAAATAATTATGTTTTAGATTTCATAGTAGATCATAGAGGGCAGTGTACTCAGGGATAAGTATCAAGTAATCAAGTTTCAAGTTTCAAGCTCCAAGTACCAAGTATTACGTGTCAAGTGTGAAAGTGTCAAGTAATCACGTGTCAGGCTCCAAGTATCAAGTATCAAGTAATCACGTAGGATCTATAGATCCCATTCCGAGTTCACGTTTCTGTATTTTCCACTATTAGATCTTTCCCTTTAACCCGACTTAGTTTCTTATTATTATTATTCAAGCAAGCATGGACATGCAAAAATAAGTCAAGAAACATGGAGAGACAACAAGGGACAAGTAAAAGTTGAATAAAAAACATGAACGGATGATGAATGACTCAAAATAGACTAAGACAACGGAAATTCTAGTTCAGGACAGCAAGACAGTACTGCACCAAATCTGGGATTCCCTTTGCCACAGACATGCAAATTTGGATCCGTCAGAAAAATCTAGAAAATAAACTCCCAACTGAATCCAACAAATATATATAAGTCATATGGTATTTCCCAAAAACAGGGCTCAAAACAGAATTGTATCCAGAAAACGTGTTCAACCAGAAATCAGAATCTTGTGTTTATAAACAGGAAAATAGCATGAGAACTTACTCATTAAATCCAAGAAAAATCTAGAGTATTCCCTGGTATGTTTAGTATCAGAAAATAAAGTTTCATAGTTTTCCAACATAGATAGTATAGTCGAATAAAATCAGAAAGCAGCAAGATACTCCAAGTTTGTAAATCTGGAATCATAAACATAGCAGTACTAAAACAGAAATAGATTACAAAATATACATCGAAATTCAGATCCGTCAAAAGGGTGATAAAGTAGATACAGTAGGCTACAATTCACATTCACAATTTTTTTTAAACAGCAAATAGAATTAGGTTGAAATTAAGGTTCTTTACTAATTGCATGAAAATTCAGCAAGTATAATAGTTGTTTGCAAGGGTAGAATAGTTTATAAAATTCATCAATTAAATTCACAAAAAATAGGGATTAATCCCAATCAAGTCTAGTTGTACTCAGAAAATATTGGATCAAAATATTATCTTTAAAATCAGTATAAAAATAAATAACCATACAGAATTCATATAAAACAGAATCTGGAATTTGTCTGCACCTCTATAGTAAAACAACAATAACTTCCAACACACAAATCGAAACTGAGATCTGTCAGAAATTGTGAAAAGTAGACAAAATTCTCTATAATTCATATTCACAAATAATTTTCATATACTGACCTCAACAAGGTCTAAAATACTGAACAAAAATGGGGTAACAGAAAAGACAGAAATATTCTTCGTGCATAAAATCAACTAGTCATACGAAACTTATCCAAATCAGAACAAAATGTGAAACATGGTATACTAGATGTCCAAACAACATGGTATGAGTATTCTACAAGTCTACAACAAGTTATACTACGAATAACACATCAAACATACAAGATCATACGACACCTCATAAATCACGAACAACATGCATGTATACAGCAAGAGTTTATTAGGTCTAAGTTATTTCATGTCGTGTGTGTAACGAGACGACTACAGATGGATCAAAAACTAGAGGCAAGATCAAACAAGAGATTCATGGGGATAGATCTTGAAGCAAGTACACTACAGGCGGTATTTAGTACTTATATTATACAAAAAAAGAACACAAGTTACTTGCCTGAGAGACGACGAAAACGACGGAGAGAAAGAGAATAATGGGAACGGATTCCCGGGCACGAACTCAACGAACAACGTACCACGAACCACTAACGAACACACGATGACAATGAGATCCCACACACGCACAAAAGAGAGCAAGGGGAAGAGAGAGAGAGAGAGTCGGTGCTACACTGCGGCTGGCATCGAGGAAGAGCAAGAGGAGGAACGTCGGCTGGGGTTGTCGTGACGTCGAGAGGAAACACACAGCGAGGCTGGCGCTGGTGGCGTCGCCTGGGGCTGTTGGCATTGAAGGTGATGCCACACAGGGAGGGTGGCTGGCGGTTGCTGTCGACGACAGGAGGTCGCGACATAGGGATAGGAGGTGCAGGGCAGCGCTGGGGCTTTCGTCTGCTGTCGTGCGGCGCTCGGGAGGATGCAGCACAGGGGTCGGCTGCTGGCTGCAGGGCGAAGGAACGATGAAAAGGAGGGTCGGGAGAGAGCACGGGGAAGATGGGTATGGAGGAAGATGAGAAGTCGAGGGCGGCTAGGGTTTTTGTGCAGGATGGTGAATAGGTAGATAGTATATGTAACACCCTGAATTTTTATTTATGAAGAGTCTGTGATCTTACGTGTTTTACACGTATAATTTCATATGCATTTTTCTAGAGAAATATTTCTTTATAGCATGAACAAGTAATTATTCTCTTCATTTATAAAAAGCCTATTTTTTAAAAGCCTAATTAAATCCTAGGCCTAATTATCTCTTTCTAGCCCACTATAATTAATTAATTTATTTATTTATCTAGAGCCCATGGTCATTTGGCCCATTAGTGAGCCCATTTAATTTAATTTCCCTTTTAAATAAACTAACTTGTAGTGTAGACTAATTTAGTAGACAACTAATAATATTACATGAACAACTTATAAGTGGGGGGTACTAGTTTGCATGTGCATTGCACTAGCACGTGCAAATGCACCTAGATGTAGGCCGGATTTCACCAAAGAGAGAGGGAGACATGGGTGAAGTGGGGAGGTGGTTGCTCCATCATGGGTAGTTGCTACAACTCCCTAATTCATCTTGGCCTTTGATCCTTAACCATTTGGACTAATCCTTAACCATCATGGGTAGCCTTCCATTTGCACTCCAAATTAGTATAAATACCCCCCTCACTCATTCATATTTTGCACTTGAAAAAGAATTGAAAAGAATAAAAAGAAAGAAAGAAAGATAAATTTGTGAGTAAAAGATTAGGAGTGTTGTGAGTTAAAAGATTGAGTGCTAGTTGTGTGTGTTCCCTTCCTAAGCTAGGCCGGCCTACCATTGGAGCAAGAAGGAGTTCAAGTACCCTCAAGCTAGGAGGAGAAGGCTTCCCTTGTTCATTCTAGGAGATCTTTTAGAAGTTCTTGTTGTTTTCTCTCCATTAAAGGTGGGTGATTCTCATGCTTCTAATTTAGACATCATGCTAGAGTTTGAATTGATAAAGCTGCTAAAAAACTAAGTAATTTAGCCTCATGTTTGCCTAATTAGAGAAGAAAATTGTAGATAAGCGAATGCTTGACCAATTGATTGCTAATTGCTAAAATTATGATTTAATGTGCTAGAATCTATCATGCTTTTGAGATATGCTTTATTGAGAAATTTGTTCTTATGAAATGAATGATCGATTAAATGCACCATGAAAGATTTGATTGTCTAGGTTTAAGTAATGCCAAGGTAGAAAGATGAAAACTTGTGTTCTAAAAATATTGTTTTCTGGAAACCTTGATTATAAATAATGTGAAAATTGTGATCTTATTTTCAATGTCAAAAATATATCCATGATCTACTCTAAATTGCAACCTGGTGCAATCGACAGTCGACCGAATTAGAGTCAACATTCGACTGCCCTGATTATTTGTTTTCGAGTTTTAAATCTTTGTAGAACAGTCAACCGACTGTATTGTAACATTCGACTGCCCTGATTATTTGATTTCGAGTTTTAAATCTTTGCAGAACAGTCAACCGACTATATTGTAATAGTTGACTTCCCTGATCATTTGTTTTCGAGTTTTAAATTGTCACGCCCCGCTTCCCAAACCATGGAAACACGGGCGCGAGACTAAGGCCCAGCGAATGGTGCGAACACACCATTCATAAGCTGTACAAGTAAACTCAACAACAAGATAATAAAACAATCCACGCAGGCATGTAAATCACAATTTGATAATGAAAATTCATGACATAGTCCATAAAAATAACCAACAACTGGAAAATATAATTTATTACGAGTCAAACAAGCCCGGATTACAATAAATAGTTGCAAGAAATAAAATACAACTAAAGATAACATAATAATAATAAACTAGAACACTTGGTCAGTGACACCTTCTGGTAACTCTCCATTTGGGCCTGCAAGTATATTATAATAACAGAAAAGAAAAAGGGAAACAAGAAGACCCGTTAATATAAGTTACGGGCTGCAAGGGGGTACAAGCTAAGGGAAACAGGAACAAAAATAAAACAAAAGAAAAACAGGAACAGAGCAAGGAATCAAAAGTAAGGGAAATGCAATAAGTAAACATGGTATGAACAAGTCAATATGAAACAAGTGGCGTGTAACACAAGTAAACAAGTAAACGAGTATCAAGCCAACATGAACATGTAACATATAATTGGATCATGCAAATGCACGTGTTAATCTTATGTCTAACGTTTAATTCTATCTAGGTAGCACTTCATGCATCCATCCTTTTAGTACATGGTTGCTACAGTCAATACAATTTCGTTTAGATTTAGTGGTGGGTTTTATAGGTCACGTACTCGGGAAAAACATGTACATTCAATATTGTATCGAGATACGTGCAAACTTGTAACGTAAAACATGTAGAGTGTAAACTTGTAACGTGAAACATGTAAACTTGTAATTTGCAATCTTGCAGTTTGTAATTTGCAACTTGCGACGGGAAACCACGAGCTCCCATCCGAGTACGCTCTTCTATATTGCCCACTACTTAAATCTTTCCCTTAAACCCCGGCTTATTACTCTTATTAATTTTGTTAATATGATCATAATGTAATGGAGATGAAGTCAAGATATGGACATGGAACACCAAGGGAGTATGCATGAAAATATGTTCTTAAGTCATGAGATGCAAAACATGTAGTTCTAATGTCATATTTGGGTCTAACTCATTATTACATATGTGGGTCTAATTTATTATTACATATATGGGTCCATAATATTTTAGGGTTATATAAAATAATATTGTAACTACAAAGTGACTGATTACATGTATAAAACTAAGTCAAAAATTAAGGGATAATATACAGCACTTAAATTATTAACAAGGGTAAAATAGTCATTCACACCAATATGTATAACCCCTAAAAGTACATACATTTGTATTTATTTGTGTTCGTGTCATGCATAGGATAACAAAGTATTCATGATCTCATGTGAATACAGGATCGACGGATTAGATATAGAAACGGGTATCAATTCGACTTATGAATGCAAATTGGAGTCAAGAAATAATATACTTGCGGTATTTTTACGAGGGCTTGTACTAGAAAAATAAAATTTGTACAAGAGATACTTGCCTTAATTTGACGACGATTAGATCCACTTGTTGAAGAAAATTGGATCGAAAAATCCCGTGCGAAGTCTCCCAAAAGCACGTGTGAAGCACGTGCGAAAATCAACCGTATATCGAGTTTTTCCCCGCACCAGATCGCTCCAAAACAGCAAACAGCGCTTCTGGATTCGCTGTGCCAAAACAGCAGAACACCGAAACAGACCAATAGGAACTCTCCCGCATACCAGAACTTGGCCGAACACGGAACAGCGACTCGGATCCACTGTGGCAAAACAGCGAACACAGATCGGATCAGATCTAAGTGGCACAGATCTTGATGCGATCCAGTGGCCGAGATCAAATCCCGCTCAACTGCCTCCTTCTTCGTTCTCTTCTTCTTCGAAACAGAGAACGAGAGAGAGATTGGCAACGGCACTGGGTCTTCGACGGCAACGCGATGGCATGACTGCGACAGCAGAGGCGACGATGACTGTGACGGCACTGTCATCGAGGGGCGTCGACAGCGATGGGGATTTGCCGTTGCTCTGTTCGTGAGTTCGAAACAGAGGAGGAGGAGAATGGGGGTGTTGGCGATGCGACGGGGGATCGCGATTGAGGAGGCGATGGTGAGGCGATGAGTGGATGGAGGGTGCGAGGGCGAACATAGGTGGTAATGGCGATGGGTTGCGAGGTTGAAGAGGACAGTGGTTGGGTAATGGTGAAGGAGTAGGAGGAAGAAGATGAAGTGGGTTCGGCGATGACGACGGTGGTGGGGTTGACGAGGAGAGGGAGTCGATGGGTGTGGTGTTGGAGTGGAGGTCGATAGGCAGAGGCGAAGTGGGTTTGGGAGTTGGGTTCAATGAAGGGGACGACGGTGGATTGGGTTCGGGAGTCGGGCAATGGCGGATGGTGATGGCGGTGGTGGTTGGCGAGGGCGAGAGGCAAGGACGAGGAGCGGAGGACGGTGGAGTGCAGGGGATGCAGTGGAGGGGCGCAAGGGAGAAGATGGAGTTGCGGTTTGGGTTTCGATAATGGGGTAAGCGGGAGGAAGGAGGAGGATGAGCTGTATGGCTTTGGGTTTTGTTTCGTTTGTTTTGGTTTTGTTTTTGGTTTGTTTTTAATCAGAGTAGGAAGAGAGAGAGAGAGATATTAAAATATAACAAAAGGAATAGAGTGATTCTAGGGGAGAGGGTTACGGAGTCAAATAACTGATTGGAATGCAGATTAATAGGAATATTAATTGGGAGTTACGGGAGAAATTTAGAGATTAATTGTTGGATCTGGTCAACACACAATTAGTAGGGGAATTGGGTTAATGGGTATTGGGTTTAAAACCATTGGGCTTAAAATAAACAATTGATTTGGGCTTTAAATTAAATAAATAACGCAAAATAGATAAAGATCAATTTGGGCTTTAAAAATAATAATATTAATAATAAAGATCAAGAAAATATAAGTAATAACAACATCACTAATTTTAACAATAGTAATTTTACTAATAATAAGAACAAACAATATTAATAAAAATGGTAATAATGACAATACTAAAAATAATAGATTTAACAACGAAAATAATAAAATAATAATAGCAAGGTTATATAAAGAAATTGGCTTTAACAAATAATTAAGGAAGTTCCGAATAATTTTAGTTTGGCTAAAATGAAAATAGTCGATCAATTGCAAAATAGAAAGTAAGGTAAAATATACCCTTATTCGAAATAAACATAATTTCCGATCAGAAATATTTTAAATATAAAAAGTTAAAATGAATTTAACACAACTTAATTCATATAAAATTCGAAATACAGAATATTATTCAGAAATTATATATTTACGGAAACGAGGGTTACATAAATCCTCGCAGAACAGCTGACTGGCTATGTTTTAACAATCGACTGCCCTGAAGTTCAAATGATATCCAGATTTCATGAGATAATTTTTTATAACCCTTGGCCTAGTATAAATGAGAATTTGAGACTATTTTTGCAAGAAAGAACTTACTATAAATTGTTAGTTTAAATTGTCTTTGGATAAAGAAAAATATATTGATTGAAAGAGATTTGAAAAGAGATTTGATAATGGAAAAATTGAAAGTATGAATGTTAGATTTAGTATTGATAAAATGAGAATAAGAGAATTATGTGGAAAGAATGAATTATGAATGTGACAAGTTAGAAAATGAATTTATTTGTCTTATGCTTGAAATTGTACATGAAAGTGAAATAAAGTGACGTGATGAATTATGAAAAACTCAATTTTGTGGTTATGAAGTGAAATTGAGAACTAGAGTGTAGCTATGCCTCATACCTGCATTGAAAGAAATTTGTTGTAATGAGATTTGAAATGGAAAGACCAAGGTTGGGTCGTATTATTTAAATGGTTAAGATCGGTATAGTGGGAGTGCTAACTCTAGGTGATTGATTTTTATTCATGATTCAAATAAATTAAGGACTAGACACATAATGGAGATGTGATGAAAGTAAGAGAAAAACATGAGTATGAGGGCCATTAGATTGGCGGCGTGAGAGTATTCACAGGATGTCCCATGATGCATCATGAATAGGGCATGGATACTACTCCAGAGTACCGTCCTGGTGGCGACACTTATGGGGTGGTCTAATGACCACGGGTGGTTCCATGTCTATAGTAGGAGGTGAATTGACCATAGGATGCCTGCATGATGAGTCATGTGTCAGTGCGTGGGGTCTCCAAGGTGCCTAGACGTGAGCTCGTAACTCATAGAACACCTAGGATACTTACCGTAGTTACCGTAGTAGACTAAGTCGTGGCGAGGGATTGAACCCTACAAGATGAAGAACAATTAAGAGCTTGCCCTCGGACCTATGTAGTATGGGCTGCATAGACTCTGAACAAGTGTGCATTAGTGTCATATAATATAAACAACTGTATTAAGGACTAAGTGCACAGCACAACACGACATCAATAGGATAGTCCCTTTGTAGCTTTGTTTGTGATCAAGTTTGTGGTTTGTTAAAGTATTTGAGAATCGTTATACTGTTCGGCATAGCAAGGATGACCGTGTATAATATTTCGTCGGTTGTAAGCAACTGACGTGCCCACAGTTTCTATGCAGGATAAAGTACATGAAAAATACTAAGGAGGAATTGATGCTTAAAGAATTATTCAAGTGTTGTTGTATTTCAATCATGTAATTGTTGTAACATTGCTTCCACTATATAAATGTAATGTAAATGTAACTCTGATGTAACAAAAGTTTTTAATTCCTTGTAAAATTGTACGAAAAGAAGTGTAATGATCCTGTGGAAATTTGAATTCGGTCTTGTTTGGAATTCGGGGTGTTACAGTATATGTAGGTAGTTGGGTATTAGGGTTAGGTGAATACAGGGGTTTTCAGGTTTGAGATTTGAAGGAGTAGGGTCCTCTGTTAATGGGTATTAAGACCCATTAAGCCAATAGGATAGGATTTAATATAAAGAATATTAATGGATCTAATAGGGTTTAATCAAAGTGGAAGATCAATAAAATATAGGGCGACCCAAAAGATGAGATAAAAGCAAAAATAAATAATCAAGAAGTAGGGCATGAACAATGAAAATAATGGGGAAAAAATAATGGTCCGATCAAATAGAGATGAAATAAGATGAGACAATTGAATTGAGAAGATCAAATAAAGGCAGAAAAAAATCAAATAGATGAATATATATATAAAGAAGATCCAACACACGGTCAAAAAAAGAATACAAGCTGAATAAATACTAAAAAAAATACATCCAGATATACAGAAAATGAAAAACAGGGGTTACAAATCCTATCCACCTAACAAGAAGAATTTTTTCCTCGAAATTCAAACAAAAGGTACATAGGATAACCCCGAAAGAAAAGAAAAGAACAAAACAAAAGGCTACCCAAACAGATGAGGAAACTTCTGCTGAATCTCCTCCTCCAACTCCCAAGTCGACTCACCCGGTGAGTGAGGATTCCAAGAAACATGAACTAGCTTGATGACCTTGTTCTTAAGCACTTTCTCCCGTCGATCCAAAATAGCAACTGGTAGAATCTCACAAGTCAAATCCGGCCGAACGGTCAACTTAGAATAGTCGATCACGTGGCTCTTATCTCGGATATATCTCCTGAGTTGTGAGACATGGAAAACACTTTGTAGTCCTGATAAAGCTGGTGGCAATGCAAGATGATAGGCCACCTTGCCTACTCGCTCTGCAATATCAAACGGTCCAATAAACCTAGGGTTGAGCTTGCCCCCACCACCAAACCGAATGACACCTCTCCAAAGTGATACCTTTAGGAAAACATGGTCACCAACCCTAAACTCCAAAGCTCTTCGATGGACATCAGCCCATCGCCTCTGCCTATCCTGAGCTGCCTATAAGTGCTTCTTGATCTGAGTCACCGCATCAACTGTCCTGGTGATCAAATCCAAACTTAACAACTTCCTCTTACCAATGTCATCCAGCACACTAGTGATCTGCACTTCCGCCCATACAGTGCCTCGAACGGTGCAACTTTAAGACTGGCCTGAAAGCGGTTATTGTATGAGAACCCTACGAGATGCAAATGGTCCTCCCATGATCCACCGAACTGTAGCATACAGACCTCAACATGTCCTCTAGAGTCTGGATGGTCCTCTTTGATTGTCCATCTGTCTGGGGATGAAAACTTGTATTGTACTTCAATTTACTCCCCAAACTACTCTGAAGACTCTCCCAAACTGAGACCTGAATCTCGTATCCCTGTTGGATACAATATTGACTGGAACTCCATGAAATCTGATGATCTCTTACATGTACTTCTCAGCTATGCTCTCAGTAGACTGTCCGACACGGAAGGGAATGAAGTGGGCAGTCTTCATCAGTCAGTCGACAATCACCCAAATGGCATTGTGACCCTTAGGACTTCTCGGCAAAGCGGTCACAAAATCCATAGTGATGTGTTCCCACTTCCACTCCGGAATGGGAAGCGATTGAAGAAGTCCGGCGGTCCTCTGATGCTCTACCTTCACCTGCTGGCAGACCAAACACTGAGACACAAACCGAGTTATAGTCCTCTTCATACCATGCCACCAGAAATGAAGCTTCAAATCTCGGTACATCTTAGTACCTCCAGGATGAATAGAATATGATGACTGGTGGGCTTCCTCAAGCAACCTCTGACAAACTTCACCCTTCGGGACACACAACCTGGACCCAAAATGAAGCAATCCATGAATAACCATATCCGTTCGGGAACCAGACTCAACCTCTGCTCTAAAGCCCTGCAACTGCTCATCACTGGCCTGCGCCTGTTTGATCTGATCAACAAGAGACGACTGAAGCTGGAGCACCAAACAACTCTGATCAGAACTCGGCAACAACACATCCAACTCCAACCTCCACATCTGATCAACCAAATCTCTCTACTGAGTCAGGAACATAGCTGTCAGTCTCCTGCTCAAAGCATCTGGCACCAAGTTCACTCTACCAGGATGGTATTCCAAACTGATGTCATAATCGGCTATAAGTTCCAACCAACGCCTTTCCCTCATGTTCAACTCCTTCTGGGTGAAGACGTACTTGAGACTTTTGTGGTCTGTAAAGATCTCCACTCGGTCCCCAAGTAAATAGTGTCTCTACAGCTTCAAAGCAAAGATCACTGCCGCTAACTCCAAGTCATTAGTCGGATAGTTCTTCTCATGCAGCCTCAACTGCCTCAATGCATAAGCAACAACTCGGCCATTGTGCATCAGAATTGCTCCAAGACCCTTACCCGAAGTGTCACAGTGAACTACAAACCTGCCTGAACCATCTGGAATAGTCAACATTGACGCTGACGTCAACCTGCTCTTCAACTCAGCAAAAGCCTCACTACAAGCCTCAGACCAACAAAACTTGTGATCCTTCCCAGTCAGCTTAGTCAATGGTCCTGCTATCTTCGAAAAATCTCGGACGAATTTCCGATAATAGCTAGATAGACCAAGGAAACTCTTCACCTCTGAAACTGACTTGGGAACTGGCCAATCCTTCACAGCCTCGACCTTGGATAGATCCACTGAAATACCATCACCAGAGATAATGTGCCCCAAGAAAGTAACCCTGTCGAACCAAAACTCACACTTGCTGAGTTTTCCAAAGAGCCGATTCTCCCTCAAAATCTATAGAACCAACCTAAGATGCTCAGCATGATCCTTCCGATTCCGAGAATACACCAGAATTTCATCAATGAAGACCACCACAAATCTATCCAGGAACTGGGAAAAGATCATGTTCATTAGACTCATGAATACAGCTGATGCATTCGTGACCCCGAACAGGATCACAATATATTCACAGTGCCCATATCTGGTCCTAAATGCTGTCTTCTGTACATCAGTCACCTTCACCTTAACTTGATGATACCCATAACGAAGATCCAACTTCAAGAAAATAGCTGCTCCGCTCAACTGATCGAATAAGCCATCGATCCTGAGCAACGGATACCTATTCTTCACAGTAACACTATTCAGTTCCCGATAATCAACACACAGTCGACGACTACCATCCTTCTTGTTGACAAAAAGGACTGGAGCACCCCATGGCAAAACACTAGGTCTGATGAATCCCAAATCAAGCAACTCTTGAATCTGCACCTTAAGCTCTGCTAACTCAACCGGTGCCATCCTGTAGGGACTCTTCGATATCGGCACCGTACCAATCTGAACTTCAATACCGAACTCCAAATCCCTATCAAGGGGTAAGCCAGGCAACCTCTCTGGAAAAACATCCAGAAAATCCCTCACTACTAGAGGTGCAGCCTCACAGCCTGAATGCAATTCCATCGCACAAACCTCCTGATCAACTGCAGTCTCAGCTTGGCCAAGGGGCATCTCCCCGGCATGGAACTCAAACTCTGCACGACCTGGAAATCGGAATACAACTTTCTTGGCACGATAATCAATAATGGTGTGGGACTCACCCAACCAATCCATACCAAGAATGACATCGAATCCTGAATTCCCAATTACAATCAAGTTGGCCTTGACATCTGCGCTGCCAATAACCACGGGACACTGCTGCACTCCCAGAAACAAATGACAATACCACCACTTGTCACAATGTTCCAAGCCTCCAACATGATGCTGCACTCCAACTGATGGCGAGCCACGAAGCAGGAAGAGACGAAGGAATGGGTTGCTCCGGAATCAAAGAGAACATAAGCAGGAAAAGAGTAAACAAGGACAACATCTAAGATAGAATCAAAAGCAAGAGGAATAGAATTGATGATCAAGGATAAGGAAAACACAATGCAGAAAGATAGCATGAAAGAATAATGCAAGGGAAATGAAAAGAAGCAAAGGAGAACAACAAAAACAACAAAAAACAACAAAATGCAAAATATACCTGCAACAATACCCTCTACTATCTCAGCACCTACAGTAGTCAGGTTGAAAGCCTAACCTCTCCTAGGGACAGCGGCCATCTGACCGACAATATGGTGCTGAGGAGAAAGCGGTGGCCTGACTGGACCACGAGCTGGGGCTACCTGCTGAACTGGACCCCCAGCTGCAAGAGCCATCCCCTGCTGTGGGAAATTTTGCACAGCATGATCATGAGCACCACAACTAAAATAGCGGCGATTGGCACATCTGCATTCCTTGCACTTATGCACATGAAGTCTGCAAAAGTCGCAAAAACTAACCCTCTGGGGACCCGCAGAAGACTAAGGAGCTGCCCTGGCTGGATGGGTTGGGACATGCCTCAGAATAGGCCCACCAGAAGGCCTAGTAACAACAGAGTGCAGGATAGTCCGCTGGGGAGGAGTCAACCTGCCACGAGCCTGCTCCTGAGCTCCAGCTGCCTCAAGAGCCTCAGCATAAGTACGCAAGTGAAGGGAGACGAGATGCACCGGAATATCTCGCTCAAGTCCCAGTGTGAATTTACGAGCCATGTCCTCTTCGTTTGTCATAAGAATGGCTGCGAAGCGACTAAGTCTGGTAAATTCCGTTGCATACTCATCCACAGACCTGGAAACCTGTTTTCAAGAAAGTCTCATTATGCAACATTTGCATGGACAATATGTAACAAAATTCCAAAATACGAATAACGACCAACCTGTTTTAGGGCCAGAAACTGTTGCTCCATTTCAACTCGAGTGCTGCAAGGGAAGAACTTCTCCAAGAAGCTCCTAGTGAACGTGGCCCAAGCAATAGGTCGCACGAGCCTTTCGGACTCGGACCTCCACCAAATGTGGGCCAGATCGATCAGCTGGATGGTCACTATATCCACTCGATCAGCATCGACAACTCTTGCTACCAAAAGCAACTGCTCAGTCCTAATCAGCCACTGTTCTGCCTCCAAAGGCATCTCAGTGCCCGAGAATCTGTCAGGATGCAGCCTTATGAAATCTGTGACTGTACCCGGACGATGAGGGAGAGCTGCCTGATAGGCACAATGGGAGGCAGAACCCGGACAGCTTCCAAAGCAGCCATCACAAGGTCACTGTGGTTTTGCTGCATATTGATCAACCGTTCCTACACATTGGTAATGGCCTCCAGTCCGGGCTGATCTTGTTGTGGAAGAGAAGTGGAACCTTTACGAGCCATGGTCCGCACAAGAATCAAAACAGTTAGCATCCAGATCAAAGTTGATTATAATTCATTCATGTATGCATGGTCTGTATACTTGTTGAGCCAATCCCAGATCGAGCCAAGCTTGTCTAATATATCAGTCAAACTAATATATTAGCCAAACCTGGTGCTCTGATACCACTAAAAATCTTGTCACGTCCCGCTTCCCAAAAATGAGATACGGAAAATGAATACGTGACTAAGTCCATCGAATGACTTTCACCATTCATAAGCTGTCAGGATCTTTATAACAAGCACAAGTATAAACAAGAGCTATACAAGAGAAATGGTCAACCACGCATGTATAACTGAATTAATATAGTCAACAAGATTACTTGAAAAGAAACAAGAATACTGAATTTCAAATAATAATCATGTCTGGAACAAAACAGAAGTATGGGACACAAAGCCCAATACAAAATAATCTATGTAACCAAGTACAATTATTAAAGATAAGCAACAAGAAATAAATAGATATAGCAAGAGCACCAGTCAACTAGAATCTTACATAACCTACTCCATCGGGCAGCTAATCACCATAATCTGCAATTTAACAAATTTCAGAAAAAAGTAAGAGAAACAAAATGCCCATCAATGCAAGTTACGGGCCGCTTGTAGTGCAGGCAACAAGTACAGAAAGATAAACAAGAATAGAGTAACAGCGGAAACAAGTATAGCATGGAAAGGATCTAACAACCAAATAGAGGACTAACTCTAAATCAAGAACAAAAACAACTAGCATGGCAAGATGAACGGATGCAAGTGGCATGTAACAAGTGTCAAGTATCAAGTAAACGACTAACAAGTAACATGTGTCAAGAATAAAGTATCGTGTACAAGTAGCAAGTGGCAAGTGTCAAGTGAACATGTTCAAGTCTTGTATCTAGTCATATCTAGGTAGCACTTCATGCATCCCGGTTTTTACCACATGGTTGCTATATTCAAACAATTATGTTTTAGATTTCATAGTGGATCATAGAGGGCAGTGTACTCAGGGACAAGTATCAAGTAATCAAGTATCAAGGATCAAGCTCCAAGTACCAAGTATCACGTGTCAAGTGGGCAAGTGTCAAGTAATCATGTGTCAAGCTCCAAGTATCAAGTATCAAGTAATCAAGTATCAAGTAATCACGTAGGATCTATAGATTCCCTTCCGAGTACATGTTTCTGTATTTTCTATTATTAGATCTTTCCCATTAACCCCGACTTAGTTTCTTATTATTATTATTCAAGCAAGTATGGACGAGCACAATAAAGTTAAGAAACATGGAGAGACAACAAGGTACAAGTAAAAGTTGAATAAAGAACACGAACGGATGATGAATGACTCAAAATAGACTAAGACAATGAAAATTCTAATTCAGGACAGCAAGACAGTACTGCACCAAATCTGGGATTCCTGTTGCCACAGACATGCAAATCTGGATCTGTTAGAAAATCTAGAAAATAGACTTTCGGCTGAATCCAGCAAATATATATATGTCATATGGTATTTCACAAAAACAGGGCTCAAAACAGAATTGTATCCAGAAAATGTGTTCAGCCAGAAATCAGAAGCTTGTGTTCATAAACAGGAAAACAGTATGAAAACTTACTGATTAAATTCAATAAAAATCTGGGGTATTCCCTACTATGTTTAGTATCAGAAAATAAAGTTTCATAATTTTTCAACATAGATAGTATAGTCGAATAAAATCAGAAAGCAGCAAGATACAGTAAGTTTATAAATCTAGAATCATAAACACAGTAGTACTAAAACAACAATAGATTACAAAATATAAATCCAAATCCAGATCCGTTAAAAGGGTGATAAAGTAGATATAGTAGGCTACAATTCACATTCACAAAGTTTTTATAAACAGCAAATAGAATTAGGTTGAAATTAAGGTTCTTTACTAAATAGCAAGAAAATTCTACAAGTATAGTAGTTATTTGCAAGCATAGAATAGTTTATAAAAGTTATCAATTAAATTCACAAAAATTAGGGCTTAATCCCAATCAGGTCAAGTTATACTAAGAAAAATATTGGATCAAAATATTATCTTTAACATCAGTATAAAAATAAATAACCATATAGAATTCATATAAAATAGAATTTGGAATTTGTCTGCACCTCCGTAGTAAAATAATAATAACTTGCATCTCACAAATCAAAACTGAGATCTGTCAGAAATTCTGGAAAGTAGACAGAATTCTCTATAATTCATATTCACAAATAATTTTCATATACTGACCACAACAGGGTCTAAAATACTGAACAAAAATAGGATAACAAACAAGACAGAAATATTCTTCGTGCATAATATCAACTAGTTCATACGAAACTTATCCAAATCATAACAAAATGTGAAACATGGTATACTAGATGTCCAAGAAACATGTTATGGGGTATTCTACAAGTCCACAACAAGTTATACTACGAATAACACATCAAGCATACAAGATCATACGACACCTCATAAATCACGAACAACATGCATGTATACATCAAGAGTTTATTAGGTCTAAGTTATTTCACGTATAAGGATGGATCAAAAACTAGAGGCAAGGGATTCATAGGGATAGATCTTGAAGCAAGTACACTACAAGAAGTATTTAATACTTGTATTATACAAAAAAAGGAATACAAGTTACGTGCTTGAAAGATGACGAAAACGACGGAGAGAAAGAGAATAACGGGAACGGATTCCTGGGAAAAACTCAACGAACAAAAAAACCATGAACCACTAACGAACACACGATCACAACGAGATCCCACACACGCACACAAGAGAGCAAAAGGAAGAGAGAGAGAGAGTCGATGCTGCACTGCGGAAGGCATCGGGGAATTGCAAGAGGAGGAGTGTCGGTTGGGGTTGTCACGGCATCGGGAGGAGACACACAGCGGGGCTATCACTGCTGGCGTCACCTGGGGCTGTTGGCGTCCAGGTGATGCTGCGCAGGGAGGGAGGGTGGCAGCTGCTGTCGACAACAGGAGGTCGCGACATAGGGAGATGAGGTGCAAGGCGGTGCTGGGGTTGTCGTCTGCTGTCGTGCGACACTCAGGAGGAGGCAGCACAGGGGTTAGCAGCTGGCTGCATGGCAAAGGAACGACGAAGAGGAGGGACGGGAGAGAGCACAGGGAAGATGGGTATGGAGGAAGATGACAAGTCAGGGGCGGCTAGGGTTTTCATGCAGGATGGTGAATAGGTAGATAGTATATATAGGTAGTTGGGTATTAGGGTTAGGTGAATACGGGGGTTTTCAGGTTGGGGGTTTGAAGGAGTACGATCCTCTATTAATGGGTATTAAGACCCATTAAGCCAATAGGATAGCATTTAATATAAAGAGTATGAATGGATCTAATAGGGTTTAGTCAAAGTAGAAGATCAATAAAATATCGGGCGACCCAAAAGATGAGATAAAAGCAAAAAGTAAATAATCAAGAAGTAGGACATGAACAATTAAAATAATAGGGATAAAAAATAATGGTCTGATCAAACAGAGATGAAATAAGATGAGACAATTGAATCGAGAAGATCAAATAAAGGCTGAAAAAATAATCAAATAGATGAATATATAAATAAAGAAGATCCAACACACGGTCAAAAAATGAATACAAGCTGAATAAATACTAAAAAAATACATCCAGAATTACATAAAATGAAAAATAGGGGTTACACTGGGTGTCTCTCCTAGTGGGCATAGTCTGTCACTTTTTATGGGCTTGAAAGAAGCCCATGTTTTAGAGAAGGCACGGACTTGTTAATGAGGTCTGTTATGATTAATCTGCCTGCAGAAGCTTTGAGGTCTGTGCAGGAATCGTGCGGCCCTGATTTCCTGCGATTTTTACCATCATCATAAGTCCCCCCACTCACGGAAGGCAATTTTCTTAGTTTTCGGGGAGTAGTATGCCTTAATTTTTGACTCTGGAGTACAATCTTAGCAGCCAGGGTGTTCGGAGATATCTGGAACTAATTAATGGCTTCAGAAGGCAGTGAATATTTTCCTGGATTTTTCCATATTTTTCCGAATTTTTCCGAATTTTTTGGATTTTTCTCAATTTTAAAATCACTTTTCGAATTTTATAATTAATAAATCCACTTTTAATTATTTTTTAGAAATTTTTAATGAAATTATCTGAATTTAAATAATTATTTTATTATTTTTTTAATTAATTTTTCGGACTGTAAATGATTTTAAAGGATTTTTGTGAATAATCAGAGTTGCGCACGATTTTTAAAGCGATCAGAGGCATCGATCAGCATCAAACTCGTGTGCTAAGTGGATTGAATGGCTATGATTCAACCATTTGTGATTAGGGGCTGACGTGGACCAATCTGGTGCGTCAATCACGCTCTAGCTCGCTCGCAGCGCTCGTCAGTCGTTCGATCGCTCGGAGATTCGAGCTTAAGCATGATGGACGCACGAGATTAGGCCACGTCGTCCCACCTTTGTCCCCAATGCTATGCTCTCTCCTCAACCATATGATCCCACTCAGCGGACAAGCTGGAGTGTGATGGATGTTCATGATGGCACCACGCAGCCCCTCATCACAGCGATCAGATCTCTGCCGTCTGATCCCCCTCAGCGCTCGAGCTAGGGCGTGATTAACACTCCAAATAGAGCCACGTCACCTTTGAGAGATAAGGTATGTGCGCTTAAGACCCAGTTGTTCTTAGTTCCAGAACTAATTAGGGAGTATCCCGTAGTCGATCGAAACTTTCTTAGGGGCGGCATGGAATATGACGAGCCAGATCCCGTCTATACTGTCGAGGCTGATTATGCCATCACTATTCTCACACGGGAGGAGCTTTCCATGATTAGAATGGGCTTTGGGATTCCTGACGAGTAAAAGTTACTCCTACCGGGTCCTTGAGTTAAGGCCTATCATACCATGTCAGAGGAATATTGTTTTTCCCGTGCGATGCCTTCTTTGCAGGGCTTCGTTTTTTCCTTCACCCCTTTGTTAAAGAGGTGCTTAACTAGTATTGGTTGTGTTCGGTGCAGCTAATGCCGGATGTGTGGAAACAAGTTGTCGAATTTGTCATACAATGTCGCAGGCTCAGGGTCGAGCCAAGCCTGACTGTGTTTAAACGACACTTCAAACTCATTCAACTTAGCAGAGTGTATAAGCGTTGGTACCTTAGCCCTCGTAAGAATCGGGGGTTAGTGGATGCTTCCTCACCGATTAAATGTTGGAAGGAGAAGTTTCTCGTTGTTCGTAGCGCTAAGTCGTGGGGAATCCCGACCACACAGAGGACGATAGTCCCTTCAGTGGTGAGAGCGGAGCCGGTAACGTCCTTGGAAGAGAAGAGCGTTGGTGATGCCCTTCTTGGATTGAAGGTGTTGGGGTGGCAAGACATCACGGACGAAGCACTATTTGAATGCGGTCTTGGGCCGACTTTTTCTAGTATGGTTTTACCGTTGTCGCTTTCATGTCGTGTTATCCATGATTTTGTTGCTTTCTTGTTGTTTTATCCATGCCTTTGTTATTTTCATTTGATCTTATGAGTTTTAAGTTCTTCGTGTTTCACCATACAGGAAGAACCTGCATGGATTACGAAGACCTTCTAGCGGATTTGGATGCGCTGTGTAACAAGTGGGAAGATGCACCGAAGAAGAGGAAGATGTTGGTTACGCATCCTTCTCCTTCCCAGGACTTGCCGCCCCTAACCCCTGGCGTGCGGACTGAGCCCCCTTCAGAGGCACTGCCTGCTTCCGAGGCAGGTTCTTCCTTAGCTACGGTCATGGCGAATGCTGTGTCAGCCCCACTGACTGCTATGGCTGCCGCGGCACTCGCTAATCAGGGGGACATGGTCTACACCCCTGACTGGAAAGTGAAGCCCCAGGAGAGTTTTTTTGGGAACTCCGCCGCTTGCCTTGAAGCCAGTCGCCACATTCCTACTCTAGCTGATAGAGAGAGACTGAAGATGGAGCCCCCCGAGAGATCGGTCCTGGAGATTGTGAGGGCACATATGATGGTATGATTTAGTTCCTTTTGTTCCTTAGCTTGTGCTTTTCTCCCTTGTACTGTTACGTTTAAACTTTTTTCTCCTTGTTTCAAGCGATGTGCCTCTTCGGGCATTTGGTGGACTTTTATGCGGCCGAGGAGAAGAACATGAGGGCCCGTATCTTTTGCACCGAAAAGGACAAGAAAAAGGCCGTCAAGGAGTCTAGGGCGGAGTTGTAAGGGCTGAAGAAGAAGGAAAAGGAGGCGCGCCTTGAGTTGGAGGCATTGGCGGTGAATAAAAATGAGATGCGCCTCGAGTTGGATGTGTCGAAAGAGAGAGAGAAGGCATTGGAGAAGAGGAACGCTGAGCTTCTACTATAATTGGAGAAGGCTCGCGCTGATGTGGTCTCAGAGCTGAAGGTCGAGGTGGCTAAGGTTCATGCTAAATGTAAGTCCAAGCTGCAGGGGGTGATGCTGAAGTCTTATGCCGCAGCAATTTCACACATGGCGGAGCTATTCCTAGTTTCGATGGGAAAGGCTACCATGTAACTCTTTGACTTGGTGAGCCCCTTGAAACCGGAAGGAAGAATGATGACGGGATCGGCACTCTTGCGGGTAGCACGAGGAGTGGCTCTGGAAAGAAGGACAAGGGGAAGAAAGCTGCTGGGGGTTCCTTGTCCGTGGTGGTGCCAAAGCAGGTGGATGCCTAATTCACCTTGTTACATCCTTTTCCCTTCAAGCTTTCTTTATTTTCTTTGTTTAAAACTTGTAGCTACTTTCTTTGATGTGTAATTGCGGACTGGCCACTGCATTCCTGTATCTTCGTTTTAGTGGTTAAAAAACTATCTTCCAGATTTCTTACCATTTTCATATTGCGTTGATGTGCCTTGAAGCGATGCTTGCTCGTGACACCTAATATTTTGTCTTTCTATTTGACCATGCTTTTGAAATTGCTGACAAATAATCGTGGGATCCGGGGAGAAACCATGTAGTGACGAGGTTGAGCACCTTCGCAAGCGACTGCGCATAACGGAGTTGGCAGTTGACAGTTTGCGTGTTCAGTCAGAGGAGGAATGGTTGGAGTCTGTTCGCCTTAAGTCGGCGCTCATCGAGAGAGATTGCGAGTTAGCACTCTTGTATACCGATCGTCTGGCCAACATGCCACTGCCTCCGAAAGTAACTAAAAACAGTATTGGGGAGTGTGCTCTACTCAGAGAAGTAGTTGTCGAGAAAGACTTGTTATCGCCTTCAAGCAAGACTTGGTGGGTTACGAATGGCAAGCATTTCGCACGTCGTTGGTGTGAAAAAGGGAACAATGGTTGAAGTGAAGGAAGGCACCACGACTAATGCGAAAGAGAGTGCAACGGTTAGAGGAGTCGAGTTGATCGTTGGGGGAGTGGTGCCGATAGCGTGGGTGCCCCTTCGATACCCTGGTATTGCCCAGAGTGGCGCATCGGCTTTGTTGAGTTTGGCTTTGGTTGGTGGAGAGTCATGCGCCTCGTATGCCGGTCAACAATCTCAATCCGTGCGGTCGACGTTTTCTGTCAAAGGTGCTGGGGGTCAAGAAAAAGCGGTGGCCGGTAGGCGACCCACAAGGAGGCTCGTATATCTCAAGAACAACGCCCCTCGTCCATGGATTCTCAAGGATGGCTTGTAGATCGAATTGTATGATTCATGATTTGTACTTGTAAATATCTGCAGCACTACTGGATCTGAACATATTGGTTTGTGATAGTTCTGTGATTTGGAGAACTCTTTGCGTGCTTGACTCTTGAGGTGCACCTTGTTGTCAATATTTATGAACCATCGATTGAATTCTTTGTGGCTAAATAATAAGGCTTCAAGTCTATCATGTATAGTTAACGAACTGTCGACGGTGCATAACAGTGTTAAACTTAGATATAGCCGTTTAATCCGTCATGGTTGGGGAGACAGCTCTGAGTCCGATTCGATTATGGAACCTGCCGTTTGTACCCGACAAGTTAAGAGAGGCTATCTTAGGGATTGAACTTCTTGTATGAAGTTATGGGTTTGTTGGAAGTATTCATCCGAGGTAAGAGCGATGAGCTAGACGTTGAAGCTGTTGTTATGAGTCAACAGGTCGCCGATGAAGCTTTAGTGGTGATCAAAGCATTGAACCCGTTGTTTGAGGACGGCGAGTTATTATTGGAGTTTGAACAGAATGCATAGCGTTGAACTCGTTGTTTGGGGCCGGCGAAGTGTTTGACCGGGCTTGTAAATATTTGTAATGACACAGGATCTGAATGCATAGATTTGGGATAGTTCTGTTATTTGAAGAACTCTTTCCATCAGCTTGATCCTTACTGTCAAGATTGAGGTGCCATCGACTGGGTTTTTTGTAGCTAAATAATATGTTTCTAAAAATAAGAATAAAGTTAAAACAGTGGAATAATAATAAGAGAAGAAAAAAAGCAGAGAGAGAGAGAGCGATCATGTCACCATCTGTTCTCTTTACTAACTCCATTTGATATATACTAAGATGATAGAAGAATTTATTTCAGATTATCAGTTTGAGTGAGTTAGTTTGGTTAGGGATTTATATATGTATTAAGTATTTTTCCAACGATAAAGATAACTTAGTTAATTTAATGATTAAGAAAATAAATAAGTAGTACACATATTCTATTACTCGTTGAAAATCTAAATTTGATATTTGTATTTTGAAGAGCATAGAACCATAAATTTATGTTGGGTATCTTGTGTGAGTTGTTTAGTTTTATAAGGACAGAGATATACTAGTTGAAGAATGTCAAAGTAGTAAGAAAGAAGAACAAAATGCCACTTGGAAAAAAAAATCAAAAAAAAAATGCTAAATGCCACGTGCTAGAGGAATTAAAACTTGGATATCACTAAAAAATAATGCCTACCCGGTGCAAGCAAAAGAATAAAAAAAATCAGTTATATACATAGAAGATGCTCAGTTACAAATGGGTCTGTTTGCACAGACCCATTGCAAACTGAGCCCGTGGCCGTTGGATCCGATCGATCATGATCCACCGACCTTGATTGCCCTCGCCCATCTTCCCTCATGTCTTACTTAAGTTCGGAGGGTTATTTTGGGTATTTCATCCCATATAACCCTTCACCATATTTACTGTAACTCCTATTTTCCGTATCTGTATTTTTTCTACTGTATTTCAGTCTTGTACTCTTTTTATCAATTGAGATCCTGTATTTTTGTCTCCAATTCCAATAAATTCATTTCATTGTTTTAACTCAATTTTGGTGCCAATATTTATTTCAATTATATTGTTCATTTCTGCTCCTTTGTGTCGTTCTTCATGTAAAAATGGACTGTTCATTCCACCTATTTTATTTTCCCCAATTTTATTGAATTTTGACTAAATCTCTTGTTGAATCCCCCTCAAACTTGCTACCAAAATACCCATTAACCCATAACTACACTATTTAAACCCTAAACCTAGCCTAACCCTAACCCTAACCCCCTATTACTGTTTTAACCCAAACATCACAGCCGCCTTCTCCTTTCCCCCGTCTCCTTCCTCCTCCTCTCGATCGCACCCAACTCCGCCATTACCCTGTCGTCATCCCCATTTCCCTACCTCGCCTCGCCGCTCTGCCACACCCTTTACCTCACCCTCCATCATCGTCCTCACCATCCCGAAACCCATCTGCCAACGCCGAACCTCCACAACCCATCGTCTTCTTCGTCGTCAACCTCACTCCCGCACCCCCTCGCCACGCATCGCGAACCCATTCCCCTCGTCCCCTGCACTCGAACGTCCTCGTCGCCTCGCCCAAACCAGCATCCCTGTAGCTTTCCCCCATTCCCGTCGCTCCTCCCCTGTTTCGAACCCAACAGAGCAACCGTTCCCTGTGTGCCGGCCGCTGCCGACCCCACCGTTGCAACCTCCAGTCGCACCGCCTACGCTCTGCTACCAGTCGCTTCCGCCTGCGCCGTCAGCCAGCCACTGTCGTGGCCCTCTCTTTCTCTCTCTCTTACTGTAAAGGAGGGAAGAAGAAGAAAGGGGTTGATTTGATCTGGACCGGTTGGATTCCATCAAGATCCGATCTTGATCTAATATGATCTTCACCATCAGATCTGATCGCAGCCGTTGATCGCGTTGATCTTGATCATCCCATCAAGATCTGTGCCGATCGTGCTCCCCGTCGGATTCGTCGACTGCTCCCCTAAGGCAAGTATTCTTCTTGTACAAATTTTTGTTCTAGTACAAGTATTTAATTGAAAAATACTGCAAATACGTTGTAGTTGTGACTCCTTCTTGTCTCATCATTTGTTGATCTTGACTTATTCATCATCGATCCCATGATCTCAAGAGTCACAACCCTTCTTTGATATATTATACAACTACTTGGACTCACTTTATCTCTTGGTCACTTGAACACATGAAACTAAGAAATCCTAGACTTGTAGATGTGTGTTGTATCATGTATGTGATGATCTTGCATTCCTTTGAGTTGAGAAATAGATGTTTCTTGCTGATTTGATAACCACTACATCCGTATTTGTATCACACTTTAATCTAGACTCATAATAACGAATTATCATGCAACTTATATATGAAAGACATTCACACTTGTTGCAGTTCGGGACTTTACTTGCTGTTTTGACCCGTTTAAAATCAAAATCTAAACTTGAGCCCTGAATATGAAAGTAGCCCTAAATGTCTAGTTGTCAATAGCATCCAGAATTTTCGAATTCCAAGTTACAGTCTAGGAGATATCACAGTTTTACTGCTGCTGTGTCGGTAGTCGGCAAATTCTCAAAAACTGCTGCACCTCTTTAGTTTGCAATTATTTTAACTATGCTACTAGTAAGTAATTGACTTGAAATTTTGCATGCTGTTGCTGGACACCCTATAGAACATTCTCTAATTTTCTCAGACTTAATTAATAAAGTTTCAACCCTATTTCACATGTATAAACTCCGATTCATAAATTCTTGCTGAACATAAATACTGTATAGTTTGCTGTTTTGACACATGTTACCACAACTTTTATGTACCTTAATTATATGCACTGGAATCAAACAGGAGTCTAGTTTCTAGATCTTCTGACGGATCCACTTTTTCTATCTTGTAGCAACGGGAATCGCAGTTTTGGTGCAGCAACCTCATGCAGTCTAGATTTGAGATTTTCGTTGTTCTTGATATTTTGATTCGTTTAGACCCTCGAACATGTATCCTATCTAGCCTAGACTTGTTAAATGTTCTTGATTATATTTACTTGACTTGTTTCGCACACTTTCATGCTTGCTGGATGTTAATAATAAACAATAAGCCGAGGTTTAAGGGAAAGACCATAGTAGTGGACAATATAGGTAAGTGTACTCGAAAGGGGGCCGTGTTTTCCAGTACTCGGTTCATGAACCTATTGCACCTTGATGTATTCATGGAGACATTACTTGGCTCATGAACTTGTTGTATTCAAGAACCCGCTGTGTGGTTCTTGAACCTGTTAGTATTCACGAACTTGCTTCGTGAACCTGTTATTTTATTTTTTCGTATTCATGAACCGTGTCTGCTTGATACTTTATGCCTGAGTACACTGCCCTTTAAAATCCACCACTAGGCCTAAATGAAATTGCATTGACTGTAGCAACCATGTGATAAAAGGATGGCACATGAAGTGCAACCTAGATAGTAATAACTACAAGACTTGACAGATGATAAATGAATACGATATATGCTTACTTGATACTTGATGACATGATACATGAGACTTGAGACTTGAGACTTGCAACTTGATACTAGACTTGAGACTTGTTACTTGACACATGTACGTTATACTTATTACTCGATGCATGACACCATTACATGTTCACTAGCAACTTGTTCTTCTACTAGTATTTGTTACCCAATCTTGTCACTCGAGTTATCTTTTACTAGTAAATTTTCTTAAATCCACACTAATTGTTGCATCCCTATTACATTCTTGATTTCAAATCTTGTTCCATGTTGCTTTTACTTATTTTACTATTTGTGGTCGTAACTTGCACTAAGAGCGTTTCTTTTGTTTCCTCCATTTTCTTCTTTTTATTATTATAAATAGACTTTGGAGACGTGTTGCCTGCTGGAATTGGTGAGCAGAGATTTTAGGCTTCAAATGGAGAAAGGACATGCTTAAATTATTTATTTTCTTTGAGTTATTTATTTCTTGCTACTTAGAACTTGTAACGGGCTTATGTTCCCGAGTTTTATCTTTGATCCAGACTTGAAAACTATTTGGATATTATTATTTGTTTCAATTGTTTTCTATTGCTTAATAAATTATTCATGCATGTTTGGTTGTGTATATCTTGTTATATTCTTGTTGTGATGCTGAGTCGATCCTACAGCTTATGGATGATGTTAAAATCATTCGCTGGACTTCGTCACGCACTTGTATTCTGTGTTTTTGGGAAGCGGGGCATGACATTTACTCTCTCACACACACACTCTCTCTCTTTCTCTCTCGTAGTTGACAAACTCAAAAAAAATTTGACAAAATTTTAACTTAGGTCGTTGTTTTACAACGGCCTAAGCCCTTCAATATTTGACTTCAACTGTAGCCGTTGTTTTCAACAACGACTTTAGTATAACCTAGGTCGTTGTTTGAAACAATGCCTTAGGTTATACTAACTTTTAAAAAAATTTCTCTCCTTTCGATCTCTTTCTCTCTTTTCTCTCTCTCATCTGTCTCCCTACTCTATCTCTCTCTCATTCCCGAATCCAAACCCAAACCCAACCCCAACCACCACTCTGACCTCGGTGCCTCCTCCTCCTTCACTTCAATCTCTCACTCACTCTCTCCCTCTTCTCCCACTCTCTCCTCCGAAGACTCCCCCCAAACCCAAAAATCTTAACCCTAATCATCTCCCAAACCCTTCTCCTCCATCTACAGTTGTGCCTCCACCTCCTTTCTCTCTTTCCCGAAATCCCCTTAACTCATTACCTCATCCTCCTATAATCTTCAAAATCAAATAAGCAACTCGAAACCCTGATTTACTGTTTAGTCCGTACACATCGTCGACCAATCATTTTTTGTCGTTCAAATCCGCATTGTGCACGGTAATCACTTTATTCTACCTTCATAGATGTAGCTATGTTGATTGAATTATTTATTTAACTTTTTAGGTTAGTTGTTGTGATGCGTAGTTATGTATATGGTAGTTGTTTGATATATATTGTATATAGTTGTTCGATGATGGTAGACAGTAGAATTGTAGAAGTAGTTGTTGTTTAGTAAAATTATAGATGCAGTATTAGCTGTTGTTGTTCGGTATTAGTAAAATTGTACAAATGACAACGACAAATTCTGAAACTTTGCTAGTAGATCGGACTCACCACACACAATCCAACACAACTTGTAGAAGTGAGTTTTAACTCACGGTTTATAAGATACAGTAATGTATCACTTTATTTCATTAAACAAAAAACGTGATACACGGCCGTATCTCGCAAACCATAAGTCAAAACTCATATATTGAAGTTGTGTTAGCTTGTGTGTGGTGAATCCTACCTACTCACAAAGTTTTGAATTTTTGGTTGTCGTTTGTGCTGTTTTCTATGTTTTCGTAACACCAACAACTAAAACAATATTTTGAGTACGAGAAACGTTGAAAACTGCACAAACAAGATCCAAAAATTTTGAAACTTTGCGAGTAGCTCGGATTCACCACACACAAGCCAACACACTTTTAGAAGTGAGTTCAACTCACGGTTTGCAAGATACGACGATGTATTGCTTTTCATTCTTTTTCATGAATGAAAGCGATACATTCCCGTATCTTCCAAACCATGAGTTGAAACTCACCTCTACAGGTTGCATTGACTTGTGTGTGGTGTGTTAGACCTACTCACAAATTTTAGGAATATTTGGATTCCATTTGTGTAGTTTTCCCACGTATCTCAAATAACAACAACTATACTTTGAAATTTCACGAGTAGGGTTACACTAGAAAACCGCACAAACAACATCCAAAAATTACGAAATTTTGCAAGTAGATGAGACTCACCACACACAAGAAATACAACTTGTAGAAGTGAGTTTCAACTCACAGTTTGCAAGATACAATAATGTATCGCTTTCCACTATTTTTCATGAGTGAAAGCGATACATTGCCGTATCTTTCAAACCCCGAGTCGAAACTCACTTTTACAAGTTGTGTTGGCTTGTGTGGGGTGAGTCCGACCTACTCACAAAGTTTTGTAATTTTTTGATCCCGTTTGTTCACTTTTCTCTCGTATCTTGTTTCGTGTGTGTGTGTGTGTGTGTATGTGTGTGTGTGTGTGTATCTATATATATGTATTGAGAATTGTTTTTTTATATATATTTTGATAAAGAAATGGTCAGAATGATGGGATCCAGAAGGCCATATAGTATTGAGAATTTTTTTTTTATATATATTTTGATAAAGAAATGGTCAGAATGAGGGGATCCAGAAGGCCATCTAGTATTGAGAATTGTTTTTTATATATATATTTTGATAAAGAAATGGTCAGAATGAGGGAATCCAGAAGGCCATCTAGTAGTGGTAGGGGTGAAGCATCTACACAAGCACAACCTTCCACACAAGTAAGAGAATTATTAGTGTTAACTGTCAATTTTGGTATACGTAATATTGTATATACAATAATAACATTGTAAGTGTTGGTGTAGGTTGGTGGCCAACCATCCTCTTCCGCCAAGGTTGGTACGTCGTCTTCGAGGATATCAAGGTTTAGGACATTTAGACTCGAGCCTCCTAGCCATATGAACCCCACTTTTTTTAAATTAAATTTTTTTTTGTGTGTGTGTTTTAAATTATAACTTTTGGCTTAAAGTAGTCGGTTGTTTATGTGTAGACTGTTCTTATTTTTTAATTTTCAAAATGTGATGAAATCTCTGAGTAAAGAGAATCATTTCATACCATGGCCTTTTCATACTCAACAACCATGATCTTGAAGAAAGAAGAAGGCAAGGCACAAAGAGGGTTAAAATGAAGGGATGGTTCTGGTTTCTTTCCATGCATCTTCGAAGCCTTGCATTTACTGAATATGCGATGCTTCATCTTCAAAGAGAAGATGCTTTTCAGTTTCAGGTGCTGATGCAAAGGTATTGTTGCACTTCACTATTCTACTACTAGTGTTCTTATTGCAGTCTCCAAACAATAAAGGAGAATAAAAAAATAGTCCAACTATAGGATAGAATTTATTTAAAATAACCAATGGATAGAAAACAATGTCTAACCCAACCCCTAACCCTCCAACCCTACCCATAACCCTAACCCTACTCTCCAACCTCCAATCCGAATTACAAGTCCTATAATTAATAATAATAATTAAAATTAAAATGGGACCACAAAATTTAATAATTGAAAATAGATTTGGACAAGAAGACTCTGATGCATGCAAGAAATTTAGTACGCTTTAGAGCGGAGAGTCATCAGAACTCACTGTATGGTCAAGAAAAGAAATTTTCATCTTATGTATGAAAATAAAGCCCATATTTGGAGTCATTTATTAGCGCTCCACACTTCTTCATATACACAGTATTTCACCCTCCACCCAAAAAAATATTATTCGGAAAAAAAAATATTTAAGACAAATGCAAAACGACTCAAAAAGCAAAAATATTAGCTACCTAAAGTCGTTGTTTCAAACAACGGCCAAGGTTAGAGAAGGTCGTTGTATCAAACAACGGCTAAGGTTAGTTCAAATAAACAAATTTTTACCTAGGTCGTTATTTCAAACAACGACCTAAGGGTTAACCAAAAATTTGACAAAAGAGACTTGCTCTCTGACTTGGAGGGGGTATGCCCTTTTTGTGATTTTGTGATTTTTTTTATTTGTATAAAAGGGTAGATTTTTTTTACGTGGTAACGTGAATAAATAATTTTTTACCCTTTTTTTATATTTTAAAATGTGATGACATCTCTAAAGAATGGGATGAACACATCTATTGGGATCATGTAAATCCTAAGGAACATCTGACTTAAAGAGTGGAACGATTATTTAATAATTTTAAACTAAAACTAATATGTTGTTTCAAAGATACCCTACATCACAATTAAACATATAAATGACGAATTACAATTAGAGTTAGTCTAAAAGAAAAAAAGGGGGAGAGGAAAGAATAATCCCTACCAAATTACTCTTTTTTTAAATGTTATTTTAATGAACAATCTTAATGATTAATATAATTGTATTTAAAGTTGCAGCACTAATTTGGATATTGTATTGTAGGGTGTGGGTTAGCGTTTGGTACACTTTAAGAAGATAATCGTTTCAATACCTAACCCTAACCCTAACCATAGCCTCCTAACCCTAATCCTAAATCTAATTCTAACCCTAACCCTAACCATCCAACCCTAGCCTCCTAATTCTAACCCTAACCCTAACCCTCCAACCCTAACCTCCAATCTGATATTGACTGTTAGTGTTCCATTCATGTTTACAAAATCATCAGTTTACGTATTGATATGGCTAAAAATGGGATCAAATCGGAATCGTTCAAATTGGGCACGAATCTTAAAGCTCACAGGGGCAAAACGGTAATCTCACCTACAGACGAGTCCAAAATGGGAACTGGGTCTCCTCTCTAGGGCCCAATATGAACGGATCTGTTCAACTGGGTATGGGCCTCAGCCCGTTGAGAGCCAGTTCCGGAGGATATGGAGAAATCTTGATTCGTCCTTATCCTTAGGAGGTAGTTCTAACCACTTCTATGCAGCCACACCAGGGAGTAAAGATTCGTTCTTATCTCGAAGCAGATCCCCACGGCGACTATAAAAATTCCCTACCTCCTACCGTTACAAGGTGATCACTCTTTGCCTCCCTAAAGCTCTTTCATATTCTTTTCTGAGTACTGACAGAACCTTCAGCTCTTTCTCCTACTCCGCCACTCGCCTCATCAAGTGGCTAAAGTGGTAGATCGCCTGCAAGAAAACAAGTTGTGTAAGGAAGGGGAACAAGAGTCGAGTGAATAACTTCACATCAAGAGCTTATAGTCATTTGCGCCTTCGCATTCTCCAAGGCAGAGTCGCCCACAGTCCCGTGCTCCATCGACGCCTTGTCCTTAGGCGTGGCCAAGTTGCGAACGGTGTCCATACAGCTCATCGAGTCTTCGAGGAAACCGTCGTGCCTTAGGATTTGCCAATCCGGTACGAAGATCCTCTTTAGCTCATCGGTCAACATAGCTTCGGCTACCACCGTGCGAGGAAGAGCCTGAAGGCGAGCATGGCCGAAAGATTAAGTTCTCCTGCCGGCAGAGCAACTTGAGCAGGCGCAGCCTCCAAATCGACAACGGAAGCAACGATGCTCTCGCTTCTGATCGCCTTCTACGGCGTAGGTCGGACGACAACACGTTTCCTCTTCTTCTCCTCGAACAGCTTGCCGCTCAGAGCCGAACGCCTGTTCATTATGTCTTCAAAGTCCATACCGGCGGACCCTGCAATGAAAGATAACATGAACAGGTTAAGAATTTTTATACGATTCAAAAGTTCAAAAGGGCGATCGATATAAAGAACTCGTACTAGGGTTCATCAGACTAAGGCCTCCCCCAAAGAGACTCTCCTCGGAGATATCTTTCCAGTGCATCGTGGGTCGATCTAAGAGAATGCCGACCATTTTGTCCTCCTCAGGGCTCAGGGTCGGTTCCATCTTCACCCTCTTCGGCGCATCTTCTCTCCACATCGTGGGGATGTCCCACGGCTTCTTGCCCCTAACGAGAAAGTACTTATCTCTCCAGGACTTCACGGAGTCAGGATTTTCGACCAACTTGACGCCCTTCCGGGCGGTCAAGTAGAAACAATATTCTGTTCGTGTCTTCTGGTGTATCTTGTATAGCGATTGAATCAGTTACGATTGACAGAGACTAAGTGTCAAAGGTTTAAGCACACTGAGTCTAGGCTCGATCCCTGTGGCCTGGCAGTGAAGAACGAACCCCGTGACGTGCCTCCAGAGGTTCGGCATAAGATGTAATGGACCTACCCCGTACCATTGTAGCACTGCCCTTATGAAGCGATGGAGAGGAAGGCGGAGCCCCGCATGGAAAGAGTCGAATGGAAACACGCACGTATCAGAGGGAAACGAACAGCAGGACCTGACCCCTGGGCCAGGGACGATGAGATCAAACTCCGGAGGGATCATGTAACACATCGGGATGATGCGCAGGTCCGACTCTTTGAGAACGCTAACAATTTTGTTTGCCTCCGTGCGTTCCCTCGGTGCGTTCTCCTCGTAAAACTATGCCAAGCCGTGCTCTACACGCCTTAGCTCCTCAGCACTATATTGCCGAACTCCCCCAAGGTGAAACACGGCGATCGAATGCCTTCCGAACTCGCCCATTCTCCGATCTCTCTCCACTATAGTCTCCACCACCGACGAAGAAAGAGCCGCCGATCCGCCATCCTCTTCGACCACAAGATCCCCTTCCACGACCGCTTCGACTTTCGGTGAGGACAGAACCACGATGCCCTTCCCCTTGTATACCTTAGAAGTAGTCGACAGAAGGGGCTACTTTGGGCTGACCCGAGGAGTAGGCCACTTCGCCGGAGGACACCCTAGACATCCCTTAAAATTAAAATAAATTACCTGTTGAGTTGATAACCTCGGTCGGAAAGTACGCCAGAAAATGGAAAAGATCACCGGAGACTCCGCTCAAAGCTCTGAAGAGAGAAAATTTTAGACGAGGTGAAAGTGAAAAGTGAGGTAAAAAGGAAATGGGGTGGAGATTTATAGCGAGACTTAGTGGGCTTGGGTCGGAAAGCTTGATGGGCTCTTAGGAAGCCCAAAAAGCACGGAATTCTAAGTAGTCAGAATGCAAAATGACAAAAAGGAAGCAACTCGAAGCGACTTAAATGTCGTTGACCAGTCAACACTCGCCTAAGCTCGACACACCGCTCGCCAAGCTTGCCACAGATGTCGAATAGACGTGTTTCCTAGCTGAAAATAGGCAAAATGTCGTTGACCAGTCAACGCTCGCCGCAGATGCCGAGCAGACGTGTTTCCGAGCCGAAAATAGCCAAAATGGCACCGACCAGTCAATGCTCGCCTAAGCTCGACACACCGATCGCCAAGCTCCCCGCAGATGTCGAACAGACGTGTTTCCGAGCTGAAAATAGCCAAAATGGCGTTGACCAGTCAACGCTCGCCTAAGCTCGACACATCGCTCGCCAAGCTCGCCGCAGATGTCAAACAGATGTGTTTCCGAGCTGAAAATAGCCGAAATGGTGTTGACCATTCCACACTTGCCTAAGCTCGGCACACCGCTTGCCAAGCCCGCCGCAAATGTCAAACAAACTTGTTTTCGAGGTGAAAATAGGCAAAATGCCGTTGACCAGTCAACGCTCACCTAAGCTCGACACATCGCTGGCCAAGCTCGTCGCAAATGTCAAACAACGTGTTTCCGAACTGAAAATAACCAAAATAGCGTTGACCAGTCAATGCTTGCCTAAGCTCGACACATCGCTCGCAAAGCTCACTGCAGAGGTCGAACAAACGTGTTTCCGAGCTGAAAATAGGCAAAATACCGTTGACCAGTCAACGCTCGCCTAAGCTCGACACATCGCTCACCAAGCTCGCTGCAAATATCGAACAGACGTGTTTCCAAGCTGAAAATAGGCAAAATGTCGTTGACCAGTCAATGCTCGCCTAAGCTCGACACATCGCTCGCCATGCTCGCCGCAAATGTTGAACAGACGTGTTTCCGAGCTGAAAATAGGGAAAAAACCCATTGACCAGTCAATGCTAGCCTGTTGTTCACCAAGCTCGACACACTGTTCGTCGAGTTCGACACACTGCTCGCCGCAGATGTCGAACAGACGTGTTTCCGAGCGGAAAATAGGCAAAAAAACCATTGACCAGTCAACACTTGCCTATTGTTCGCCAAGCTCGGCACACCGTTCGCCTAGTTCGACACACCACTTGCCAAGCTCACCTCAGATGTCGAACAGACGTACTTCCGAGCTGAAAACAGGAAAACTCTGCTCTCTGCCTAGCCGTCTGATCACCCAGAAATGCTCGCCAATGCTTCATGAATGCCCCAGATTCAACCATGTCACCCAAGTGCAGATCCACCCTCTGATCGTTCAGAAATTCGTGCCGGTGAGCGATGGACGTCCCAGATTCGTCCACGTCATTAATACGGTGATTAAATCTATTTTATTTATTAATTCAAATTATATATTTAAAATTGCAAAAAAATGATTAAATTTGAAAAAATTAATTAAAAATTCTAAAAAATAATTATAAATTCAGGAAAATATTTTTGAGACCCTGGGTAAATAATTATTAGTTAGAATAATTAATTAGTGCTCTCGGAAAACAAATTATCACTTCGCAAAATTGAATAAATAATTCGAAAAATAATGTAAAAATTGAGAAAAATCACCAAAAATCCAGAAGAACCTAAGAACAATCTTGGGCGTGTTAGCAGCTCAGAAAAACACCGTTACTCCTCGAACAAGATTCGAACCCCCTTTAAGAACTCCGATAAAGTCCTGTGCGCCATTGAAACAGCAAAACTACTCCCCAAAGGATGTAGCAAACAGTCTTTAGGAGTGGGGGGCTCGTGATATGGCTAAAAATGGGATCAAATCGGAACCGTTCAAATTGGGCACAAATCTTAAAGCTCACAGTGACAAAACGGTAATCTCACCTATAGATAGGTCTGAAATGAGAACTGGGTCTCCTCTCTAAGGCCCAATAACCCATGAATGGATCTGTTCAACTAGGTACGGGTTCCAGCCCATTGAGAGCCAGTTCCGGAGGATATGGAGAAATCTTGATTCGTCCTTATCCTTAGGATGTGGTTCTAACCACTTCTGTCCAGCCACACCAGAGAGTAGAGATTCGTTCTTACCTCGAAGCAGATCCCCACAGCGACTATAAAAACCCCCTACCTCCTACCATTACAAGGTGATCACTCTTTGCCTACCTAAAGCTCTTTCATATTTTTTTCTGAGTACTGACAAGAGCGTCAGAGGGTTCGTCGCCAGGTTCAACCCTAGTGTTTCGAACTTTGTCCAGGTCAGCATCAGCAACAAGGAACCATCCAAACAACAGTGGAAGAGGTCAAATTTGACCCATTTGATTTCCTACGAACCCACAAATTCATCTGATTGTCCCCACACCGAAATCAGCGGCAACACGTATCCTTCACAAGTTCCCCATCAATTCCTACGAGAAGTACTTTATATTATTGTAACCCCCATTTCTGCTAATAAGTATTTTTCGTGTATTTTCTATAATTTGATTTTTATAAATTTATTTTGTGCTAAGCATATATTATTGTAACCCCCATTTCCGCTAAAAAGTATTTTTTGTGTATTTTATATAATTTAATTTTTAGAAATTTATTTTGTCCTAAATTCTTTTCGGATCTTTTATTAAAGTTTTTTTCTAATAAAAAATTATATTCATTTCGAATAACGATGTATTTAATCTTACTTCTATTTCTTATTAAACAGCTATTTATATTTGAGCCTAAATCAAATATATTATTATTATTGAATTATTTTAGTAAAATTGATAAAACCGAATATTATTTTGTTGTATGATTTTATTATTATTAGGATTATAATAATTAATTGTTATTTCTTGATTACTCATTAAAATTCATCTATCGAAATATTTTATTATTGTACTGATCTGATTTTCATGGCGAATTCCAATTGATATTCAAGTAATTCATATTCTTTCAATTGCATTATTTATTTATCTGTTTGGATTTAAGTTTTCGGTTCATGAACTATTTTCTCTTTTGTTGGGCTATCTATCTTGTGGATTTTATTTTATTGGATTGTGGATATTTTATTTGAACCTTATTGTCTTCAAACTCATCTCTTATTGAACCCTAAAACCCAATTGCAGTTTGTTCTCAACCCAAACCCACTATTATTGGATCCTAACCCAATAACCCAACAATCTACTTGTATTCTATAAATACAACCCTAATGCAAACCCTAAAAACACAAATACAATTTTCTAGCCATCACAATTTCTCTCTCCTCTCTCCTCTTTCTCTCTCCTCGACTTCTTCTCTCTCCCCGATCTGAGCCATCCTTGACCCCATCTTCGGCCATCCCCTGCGACCCTCCTATCGCAAGCAACCCCTCCGCCCTCTCCCGTCGACGACCACAGCAAACCCCCCACACTCGAAACCACTAGCGCCACCTTCCCCTGTTCCACTCTCGTCAACAGCAGCCAAACCCATCGACACCCGTGGTTGCTCCCAGATCCGTCAATCCCTCTGTCGAATGCCAGCACAGCTGACCCCCTTGCTCCTTGTCGCCGCTAGCGACACTGCCTCTCGTTGACGTCAGTCATCGACCTGCCGCTGTCCAGATCCTCCCACTTGCCCTCTCTCTCTTCTACTATTGCTGCCCTTGCTATTGGCCATTGTTGCTTTGTGTTGTTTCACTCTTTGTGCACGTATATCGCACGTGCTAAATTGTGCTAGTTCGTGGGTTCGTTGCTTCGGGATCCTTATCCCGTTATTCTTGGTATTCGTTTTCATCGTCTTAAAGGTAAGGCACTTCCTCTTGAATTGTTAATTGTATCAAATTCAAGTTTTGTTGAAACTCTTACAAGTAGATCCCTACGTTCAACATATTATACATTGTTGATTTCTTTCGTTGGCTAACCCCATTTTACTTGACATCATGCCACTTTTGACTCCAAAGATTGAATTTTTTATGTTTACATATAGAATTGATAATAGGGTTATTCGTATAATTGTCACACAATTAATCTATTGTAGAAATGATTGCTAAGTTGTATGTTTGATTGATTGTTTGTTGTTCGATTGATGTTAAATTGGTGTATATATGTGATTTTATTTTTATCTATCATGTTATTGAAACCATCATGCTTATTGAGAAGTTTATCGACTAGTAGACATGATTACCATCATGTTAATTAATTTGTTTCATGAAAATATCCCAAAACATGTATGTTGCTTGCTGGCTGTGTTTTGTTTGTTATTCTCGACCCAATGCATGATCTCAAAATAAATTACTTTCTGAATAAGACTTGTAGCCTCATCTTTCTAGTTTTCAGAACATCTTGAATTTGTGAATTTCGAGTTGTGTAGCAAAAGTTATGCCTGTTGTACAACATATGTGTTTTTATTTTCAGACTTTCAGATTCTTGTATATTTGATGTTTAAACAGTAAAAATGCTAATCAAATGATAAAATTTTGCTCTGATAATTTCCAGATTGACAGTGATCATGTTTAGGAGTCTAATAAATATTTATAATGAATTTAATATTGAGTTTTTGTTGATTCTAAAAATAAAATAACATACTGTCGAAATTCTGCCTGAACATAAAACTTGTAAAGAATAATCTGTTTGACCTAGCTACTGTTGTCGGATTTTGAACTTTAAATATGAGTTGGATTCGTTGGGAAGTCTAGTTTCTAGAATTTTAGACGGATTCAGTTTTTGAGTTCTGAAACAGCAAGAAATTACATTTTTGTACAGACTACTCTTGCTGTCCAGAATTTCACTTTTCAGTTTTTCTTAATTTAATTATTCCTATATCGTTGTATTGCATGAATCGAAGTGTGTATATTGAATTGCATGATCCTAATGAGTTATTTTCATTGTTTACCTTCCTATTATTTTCCTATTGTTTTTATCATTCATCTTATGTCTCATATTTGCATATTGTATTGTTGCATTAATAAAAAAATTATTAATCCAGGGTTTAAGCGATTGAACTGAGTAGTTGATGATATAGTGACTGTACACTGAAGTGTGGGCCATGTTTCCCAAAATATTGTTTGTTGGCTATTGTTATTGCTATCGGTTTATTGTTGGATTACTGACACAGTATCCCAATTGATCGTGTATTGTTTTATTGTTATTGAGCCAACCGGTATACACCAATGCTGCAAATAATGTTATCGTGTCGTGTACATGATCTATAGAATTTTCCACTTAGGTCTAAACAACATTGATTGTATGCATCGAACCTGTAGTATGAGATGCAATAGTACATGCATTAGTTAGGATTAAAATGAATAATAGACTTAAGATTAACACAACATCGACATTGCATATTGTACATCATTGTTCCTATTGATATCGAATATTGGGTAAGTGTTATTGTTATTGATCATTGAATATCGTTATTGAATATTGAATCATCATTTATAGCCATTGCATCGATTATCATAATATTGATTATTGTTATTGTCCCGTATTATTGATTCCTATTGATCCATTGATTTATTGTTATATCATTATTTCATTGTTCCTAGATTTCTCTACTTGTTGTCCATGACTTGCTTCAAGGATAATTTTTCTCCTCTTTTTAGATGAAGTGTTCACAGGTAATGAAGGGGAATTTCCTGCTGGGATTGGAGAACAAACTTTCTGACGATTTAATGCTTTCTAAATGCTTATTGTTTTATCAAACTTAATGTATTGAGACTTATTACTATTTGAGATCGGACTTATTATTGTATTGGGCTTATGTTCCGAATTTTATTATTTGTTTCCAGACGTTGTATTATTGTACTTGGATATTTTATATTGCTTCATTTCAAGTATTATTGTTAATGAGATTATTATTATTGTCTGCGCAATTGTTCAGTATTGATTATATTGTTGAGTTGATCGGATAAACAGCTTATGGGTGACGTTAGTCATTCGCTGGGCCAATGTCATGTACTCGTATTCCGTATTTTTGGAAAGCGGGGCGTGATAATTATCATATGCATTATCTACAACTAAGTGAGAGTTGATGCATGCTTTTGCTAACTTTACCAAGCAAATCAGGTTCGCCGTCATATCCAAAGAACAAAAAATCAATGTCAAATTAAAAGCAAATATTCTTATTAAAATTAACAAAAACATAAAGAAAAAATAAAAAAACAAAGAGAAACGCCACGAAAGTCACAAAAATTAACTAACTTGTAGTCGTTGTCTCAAACAGCAACTTAGGTTATAGAAGGTCGTTGTCTCAAACAACAGCTACAGTTGATTCAACTTCAGTTGAAAATGGCAAGTTCAAGTCAGAAAGCATATAGTTTTTGCCCAAATTTTAGTTAACCTCAGCAACTTAGGTTATGGAAGGTCGTTGTCTCAAATAACGGCTACAATTGATTCAACTTCAGTTGAAAATGGCAAGTTCAAGTCAGAGAGCATATAGTTTTTGCCCAAATTTTAGCTAACCTGTAGTTGTTGTCTCAAACAAAGATTTAGGTTATAAATGGTCGCTTCTCAAACAATGCCTACAGTTGATTCAACTTTAGTTGAAAATGGCAAGTTCAAGTTAGAGAGCATATAGTTTTTGCTCGAGTTTCAGCTAACCTATAACCGTTGTCTCAAATAGATACTTAGGTTATAGAAGGCCGTTGCTTCAAACAACGGCTACAGTTGATTCAAGTTTCTCAAATTCAAGTCAGATAGCAATAAGAGTTTCTGCTTAAAGTTGAGGTTGAATTTAAGTCGCTGTCTCAAACAACAGCTTAAGTTCTAAAGTGAAATTTTTTTTATACAAATTGAACGACAATAGCAACAGCTGACACACGTGGCACAATTCCCAGCATCAACTTCAATTGCAATATTAAACACGGTCCAAAAATACAGATAATTTTATTTCAACTTTATTACAACAATTATTTACAAAACACAGCGGAAAACAAAACACCTTGAATTACAAACTTTTTCTTTACAACACATCTTTTACAAATTTACACAAACTCTATAACATCATTCTATCTCAAGCATCCAAATCCCAAGCTATAAGCAACAACCTATAAAACATAAGGCTAGAAATAACCCTAACCCCCAAAACTACAGCGGTCAGCCATAACGGTGTGAGTGACATAAAAACAAAACAACATAAATAAAACATTAAGCATGGAGTCATCAACAACACGTATTAACAGCAAGAATAAATGAAATGAGAAATAACAATAAGTAAAGCATGAAAACATCAAGGAATATAAGATAGTAAATAATAATACATGAAAACATCAAGTGAATCTAGACTAAGTGTCAAGTGTAGGAAAAACAGGAAAACACAAGCATAGAACCAAGTCAAGAAAACACAATCTCTATATGATGACTCTCTAATGCATACCTGTCGGATTCTATGCATTCCATAGTACATAGGTCCGGTGCAAGCCCTTAACGATCTCCACTTTATAGGGTTAAACCCCTCATTATGCAACTAATTCTACTACAGTGATGGAAAACAAGATCCAGAATATTCCGCGAATAGGCACCATAGCTCTCGACACGCAAGCATCATGTAAGATAGCTCAAAATCCGGAGAATCACCTCCCAGCCGTGTACCGCACGAATAGGCTTGCAAGGCCCTCGACGTGCAGATACACCAGGTACATTCCGTGAATAGGCCTGCCGACCCTCGACACGCGAATGCACCCTGCATGCTCCGTGAATAGGCCTGCAGACTCTCGACACGCGAATATACAAATGTCCTCTCAATACAGAACAACCAACAGTCCTGGAACGCAACCATTGGACTAACAAAACCATGAGCCTATACTTACGTTTTCCAAGTTCCATCACATCCCCACTAGTGCCTGTCCTTAAGTTGATTATTATTGAAACACAAAAATTTTCATCTCTAGAGTTAGTGTATCCTACCGGACTTAAATACTCAACAACAACCCCAAGACCCAACTGGTCTAAATCAACAAATCTCAACTGTCGGTTCACAGGACTCCTACACAACTCCTAGAGATATCATCAAGACCAAAACTCACAAATTCATCGTTAAAACGATCATATGAAAAAACTTCTCAAAACCCAAATCTTTTATAAAATTCCAGAATCCAAATAAATATATTAAATCCATCAAATAACTGAAAACCATATTTTAAGTTGTAGAATATCACAAAACACCAACTCCCCTGAAAACACGTATAGCTCAATAAGGTCCCAAAAGAATACATTTAAAGTTCCAACATAAATCTCTATAAAATTTTTAAATCTGTAGTAAAACATCTTTTGAAATAATATAATATTGAAGAAACAATCGTTCAAAAGAAATATCAGAAACTCAAGAAAACATCAGTCAGAGCAGTAACAGTCGACTGTCCCGCGTGAAATCCAAAACCCAAGGAAACATCTAGTGCAGTGGCAGTCGACTGCATACTGTAGCCAGTCGACTGTCCAGAGCGAAAACTAAAGACTCCAAGAAATAAAATTCTAAGTAATGGTAGTCGACTGTAAAAGTCATCGGTCGACTCTCCAGAGCGAAAATCCAAAACTTCGCAAAAACATCAAAACAGAGTAGAGTCAGTCGACTGTAAAAATGGGTCAGTCGACTGTTCTGCATAAAATCCAAAACTTTGAGAAAACATAAATCAGAGCAGACCAGTCGACTGTGTAAAGTGGTTAGTCGACTGTCCCGCACAAAAATCCAATACATTAAGAAAACACAAATCTGAGAAGTGACAGACGACTGTATGATCTGGATAGTCGACTATCCCGCAAGAAATTTCGAGACTTCGACAAAATACTTCAGCCAAGACCCCGACAGTCGACTGTCGACATTGGTCGGTCAATTGTCAGTCCTCCAGACTGCAGTTTTGGTTGTGCACATTTCAACTGATACGGAGTTTTACATTATAAAAACGAAATCTATAAAAAGTATATTTCTGATATGATCAAATACAACTTGTAGAGTATATAAGAGTTCACAAAATCAATCAAAACAACTTTGAATTGATAAAATTAGCTTTTTGATGAATTCCTTCAAAATAAAACATGAATGTGTGCATATATCAAAACTAGAGTTTTTGAGAATCAATCATACGTCAAATAACTTCGTATTATGTTCCAAACCATATCAATGCCGAAATAAGTTAAAATATAATAAAAATTCATAAAACACACAAGGATTCAATTTCTTCAAAACCACAAAATAGAATATTCCTGTGAAAATGGTTGTGCATGTTTGTGCACCAAGAAAACTTTGCAATCCATCAATTAGAAATAACAAAATCTTCAAATCTAATCTTAGTATTTGAAAAATCCAAATTTCAAGTAAAAGTTCACAAAATCACGAAATCCCCCAATTTAGTCAAAATGTATCAAACCCAAATCTAGTCATCACAACTCAAATCCTCAAGACATGGTCTTTTAATTTATTACTCTTTCTCAAAATTCCTCAAACACAATCTAAACTATTCTCAATAGTTAATTCATGAACAAAAACAAATTTATCATTAATATGGCCCAGTTGCATTCATCCAACTCGCCAGTAGTCCAAAAATCTCATCTTTAATCGATTTATGCATAACATTCACCATACTCAGTCAAATCAGCAATAATCCAACAGAAATAGCCTACTCACAATTTATATTGGGTTCTCCTACAATCTAAAATCATCCACATGCAATTCTACTCACAAATAACTAGGGTTTTCACAAAAGATCCAATTTTTAACTTATCAATTCATCCAATCCACCATATGTATTCATATCAAAACCCTAGCATGCTTTTCAATCAATAGATCATCACATACAACATATATCAAACAAAAACAAAATAAAATATGTCACTCACCTTGTTGGAGAAATCAAACGAAGACAAATAGAAAATAGAAAAAAGCCTCTCCTTCGCAAGAAATCCAAGATCTTCTCTTTAAATCTCCAAGAAAATAAAACAATAAAACCTTTGTATTGTGCAGTGAAAACAGCTGCACTCTACCTTTTTAAATAGGCTGGAAATCAAGAGAATTAGGATTTTGAACACATTTGCAAAATACTCCTTTTAAAACATATCTTTACATATATAGATCCCCATACTTGGAAACTTGATAAAACCAATTTATTTGAGATTTAAAATTAAAAAAAAAACTTCAGTAAGTCAGCTGGCACTATTTGAAAAACTCAGAAAAGTAAGTTTGCACTTTTACCCCTCAAAATGATAATTTTGCAAAAAGATCCTCTTTTATCAAAACTTGTAAAATAAACCAAATTCATCAAAATGAGAAGTAAACTTCTTAACCCTAAGTTGACTAAGCATTATAACCAGCCCTAAAATCCAAAAAATCTGGAGTTTTAACCCCATTTAGTAATTTTGCACAAAAGTCTTTCTTTTTGTAATATTTGCATAAATATCCAATAAATATCAGAAAAATCCAGAAAATTCACAAATACTCTCAAATAATTAATAATGAGTTTTCCCAAAATAATTTTGGCTTTTGAACTTCCCAAGAAAATATTTGCACATGTTTTGCACGTGTAAAAACATAAATTTTAAGAAAATATTTATTAAATATCCAAAAAAATCATTTTAATTCATTTATAAATCTTGAAAATAATATTTAAAAATATGGGGTACTACAAGAACAACCAAGATCGACCAGCTGTTTTGCGTGATGGCTCAATTCACAATAGCAAGAAGCAAAATTTTCTTTAGTGCATGTATTTGTATAGCTTCTTCTCATGAGATCCCGGGTCCATCTTCTTATAATATATTGCTTTGGGAGTGCAGTGTGAATGATGAACCGAAGAACCGCCAACATATATTTGCAAGGAATGCCTATGAATTCAAACAAGAAACAACCACAAGTAGCCATTTGACGGTATTTACAAAATTGAATAGACCTTCTAGGTCATGAATTTCCACAAAGGTTTACATGGATAGTTGCACTGTCTAGTGTGTTAAGATCGGCATAGAAAGTCACATTATATGATAAGCATTTATGTACTTCATCTTGGAAATTGTAGAAAATCTTCAATGTGTAGATTCACGCCATTTGTTCCTCCAAATCCCATTGAGTCTTCAATTTCGATCTCTGCTCACGGTTACGATGATTTTCTTTAAGTTCCTTGTGTCTTATCCTTGCTAAGACCTGATTGAAGATCACGAAAAATTCATGTAAGGGGTACTTCTTTTTGGTATGATGCTTCAAGGAGGAATGCATAGACTCAACTCGTTGTCTACTCAACATATCGGCCCAAAATGACTCTCCTGCATAGACATGGGTCCATTTCTCACGAATTTTAAATAGATCATTCAACCATTTGTTTTTCTCAACTTCGTATTGCAAAAGCAATAATTTCCATTTCTCTTCGAAATCATTTATATATTTGAAATTATAGTTGATACTCTTCAAATCATCCGTAAATTTATCGACATCATTCGACATACGCACCTCATGCGGTAACTTTTCCACTATATGCCAAATGCAATACCGATGCGTCGTCTTTGGAAAAACTTTCTTCAATGCAACACCGATCCCACAATCCTGGTCCATTACGATGCCGATTAGAGCATGGTCCATTACTCCTAGACACTTTTTAAAGACCCACACAAAGGAATGACTCCTAGCATGGTCCATTACGATGACGGTGTTTCTCATTGGGAATGAACTCACAACCTAAGTACATTGATTGCCAATGATGATTAATTCCGACAAAAGGAAAAAATAACATTTCATTTCAGTTCGTGTTGTATGTAGCATCAAAGCAAAATACATCCCCAAATACTTCATAATTCATCCTAGCAGTACCATCTACCAAAACACAATGAGACAGCCAGTCTTCAGGATCTGCTTGGTAATCATAAAAAAATAAAGGACCCATTTGTTGTTTCGATTCGAAAAATTCAATGAGCATTTTCCTGTCGTGTCCTTTCATAGTTTCCTGCGAGTTCTTTTGTAGATTTCTATCATCTTTTCAGTGAATCCTATTTTATCATGACCTCCACTGACACTTTCAAAGAAAAGCATTTGTTTGCACGTAGGAATACTAGCTTGAGAAAGTTGGTCCATTATTCTTTTGTTGGTTTTTGACACAATGGTTTTCGGGCAACAGGTGTCTTCTACCGGGTGAAGTAAATTTATGATTGTGTGGTTCAGGAAATGAATAAAAAACTCCTGTATTACTTTCTTCGTTTAGTTTTACACGAACGAAAGCTTTGCAACCCATTCTAGAAGTAGTTCTCCGTCTACCATCACTAGGTTGATTCGGTGACGCCCCGAGTTTATTTCACAAATACGACTTATCCCCTACCTTGCTTCCTTTATATTTATTCCCATCATTACGCATTGCGAACCCCACACATCTAGCATAGCTATGATAAAACTTTTATGCTTCCTCTAGAGTGCTCGTCAACTCGCAACATAGATTCACCACATTCTTCTCAATACACTAATCATATAGACCCTATCAAACTATTCATATATATAGATACAAATCAAGATACGTGAGAAAATCACACAAATGAGATCCAAAAATTCTGAAATTTTGCGAGTAAGTTGGACTCACTCCACACAAGCCAACACAACTTGTAAAAATGAGTTTTAACTCACGATTTGCAAGATAAACTAATGTATCACTTTTCATCCAAATTGCGTTGGCTTTTGTGTGGTGGGTCCGACCTAATCGCAAAATTTCAGAATTTTTGGATCTCGTTTGTGCACTTTTACTAATAACTAACAATAAAAACTACAACTACAACCATAATTTGAATGAGGAACAACAACTACTTCTACAGTTCTACCGCCTACAATTACCGAACATCTGTATACAATACACATCAAACAACAAACCTATACATAACTACGCATCACAAAAATACGACTGAAAAATTAAACAAATAATTCAATCAATGAATATAGTACATCTACGAAGATAGAATAAAGTGATTACCTTCCACAATGTGGATTTTTTGGGAAAGAGAAAAAGGAGATGGAGGCGCAACTGTAGATGGAGGAGGAGGAGGAGGGTTGGGGAGATGGTTAGGGTTGGGATTTTTGGGTTTCGAGGTAGTCTTTGGAAGAGAGAGAGGAAGAAAAGGGAGTGAGTGAGTGAGAAAGTGAAGTGAAGGAGGAGGAGTGGATTAAGTGAAGGAATATGTAAGGTTTTGAGTTTGGATTTGGGAACGAGAGAGAGAGAGAGAGAGAGAGAGAGAGAGAGAGAGAGAGAAAGAAAGAGAGAGTGTGTGTGTGTGTGAGAGAGAGAGAATATAGGAGGAGAGCGAAGGGGAGACAAGTTTTAAAAAAAATATAACCTAAGTCATTGTTTCAAATAATGGCTTAGGTTATACTAGGTCATTGTTTGAAACAATGGTTATAGTTAAAGTTATATATTGAAATACTTAGGCCGTTGTTTCCAACAACAACCTAAGTTAAAATTTTATATAAAAAAAAACTGACTTCGTTAACTGTCACGCCCCGATTTCCAAATACGGAAATACGGGTGCAGAACTAAGGCCCAGAAATGCAACATGTTCCAACCAAAATTCTTACTTGCTGAGTTTTCCATAGAACCGATTCTCCTTTAAGGTATGCAAAACCATTCTCAAGTTCTCAACATGCTCCTCCCTCTTCCGAGAATATACCATAATATTGTCGATGAATACAATGACAAAGTTGTCCAAAAATGGCAAGAATACTCTGTTCATCAAACTCATGAACACGGCCGGTGTATTGGTAACTCCGAAGGGCATTACTAAGAATTCGTAATGTCCATATCTTGTCCGAAACACTATATTCTGAACATCCCCTGGCTTCACCTTAACCTGATGGTAACTTGAGCGAAGATCCAAATTTGAGAAACTGAAGCACTTCCAAGCTGGTCAAATAGGTCATCAGTCCTCGGCAGTGGTATCAGTTCTTCACAGTAATATTATTTAGTTCTCGATAGTCAATACAGAGCTTGCGACTACCATCTTTCTTCTTCACAAACAACACGGGGGCTCCCCAGGGCAAAACACTTGGCCTGAAAAACCCCTTATCCAACAATCTTGAACATGTACCTTTAATTCAGCCAACTCCACTGGTGCCATTCTGTAGTGACTCTTCGAGATTGGTGCGTAACTAGGTTGGACTTCGATACTGAATTCCACCTCTCGGTCTGGTAGCAATCCAGGAAATTCTTCTGGAACGATATCTAGGAAGTCCCGCACAACCAAGGGTGCACCTTTGCCATCAGTGCACTTCAACTCTAGTACACTAGCTTCCTAGTTCATAGAGTTCACATCATGCCTAAGTGGTGTCTCACCGGCATGAAATTTAAATTCCTGGTGATCCGAAATTCCGAACACTACCTTCTTTGCTCGACAATCAAACACGGCATGTGAAGCTCCTAACCAATCCATCCGCAGAATAATTATTGATAATAATAAGGGCTGCTTTAAAGTCCACACCACTTATCAGCAAGGGGCTCAACTTGCACATTTTAGAGCAAACGATAACACCTCCACATGTGGTGATATCCAAAGCAATTGGCAAGTCGTGGCTCGGCAACTAATGTCGATTGACAAAGCGAGAAGAAATGAAGGAATGGGTAGCACCAGAATCAAACAAAACATGTGCTGGGAAGGAATGTGCTAATATGATACCTAATGACAAGCCAAGTGATCTGAGTGAAGTATAAGTAAGGAATGAACAGGAATAAATGGTACAAGGAGAGCAAGGTGCAAGAAGAAATAAAATAACCGAACACAAAAATTGTATCATACCTGTGACAACTCCCTCGGCAGTCTCTGCCTCCTCTGCAGTCAGGTTGTAAGCCTGACCACGACCTTTAGTCTGGCCTCCCCTAGGAGCAGCTCTCTTCTGATTATAAATTTGCCTCTGTAGTGGAAGTGATGGCCTGACCTGACCATGATCCGGGGCTTCCTGCTGAGTTAGACCTCCGGTTGGTGCATGGAAGATAGTCCCAGATTATGTGATCCTTCCCTCCACACAAAAGGCACAAATGGTTGGCTATTCGGCAGTCCTTGCATAGATGCCCAACCTTGTGGCAGAAATGACAAGTCACATCTTTCCTTGGAGCAGCAGGTGGATAGGGCAGTGTTCTTGTTGGAGGGGTTGGAATAGGCCCCAGTATCGGCCCACCAGTAGAACGGGCGGCATTAGGATGCTGTACTGCCCGCTGGGCTGCACTCCTCCTCTTGTGAGCCTGCTCTGGACTCTAGCTGCATCAAGAACAGCAGCGAAGGTATGGTGTTGGTTGGCAACCAGACGATCCTGAATATCGAAGTCTAGACCCAACAAGAACCTACGGGCCCTGTCTTCATCATTCGCCACCATGGCGGCAGCAAAGAGGCTAAGTTGAGTGAATTCAGCAGCGTACTCATCCATAGACCGGGTCCCCTATGTTAAGATAATTTTTAGATTAATATTGCTACACATGGTATATGTAACGAAATTCAACATTAATTAACACTATGAGACGAACCTGTGTTAAAAAGATGAACTATCGTCGTTCCATATCAACTTTGGTAATGTCGGTAAAGAACTTCGCTAGGAAGCTCTCGATAAAAGTGGCCCAAGTAATAGGCCTTTCTAACCTCTCGGTTTCTGCCCTCCACCAGATATGAGCAAGTTCAATGAGCTGGATGCTTACAACATCCACACAATCAACATCTGAGATCCGCACCGCTTGCAACAATTGTTTGGTTCGAATCAATTGCTACTCGGCCTCCAATGGTGACTCGGTGCCCGCGAACTTATCCGGGTGCAATCTCATGAAATCCGTTACCGTGCCGGACCTTGGCGTTAATAGCCCTGGTGCAGGTCCAGCGACCGTTCAGTTAGTAGCCTCTAAGGTAGCTCACATCAACTCATTATGCTCTTGTTGCAGGGTCATCATTTGTTGCATCGTCTGAAGGATAGCAGTATTGTCTGGCTGCTCATCCCTGGGTCGGGACGTGGAAGAGCCTCCACGAGCCATAGTCTGCAACAAAATCAAATATAGTCAGAACCCAGATTATGAGTTAGTCATTAAATGTTTATATGGCCAACGTGGAGTGTATATTGTTGAGTTAAACCTGGATGGAGCCTAACCTGGGCTCTGATACCAATGAAACGCCTAGCTTCCCAAATGCAAAAATATGGGCACACAACTAAGGCCCAACGAATGATATAACACATCATTCATAAGCTGTAACAATTAAACTCAACAATATGAAGTATAATCACAGCCACGCAGGCAGAATATAATCACATAAACAATGAATAAACTCCACAAAAGTCCATGAAATAAATCCATAAAATAATTTCCAACATCCGGGAAAAAAATAAACTTCGGGTCACAAAAGCCCAGAAATCAAAGTACGACAAAAGTAACAATGCGGAAAAAAAAAACATGAACGAAATAATTATAGCATCCTAATAATCCAACTCCATTCTTTAAAAGATTTGCTCACCAAGTCCTTCGGTCAAATCTTCTCCTGCACCTGCAAACTCATCAACTAGAGTTGGGGGGGAAATGTTTGTTAAAGCAGGTTACGGACAACAAGTAGCAACAAGCAATGGAACAATAAAATATGATACCACAATTGACGATGAACTAAAACAATATCAATGGTCAATAAACGATAGTTAATAATAAATTGATAGTCAGTGATTGATGGTGCAATGGTCGATAACAATGGTCAATAGTAAATGATTCAATAAACAATGGTTGATAAATGATAATCAATAATCAACAATGCATGTGTCGATGCTCAGTATTAATCTTATGTTTTTCGGTCTTTATTATCCTATCTAATGCACAAAATCCTGCGTTCCCATACCACAGGTTCAGGTGCATACAATTATGTGATCGTTTAGACTATAGTGATGAACTCTACAGGGTCATGTACTCGGAAAAAATAATCAATAATCAATAATCAATAACAATAATCAATAACAATAATCGATACACGATACAATCGGATACTGTAGCAGTAGTCTACAATCAATAAAACAATAACCGATAACAATAATCAATATAGGGAAACACGGGCCCCTCCTCCGAGTACAGTCTCATGTATTGTCCACTACTAAGTTGAACCCTTATTACCCCAGCCTATTATCATTTTATTACGATTAATTATGGACATTCAATCAATACGATTAGTGGGAACTGTGATATCAAGAATTATGCAACGGGTACAATCAATGAGAATGATAATATTAATATAATATCAAGAAGATATCAAGGCTATGCAATACATGAAATACACATATACAGCAGCATCTATCGGTACTCAAATTCACTTTCCCACTGCTAAGGAAATGCATATCTGATTCCGTTATTTGTTCTAGAAAACAGACTCTCTGCCGGTTCCAATGCATATTCGCACGATATATTATAACCATAGTAGATAGGTGTATAATTTCATTCTTTACTAATTTCATGTTCATGTAGCATGTCAGGGTCAAATTCTTATATATAAAAGTTGGTTGTAAAATCATTTAAAAATCTTATGAAAATCATAATTTAGTTACTAACAGTGTTCAGTAACAACACGATTAGTCTCAACTCCGAATTCTTAATTTAATATACTATTTCAATTAGTTAAACATGGTAATGCATTTTTAAACTATATTATGGAATTCATACATTACAGCATGAGAATCTGAATATCTTTCAAACTGTAAGTCTGATTGCAAAACTGTCAGATAATATGTATTTCAGACAAAGAGGGCAACAATTTTTATTTAATAAGTTTTACATAATATTATGTTTAGCTAGGTCAAAATTTTGGTTCTTTACTGAACTAGTGCTCTGGCAGCAACCTGGGGTCAAGTTTTGTATGTATAACGAGGCTAGAAATTCATTGATCAATCTTTCAAAATTTTATAAAATGATTCCTAAGCATGTCTAGAGACACCCTCGTTAGTTATCAAGTTTTATTCTGTTGTTAACATTTTATTCTACATAGTAAATTATGTCGGTGTGCCTCTATCAGCAATCTGGAATTAAGGATCTAGCAGTACTAAAAAAGTGATAACTTGTAGTCTAAAAATAGCAATTTAGATACATAAGATGTTCTGGAAAATAGATTCAGAAGGCTACAAATGTCATTTACAAAGTTCTACTTAATTATAACAGAAACTGGATCAAAATCTCTACACACCATGGAATAAACAACAGGCCAGCAAGTTGATTATTGTTAATTAAACAAACAAGATACAGAAGAATTTAACTTATGACAAATAATTAACAAAAAATTGTACTCAACATTAGGGTGGAATTATACTATTAACAACACAACCATTATTTCCCTAACATTAAATTCACGAATCAAGTTATAACATCATATCAAATCGAAAAGCATTCAAATTATTATTCTTCTATATAACAAGTTTCTACTCTATATATTCGTGTAGTGTATGTAACTACCGTTTTTGTATTTTTCAATTTTTTCCCTTATGTAATATATTTATTTGCAATCGAATAAATACCCTATTTCTTTCTTGATTATTATTTTATTAAGACTTATTCATGAAATTCTTCGTTCTTTTGATCAGGCTATTCTTGTTGATCCTATTGTTCTCTTATTTAATTGTGGGTATTTTGATTTGAACCCTATTGATTTTGATCTATCTCTTAATTTATCTCTAAAACCCAATTTCATTTGTTCTTAACCCTAATCTGCTGTTATTGGACCCTAATTCACCAACCCAGTACCCTATTATACCCTATAAATACAACTCTATTGCAAACCCTAAAAATTGCACATCTTTAAAACCCTAGCCGCTTATTCTCTCTCCTCTCTCCTCTCTCCTCTCTCCTCTCTCCTCTCTCCTCCCGTTCTCTTTCTTTCCCGATCAGTTTCCCGCCCAAACACCCCAAACCCATCTCCGGCCGTCTTCCCCGGTCACCCTCTGGCGACACCCCCCACTTCGTCGCCACCTCTCGTCAGTCCTCCTATCGGTCGCCACTCACCCCCGACCCCCCCTGCTCCTCCTTCTCTTCCACTTTGTCGACTATAGTGCCAGACCCACAAACCCCCGGTGCCCTTTCCTGTTCTGTCGCGCTGCCGCCGAGATGCCACCGTCGACCCATTTCGTCGACGTCGACCTCGTCGCCACCCTCAGCCAGCGACGCCGCCATCGTCGCTCTGGCCGCTGTTGCTGCTGCCTTTTGCTATCTCTTTGAGTTGCTGATTTCTCTTGCTGTTATTGCTTTGGGATCCTATTGCACATGCATGCACGTACTATTGGGATTGTTCTAGTTCGTGAGTTCGTTGCTTCGGGATCCTTATCCCTTTATTCTTGATATTCATATTCACCGTTTATAAGGCAAGTCACGGTCCTTTTGAATTGTTAATTGTATCAAATTCAAGTTTTGTTGAAACTCTTGCAAGTAGATCCTTTGATCATCGTATTATACATTGTTTATCTCTTTCATTGGGTTTATTGAGGGTTTATACGAGCTAACCCCAATACTCTTGACATCGTGCCAATTTGACTCCAAAAATATTGAATCTTGCATACATCATATAGTATGGACAATAGAGTTACACATATAGTCACGACACAAATAAATTATTGTAGAGACAATTAGTAGGTTGTATATTGTTTGATCGTTTGATGGTTGATTGATGATAAATTAGTGTATGTGTGTGTTATAATTTTATTTATCATGTTTTGACACTCATCATGCTGATTATACAATTTGTTAACTAAAGAATCGATACCCATCTGTTTAATTAATTTATTTTCATGAAAAATACCCTAAAAACTATATCTTGCTTGCTGCCTAAAATTTGTCTGCTGTTTTTGACCCAGTAAACGATCTTAAATTTAATTACTTTCTGAACAAGAGTTTTAGCCCCATCTTTCTATTTTTCAGAAAATCCTAATTTTTGAATTCTGAATTTTGTAGCAAAAGTTATGCCCATTTTACTACAACTGTGTTTCGACTTTCAGATATTCAGATTCTTATATCTTCCATGTTTAAACAGTAAAAAGACTGATCAAATGATAGAATTTTGCTCTGAAAGTTTACAGATTATTCATTTACATGTTTGGGAACCAAATAAGTGTTTTTAATGAATTTAATAATGAGTTTTTGTTGATTCTAAAATTAAAATAACATGATGTCGATATTCTGCCTGAACATGAAACCTGTAAAAAACCATGTGTTTGGCCTAGCTACTGTTGTCGGAATTTGAACTTTAAATATGCGTTGGAACCGTGTGGAAGTCTAGTTTCAAGAATTTCTAACGGATTCAACTTTCGATTTCTGAGTCAGCGGGAAACTGTATTTTGTACAGACTGCGCTTGCTGTCCAGAATTTTAGATTCCACTTTTTAATAGATTAATTATTCTTATATCGTACTAGTGCATGAATTAATGAATGTATATTGCATTGCATGTTTCCAATGAGTTATTATCACTATTCTAACTGTTCTATCACCCTATCGTTCCCCTATTGATACTATTGTTCATCTTATGTCCCTTAATTGCATATTGTATTATTGCACCGATAAAATAATTAATAAGCTGGGGTTTAAAGGGTGATTTAAGTAGGGAACAAAGTAGAGACTGTACTTGGAGGAGGAGACCGTGTTTCCCTAATTACCGTTTCGACTACCATTTTATCGTGTGGTTGTGGATTATGGCTGTAATCCCAATCTATCGTGTACCGTATCGTTGCCGATGACCGTATCGTACACCAAAAGGTGATTAGTGTTTACCATTGCCAAGTGCATGATTTACCGCGTGCACCACTTGAGTCTAAACAAAATTGATTGTATGCATCGAACCTGTAGTATGGAATGCAGTAGTACATGCATTAGTTAGGATTAAAATGATTAGTAGACATAAGGATTGACACATCACCGAAATTGCATATTGTTTATCATTGTTCCTATTTATATCCAATATAGTCTAAGTGTTATTAATATTAATCGTTGATTACCGTTACCAAATATTGAATCATTATTACATCGTTGCATTGATTACCATGTTATTAATTATTTCTATCGTGCCATATTATTGATTCCTATTGATCCATTGATTCATTGTTATACCCCGTTCCCTGCTTTCTCTACTTGCTGTCCATGACTTGCTCTAAGGATAATTTTTTTTGCCTCTTTTTAGATGAACTGTATATAGGTAATGAAGAAGAATTGTCTGCCAGAATTGGAGAACAAACATTCTGAAGACTACTGCTTTCTAATTGCTTATTGCTTCAATAAACTTAATGTATTGAGACATGTTATTATTTTGGATTTGATTATTATTGTTTTGGGCTTATGTCCCGAATGTTGTTAATTGTTTTCAGACGTTAGATTATTATTATTGTATTTGGATATTTTTATTGCTTCATTTCAAGTATTATTGTTCATGAGATTATTAGTATTGCCTGCACATTTGTTCTGTATTGATTATATTATTGAGTTAATCGAATAAACAGCTTATGGGTGACGTTAGTCATTCGCTGGGCCAATGTTACGTGTTCGTATTCCGTATTTTTGGGAAGCGGGACATGACAGTGTATGAATATGATGATGTATAACAAGGCTTGGGTTTGAATCAAGGAAACAGAGAAAAAGAAAACTACTACTTGATTTCGCCGATGAATTCGTAATAGTTTCTTTGAAGGGTATCAGCAAATAAAATACAATAATTGAAATAGGAATTACTTGCGGAGATCAAAAGAATTCTTGAACTAGAACAACACCCTGGTTCAAGAGAAACTTGCCTTAATGCGGTGATTATACGATGTCACGCCCCGCTTCCCAAAAATACGGAATACGAGCATGTAACATTGGCCCAGCAAATGACTAACGTCACCCATAAGCTGTTTATCTAATCAACTCAACAATATAATCAATACAGAACAATTGCGCAAGCAATAATAACAATCTCATGAACAATAATACTTGAATTGAAGCAATATTAAATATCCAAATACAACAATAATCCAACGTCTGAAACAATAATAAAATCCGGGACATAAGCCCATAACAATAATAATCCAATCTAAAAAAACTAACAAGCCTCAATACATTAAGTTTATTAAAACAATAAGCAATTAGAAAGCAATAGTCCTCAGACTGTTTGTTCTCCAACTCCAGCAGGCAACTGTTATCCAGAATCTGCAATTTAATAAATTGCAAGAAGAGAGAAAGAAAAAAAAATGTCCGTCAATGCAAGTTACGGGCCGCTTGTAGTGCAGGCACAAGTACATGGGAAGGATAAACAAATGGCATGGAATAGGCATGATAACAAAATATAACAACTAGCATGGCAAGATAAACAAGTGTAAGTAGCATGTAATAAGTGTCGAGTGAACAGGTATCATGTAAACAAGTACCGAGTAACGATTGTCAAGAATCAAGTAATAAGTATCAAGTAGCAAGTTTCAAGTGATTATGTTCAAGTCTTGTATTATTACTATCTAGGTAGCACTTCATACATCCATCTTTTTACTACATGGTTGCTACATTCAAACAGTTTCGCTTTAGACTTAGTAGTGGGCTCTATAGTTCATGTACTCGGCACGATAACAATGTTCCATCCATAACGGTAATTTATCAGTAAGATGCTACAAGATCACAAGATCACAAGAACACAATATCACAAGACAATGGTATAGGGAACCACGAGCCCCTTATCCGAGTACAGTTCCTATATTGTCCACTACTTGAGTCAACCCTTAAACCCTGGCTTGTTAATTATTTTATTAATGCAACAATACAATATGCAATCTACGGACATGAGATGAACGATAATAACAATAGGGAAACAATAGGGTGATAACATAGAATATGGTACACTAGATGTCCAAGCAACATGGTATCGGGTATTTTACAAGTCTCTAATAAGTTATGCTACTGTTAACACATCAAGCATACGAGATCATACAACACGACATGAACAACATGCATGTATACAACAAGAAGTGTTCATCCCTAGGTTAATTCCTGTCATATATGTCGTGAGGCAACTATGGTCAAATCATCACAATAAAGACAATATCAATAAGGGGTTTCACACACGAATTTTCTCTAGAACCCAACTACACTACAAGCAGTATTTTGTACTTGTATATACAAAGGAATTTAATACAAGTTACTTGCCTTATAAACAGTGAGAACGAAAACCCAGTAATGGGATAAGGATCTCGAAGCAACGAACCTATGAACCGACACAATATAACACGTGCAAAATACGTGTTAAACAGAACCCAACAATCAACGAGCGAGAAGACAGCACTTCAATAGCAAGCAATGATAGTAGTCAAGAGGGCATCGGGGTCAGGGCTCGATGCTAGCATCGACTGGCTCGACGGAGACAGACGGCGGCGTTGCAGGCGAGTGGTGCGACCGGAAATAGGGCGGCTCTGGGGGTTTCGGCTGCTGGTGTCGATAGGAGCAAGAAGGAGGAGATCGGGGTGGGGTTCTAGCTGACTGCTGATGATAAGGACAGAGGAGGTCAGGGGTTGTGTTGGTGGCGGATGGTGACGTGGGGGTCCCCGGAGGTGAGGTGGATGAACGGGGTGACAGAGGAGGAGGTTGGGGAAGATGGTGTACAGTAATTGGTGGGAAAATTGTAGAGAGAGAGAGAGAGAATGGTGAGGTGAGAGAATAGGAGAGAGATTAGACGGCTAGGGTTTCGAAGATGTGCAATTTTTAGGGTTTGCATTAGGGTTGTATTTATAGGGTACAATTAAGGTACTGGGTTGATGAATTAGGGTCCAATAAGAGCAGATTTGGGATAAAAACAAATGAAATTGGATTTTAGGGTTCAACAAGAGATAAATCCAGATCAATATGGTTCAAAGAAAAACACCAACAATAAATAAGAGGGCAACAGATCGACAATAAAAGCTCAATCAAAAGAACAAAGAAATTTATGAACGAAACTTGAAATCCAAATAAATAGATAAATAATACAAATGAAAACAATATAAGTTGGTTTGAAATTAAATTAGAATTCACCACGAAAATCAGATCAAGTACGAAAACAAAATAATTCGTTAAATGTACTTTAATTAAATAATCAAGGAATAATGATTAATAGTTATAATTATAAAAATAATAAAATCATATAATAAAATAATTATTCGGGTTTAATAATTTACTAAAGTGACCCAATAATATATATATATATATATATATATATATATATATATATATATATATATATATATATATATATAATTTGGACTAAAATACAAATAGTTGATCAATAAGATCTAGAAAATAAGATCAAAACACACCATTATTTGAAATGAATAAGTTTTTTATTAGAAAAATACTTTAATATAAAATCCAAAATGATTTTAACAAATAATGAATTTATAATATCGAAATAGCAAAAATATTCAGAAAATACGTATTTGTAGGAATGGGGGTTACATACGAGGACTACAACGTGAAAGAGGATGGCTACAACACAGTAGCGACAGCGGCAGCGCAGCAAGAACGACAACCACAATAGCCAGAGATAGCGGCAACACAAGTAAGGGCGACAACGGCAAGGTGGCAATGTAACGCCCCGAATTTCCTATATGGAGAATTCGAGACACGAACCAGGACATTTTCTTCAATTAGTCACAATACACAGAAAAACAGGAGAATTTAAAACTTTTTATTCAACACCCAATGTATTACAAGTCTGAATATTATACAACTACCATACATTACAATAGCGTTACAATAATACCTTTACATTCCTAAGTATTACAACCTTCAACATCTTACATCAGAGTACAAGGAATGAAGAACAACACTTGGTAACTCTCACTTGGGTACTTCTCAACTAATAGATAATCCCCGTACATGTTACAGCGGAACTAAACATGACACTGACCCCTCGCTTTCCTTGCCTTGAGTCCTCCTGAATCCCCCATCTGTACTTCTGCGATCCAGTACCTATTGAAGTGGGGACGTCAGTATTCACTGACGCTTTAAGGCTGATTACATAGCAGCAAATCTCCCAAAACAACATATAGAAATATGGCAATTGTGTCAGTGTAGTTTAAGTGTTCGTGAGTGCCATGAATAGAATCTAATACAATATTAACTAAAACTAGGATGCTCCCATTCTAAGGCTAGCAAGTCTCCGAAGCAACATGCAGCCCATACTACATGCGCCCCATCTCAAGCCATTTCTCCATATATAGGGATTTGAACCTGCGTTATGAATTTCTAATTGTACACAACCTGTTCCTGACAGATACAACATGACTGATGAGATTGCAGACGTGGTCAAGTCCCACTAATGCAGTCCGCTCATGGTGTCCATGTTTGCCACTACTACCCGGCTAACCGGACCTCACTCAAAAATCATACAAACCCTCGGGGTTTCCGCCAATAGGAGAGCCCCCTGCCGCCCCCCAGCCAGACCGTAGTCTATGGCCTGTTCGCTTTCCCGGCATAAGACCCGACGGAGTTCCGGGGTCCATCCCCTAGCTCCACCCGCCTTATCATGGCACTTCAGGAATTAACAGTGTGAGATACGTAACCCGTGCTCCCAACTCGTGAGAAGGCACCGTACGTATCCCTTTGACGAGAAGGTACAACCCAATAACACCACTTAAGGTCAGCCCCAAAGGACGAGTTGGTTGTAAGGTGCCCCCTACTACCAACTTCTCTCTTTCTGGCAAAATGGTTAAGTAAAGGATCTTTATAAGTCACTACCCTAATGATGTCACTAACCCTGAACGATCCTAGGGATGACAATATTATGAACACAACATGCTAGGTCTTAAATTAGACTTCGCAAGATAACTCTACTAGGTTGCTAATCCTAGACTTACCAGAATCCCTAAGGATCTGATTCATGGCCTATCGATCCAAGACCTCGGCAATACGAACATACATGCATGCCACTACCCTGAACTTGGATTCCGTCTATACTCCGGTCCTCGATCAACCTACACCGGTTAGAATCCGATGGTACACAAGGAGTGACTCCTCTACAGTTCCTTAGGGTAAGAAAACCTATGTCTTAATGTTCGGTAGCCCCTAGGGAAATAATAACACCCTAGACGAGCACAACAAACAGTGTACTAGCTAATAAGCTATACACGAGTAAACTAACCACACACGAGCCAATAAGCTACGTATGAACCAACAACTACCTACGAGCCAGGTGGGCCTCGTATGAGATAACAACGTACATACCAGCCAATTACGTCACGTATGAGACCAACAGCTACGCACGGGCCGGTCGAGCCGCGTACGAGACAACAACCTACATACGAACCAAATAAACTACGTATGAGACCGACAGCTATATACGGGCCAGTCGAGCCACGTACGAGCACAACCATATGCAAACAAACATACAGATAATCAAACCTATAAGCCACCAATGTGCTTACTAACAACTCGATCGTCTATAATTAGAAGCAACAGAGGAATCTAGTAATAGTCTATGATAGGCGTTCTACCAATAAAAAGCCCGAAAGCGACATAACAACTTTTATCACACAAACTATTACTAGTGATCTTTCTAATTCTTATTACCCCTACGGATGAGGAATGTCCCCATGATATGGTCCAATTTCAATCAGGACCTCGCACAACTAGAGTCCATGGGTTCTTTTCCCAATTGAACTAGAGCTACATGCAACTAGACTCTTGGGTTCTTTCTCAAGATTGAACTAGAATCCCCTAGACTAAATGCATGGGTTCCTTTGTCAATTGAGCTAGAACTATCGTGGTACTAGTCCCATGGGTTTCTTTTGAAGTTGACTAGAACAACCTAGAACATACGTCTGCTTCCTTATTTAACTAGGATGTCACCCTATACCCTTCAAGCATGTATGACTCCTTACTAACATTAACTGCAACAAGGTAGTTATTACTACAATTACAACATGATTCTTTCCTTATTACTTAACCTATAGCAATTTAAGCATGGTATACAATTGTAAGCATCAACCTACAATATCTAGTCATGGTATATATCATAACCATCAACTCACGACAATCCAATCATGGTATATAACATAGCCATCAACCCACAACAATCTAATTATGGTATATAACATAACCATCAATCCACAACAATCTAATTATGGTATATCACATAACCATCAACCCACAACACTCCTAAGTACGAATACGATTTAAGCATGCACTTATAACAAGCTTAAGCATGAATAATTACTATGATCTAAACATGAAGCTTTACTGTAATTGAGCATAAGTTATAACTTAAGCATGAATGTTTACTACTTAGAGCATGTATCTCTACTACCACCTTAAGCATGGATCTCCATTACTTAAGCGTGATTAATCATTACAACTCAAGCATGGATATATAATTAGCATGAATTTTGCTATATTCCTAAGCATGGTAGATAAGCATTAATCCTACAAAATCTAAGCATGGCATATAATCATTCTACAACAATCCAACATGGTATGCTACTTAAGTATTCAACCTAAGCATGGTATACGTTTCAAACATAAACCTACAACATTCTAAATATGGTAAGGCTACTTAGCATTAATCTAAGCATGGTAGTTGATTAAACATAAATCTTACACAATCTTAGCATGGTAGGTTGATCTATAATGATCTAAGCATGAAGACAACTTAGTAGAACATCTACTATTTCAATCTAGCATGGATAGAGCATAAACATAGAACTGCTACAACTAAGCATGGGTACCTTAACTTAAGCATAGAAAAATGCTACCATTATGCATGGATAATTAGTACACCTACACATGGATATTACAATTTGTCCTTCAACAAGGTGAGCATGATCTATAACATGGCATTGGTTCCTACAACAATTTAAGCAAAGTATCTATTACAACTCAAGCATGATTATCTACTATACTTTAAGCATGGATTCTACCACTAAGCATGGATTATAATTTCTACAACAATCTAAGCATGTATAATGGTTCCTACTACAATTTAAGCATGGTATATATTTTTCCTACAATGATCCAAGCATGATATAGGACTTTCCTACCATAATCTAAATATGGTATTTATTTTTCCTACAATGTATATACAACCTAAGCATGGTTCCATTAACCTACAACATGGTATCTACTTCAAGAAGGAATTTCCTACAACATGATACACATCATAAGTATGGTTTATAATTCCTACAACATGGTATCTACTTCAAGAATGATTATCTACTATACTTTAAGCATGGATATCATCTAAGCAAGAATATCTACTAAGCATGAATATCATTAAGCATGAACATCTACTAACTTAAGCATGAATATCATTAAGCATGAACATCTACTAACTTAAGCATGAATAACATTTATGCATGAATATCTACTAACCAAGCATGAATATTAATCTAACATGGTATATGATTTTCCTACAACCATCTAGCATAATACTTACTTCAAGCATGGGTCTTTTATCAATACTTAAGCATGGATGTATAACCTTTCTACAAAAATATAAACACCACATAAACATCAACCTATAACTATCTAACCTTGGATATCTATTACAATGGGAGCATGGGTTACCACCATACTCCTAACAAAAATGTCCTTTACTACTTCAACATAAGCATAAACATCCACTACAACTTTACCTAAACATAAACATCTACTACTACTTCATTTAGACATAAATATCTACTACTACTTCATTTAAATATAAACATCTACTACAACTTCATTTAATCACAACATCTACTACAACTTTATATAAACATCTACTACTACTATTCAGACATAAATATCTACTACTACTTTATTTAAATATAAACATCTACTACAACTTCATTTAATCACAACATCTACTACAACTTTATATAAACATCTACTACTACTATTTTTCTTAAGAATAGGCATCTATTTCTTACCTATTTAAGCATAACATTTATTATTACTAGTCAAACATAAAGGAAATCTTTTTAACATTCTACAATTAATAACTTAGATTAGTTTCTTTTTCATACTAGAATTAGCATCTAAAATGGGTTCTTTTTACATAAGGTTAATAAAAAGAACTAAGCAAAATAAAATAAAGTAAAGAATCCTCCATTTGGGTTCAACCAATCATATGCATATTCTTTAGTCCAAAAGTTCAAGTGTATGTTCTACAACCCCAAAATGGGTGTATATACCAAGGTCCATATGCTTATGTATGAGTCCACATTCAAGTCCTACAACCCAAAAATGGGTGTATACACAAGGTCCATAAGCTTATGTTCTTTAGTCCCATTTAATAACACAAGAACAACAACTACTACTACAAGATTCAATCTTTTTGTTCTTTACTACTACTTATCACATTTCTTTTTACCCATACAAAAGCTACAACATATACCACAAAACAACACACAACAACATCACAAGAAAGCACCCAAAACAAAAGGAAACAAAACAAGGAGGATGAGAAGAAGAATGACCAAAAACAACAAACTAATCAACAAAAGAAAGTGGAGAACCCCCACCTAATTTTCCTTTGATGGAAGGACTTACTTGCTATACTTCTCCTTCCCCTAAGCTCCTAGAACTTCTATGGAAACCTACAAGAAGAAAACTCTCAAGTTAGAGTGGGTTCTCTCTTTCTTTTCCTTTCCTTTCTTTTGTCTTTGTATCTTTGTAAAAAGTGAGACAAGTGGAGAAGGAGGGGGTATTTATAGGATGAAGGAGAGGGTGGGGAGTGCAAAAGAGCACCCACACTTTTGCCAAAAACCCCTTCCTTAATATGGGGGCCGGCCATGCCTTGTAGGAGGGTAGGGATGAGGTGGAGGTATGGGCTAGGGTGTGAGGTGGAGGCATGGTGGAAGAGATAAGGCTTCTAGAAGAGTTTTTCCTAATCTCTTATGCATACTTAAACTAGGTTTAATCCTCCTAAAACCCTAACAATTAACTTAATTTGCCATGACAAGGATAAGTACCTTGTCCAAGAGTACATACTACACATTTTGTATAATGTACTAATTTGGTACAATACAATGTACGTATATGTATATGTATGTGTATACCAAGAAATCCTCATATAATCCGTATAAAATAGTTTAATTTTGAAAATAATAATAAAATAAGTTTTATTATCAATTCGGAGGATCGCGCTACCCGTTTGATGCACTACGGATGTACACAGACCGGTATATGCGCACAGACAATGTTTATGAACAAACCGGGTAAAAATCACCAAAATATTTCAATTTTGGAATTAAAAAAAATAATAATAAAATAATAATTTATACAAGGTAATATCCGTCCGGGATATTACAGGCAACGTGTCGAGGTAGTTGCTATCGGAGGATGAAGGTAGTGGTGGTGTGCTGCAGTGAAGGAGAGGGGATTCGGTCGGTGGCGAAGGCCAGGGTAGTTAAGGTGGAGTGGTAGCAATAGGTTCGGGGTGACGAAGATGATGGGATGGTGATGGTTAGGTGGTCGGGAACAACGGTAAATGATGGTGCTGATGGAGTGGGGCGTCGAAGGTGCTGGAGGTGCGGGATGCAGGGCTAGCAAGGCAGTCGGGATGCACGGGTTGTGACTACGACGGCACGACAGTGAGTCGACGGGGATAGGCGGCGAGCAAGAAGGAGGAAGGTGGGGTGCAAGTGGTTGCGACGTGATCCTGGCATCGGGTGCTGTCAAGGAGCTGCAGCAAGGGGGAGGGGCTTTGAAGAAGAAGGACAGAAGTTCGGGGTTTCGGGATGTAGGTGAAGGGAAGAAGGGGAAGGACGCAGCAGCGGAGGGAGATTAGGATTAAGTTTAGAGTTAATTAGGGTTTTGGTTAATAATTAGTATTTACAGGGGATTAAGATGTGGGTTTGGATTAGGGTAACGGGTTAGCAGGTTAGCGGGTATAACAACAACAACAACAACAACAACAACAAAGCCTTTTGCCCAACTAGTTGGGGTCGGCTACATGAATCCAGGTTTTTCATTCTGCTCGGTTTAGCACAATATCTTCTGTAAGGTCACAAGCAATCATATATTTTTTTCACCGTTTTCACCCAAGTTAGGTTAGGTATTCCTCTACTTCTAATTCTACCCTCAATACTTATCAAATTACTCTTTCTAACAGGAGCACTACCAGTTCTACATGTGATATATCCAAACCACCTGAGGCAATTCTCTCTTAACTTATCTTGGAATGGAGCTACCTTTAGCATGTCTCGTATATACTCGTTGCTAATTCAACCATACTTTGTTTTACCACACATCCATCTTAGCATCCTTATCTCCGCTACACTCATTTTTTGGACATGTTGTTTCTTTGTTGCCCAACACTCTGCTCCATACATCATCGTTGTTCTAACAGCCGTCCTGTAAAAATTTTCCTTCAACTTTAAAGGTATATGTTTGTCACACAAAACACCACTGGTACTTCTCCACTTAAGCCACCCTACTTGGATCTTATGTATAACATCTTCACAAATCTCCCCATCTCTTTATATAATCGAACCTAAATATCGGAAACAGTCTCTCTTAGGTATCTCTTGGCCATCAAGCTTCACTACTTTCTCAGTTGTGTTCCGAATATCACTAAAATTACACTCCATATACTCTGTTTTAATTCTTCTTATCCTAAAGCCTCTAGCTTCCAAAGTTTCTCTCCACAATTCTAATTTAGCATTGACTCTTGCTCTAGTCTCATCCACTAAGACGATCTCATCGGCAAAAAGCATACACCAAGGCACCGCATCTTGTACTCCTCGCGTCAATTCATCCATAACCAAAGTAAAGAGATAGGGGCTTAAAACCGAACCTTGGTGTAAACCTACTGTAATAGAAAAATCGCTGGTCTCTCCTGTGGTTGCTCTAATTGTGGTTGTTGCCCCTTCATACATATCCTTAATTACCTCAATATACCGAATAGTTACTCTTTTATTATTTAACACCCACTATACTATGTCTTTAGGGACTTTATCATATGCTTTTTCTAGAATTATAAAAACCCTATGTAGATCTTTCTTATTCTCCCTATATTTTTCTATAAGTCTCCTCAGTACATAAATTGCTTCCATTGTTGACCTCCCAGGCATAAACCCAAACAGATTCTCAGACACTGTAGTTTCTAGTCTCAGTCTATGTTCGATCACTCTTTCAAATTTTTATCATATGACTCATTAATTTAATTTCTCAGTAGTTTGAGCAACTTTGTATATCTCCTTTATTTTTATATATAGGTATTAAAATACACTTTCTCAATTCATCGGACATCTTCTTAGTCCTTAAAATTTCATTAAATAATATTGTTAGCCAACCCACTCCTACATCTCCAAGACACTTCCAAACTTCAATGGGTATATCATCTGGTCCTAAAGCTTTTCCTATTTTCATCCTTCCTAGAGCATTTCGAACCTCGGAGGTCCTAATTCTACGAAAAAACATATGCTCTCGACTCTCCCTCGAGTCCTCTATATTTAAGTTTCCCACAACCTTCTCATTTCTATTATTTTTCCATATTTTGAAGGTTGATCTTTTTTTTCTCACAATATTTTGGAGTTCTTCTTACCACCACCATATTTCATTTTTTAACAACCCTCTACCTTTAGATTCTCTAAGTACCTCCTTTGAAATTTCTCTTATGTACGTAGCCATTTTAGTCAACATCATATTTGTCTCCCCTCCCCAATTCCATGATGTTCCTTTAAGGACTTTATCTCTAAAAACTTCTAGTTTATCTTCCTTCAAGTTTCACCATCAAATTCTTGGATTCCTAGTCTCCTTACTTGCACATATGTGTTTCCCAATCTTAACATCCAATACCATTAATTTATGTTGTGAGGTTAAACACTCTCCCTGTATAACTTTACAATCTTTACATGTCAAGCAATCCACCTTTTTAGCGATGAAAAAATCAATCTGACTCCTATTTGTCCCACTGTTAAAGGTTATCAAATGTTTCTCCCTCTTCCTAAAATAAGTATTTGCTAGTATAAGATCATACGAAACGGGCAAAATCTAATAGAGCCTCTCCACCATCGTTCTTATTTCCAAATCCATGTCCTCCATGTACCCTCTCATATTCCATATTATCTTCTCCTACATGTCCATTAAAATCTCCTCCTATAAATAGTTTCTCACCTAAGGGTACTCCTTGAATTATCTCATCCATATTTTTCCAAAATTTATTTTTAGCATGTGCATCTAATCCTACTTGGGGTGCATAAGCACTAATAATATTAATTATGTTTCCCTCTAATGCAAGCTTAATTTGTATTATTCTATCCTCTTTCCTATTAACACCTACTACATCTCTTTTGAATTTCTTATCTACTAAAATTCCTACTCCATTTCTATTTCTAATTTATCGGTATAATATAATTTAAAATCATCTATCTCTTTGCTTTCTCCCCCACCCACTTTGTTTCTTGTAAAAAAGCTATATTAATATTCCTTCTAATCATGGTATTTACTAGTTCTATTCATTTTCCTGTCAATGTTCCTATATTCTAAATCGCAAACCTAAGCCTATTTTTCTGGACTAGCTTCTTTACCCGCACATGTCCAGATTGGTGTAGGAACCCTTACCCATTTTTCACTGCACCCGGGCACCGGTGCGATGCCCCTTGCACATTTTTTGAAGCACCCGAAGGCAGGCACAATGCATCGCTTCCAGGGAATGCCCTAGCATTTATGTATATATTATTATGATTCATGTTCATAAGATTTGACAAAGTTTGTGTTGGCTGTCAACTGCTTAACGCAACCTTCCTCTTTCCCGGTTTGTGGCCGGATTCCTAGCTTGGGACAAGCAATGACGGAGTTGGGTTAGCGGGTATGGATCAAAGAAAAGTAATAAATCAATTAATGGGTTTTAATAAAAGAAAACAGATAATAATATAATATAATGAATGAATTAAACACCCAACACACAATAAATAAAATATAGTGTACTGGAAACCAGGGTTCAAGCTAAAAGAATTCGAATGACCAAATGAGAATGTAACGCCCCGGATCCCCGTTTCCGGACATCCGTGACATAACCAGAATCTTTGCCTTCAGATGCATCTCAACACAATAAAAGTACGGAAAATTAAAAACTTTTATTGCCATCAGAATTATTACATCATGAGTTACAATTATTATCTTATCCTTGAACAAGGAATACAAATTACATTAGCTTATTACAACTTATTATGAATAATCAGACTCCTCTTGTGAAGCTATCATCTATCTTCCAAATTGGTAATCGGCTAGTCACTGTCGAATCTCTGCTGAGTGATCGATCTGCTTTCCTGGGACTTGTCCCTCGGCTTGAGCCTTCTGTTGCGCAACTCTGATATTTCTGCACCTGCTCGAATGGTAGGTAAGTACATCGCTCCTCCATATGGATGCCCGCATTCCTGATTCTGGTTTCCAGCACCTAATTAAGTGGGGACGTCAGTAATTCTACTGACGCAATGCTGATAAGAAAACAACGATCTCCAACTTGCACACCCACAAACCATCTTGAATGGAAAGGAAACGTTCATTTTAATTTTCTAGTATTTGTGTATGCCATGACCTGAAGTCTAACGCATAATACAGAGTACAGAACGGATGCACTTAATCTAATGTCAGCAAGACTCTGGATACACATGTATCCCATACTACATATTCTCCAGATCAAGTCGTTTCTTCCAGTTTCAAGGTTTCGAACCCTCGCCTTGCAATGCATTTTACTATTGTACACTTCCTGTTCCTGATAAGTACAACATGACTGAAGAGGTTATAAAAATTTGGGGAGCTACCCCGTTTGTCACTATTAATTATTGCATCGGACCTCTCTCAAAAGTCGTGACGAACTTACAGATGTCCTGCAGCATACCCATTGCGCAGAAGATCCACCATGGCCCATTCGTGTCCACCAACATAGAACAAGGGAACATCCCATTCTTATCAAGGTACCTCAGGAATTAACAGAGCGAGATACGGTTCAAGTATCTTACCATTGAAAAGACATAGCCCGTATCCCTTTGACAGTTAGAAACAACCCTGGTTATCACCGCCTAGTGCTGGCTCTTAGAACGATTCGGATTATAAGGAATCACCCCTAACACCAGTTCGGTATTCCAGCGAATAGTAAGAAAACTTAATTAAATAAAGCTTACTAAGAACACGTTATCACTCAAATCATGCACGGTATCATATCAAACAATGTTAAGCCTGGCCGGTCTGTCAAAAATAGCAATTAATCACGGTGAATCAACATTCACTGATTCCCAATACCGTTACAGGTCTTCGACCATAGCCCCGTCCCGTGACTCTCAGCGAGTAGTCCATCGGCACCCAAAAGATGCATAAAAGTTGTGAATGAAGGTAAACACATGCAAACACCAATATCCGACCATTGACAGACTCAGGCATCAAGACACCAAATCACAATCGACCATACAGCTATTTTCTCAACTCACTCATGTGTCCACCATGAGTACTAAGCACAGGAATCTTGTCTAAGTTCCAATGAAGTGCTCAAAACATCTTAGAACTCAATATCTCACAGTCACCACACTGCGGTATGCAGAGATTTCCATTTCAATCATCCAATTTTAAGTATTTCAAGCAAACCCCGGTTGCTGCGATCCAAGCTACGTTCATCGTAATCCAACAAATTTAGGTTTTCTAGAATAGTAGGAAACTCTACTGCAATCCCCTAGTTGACAACTCTCTCAAATTCCTTATGGATCTCTAGTTCCCCGATTTAATCCATGCTTGAAGTCGATCAAGACGGCAGGTTGCTGAACTTGTAACCTTCATAACTTCCAAAATATAATTCGGAACTACATGAAATTATCCATTCTAGAAAACTAAGAGTCTAGGCTATAACTTTCCAGTTGATTGTTGTATCAGATTCATCCATCTAATTGCTCTAAAAGGTCTCTCAATCATCAGCCCATGTACTCCCCGTACACTGGATGCACCTAGCCGATGGCATAAAAAGCTACTCGCTCATCGAAAAGGCACAAATCCAGGTTCTATGGAAAGATAGGAGCGTCTACTACAACTTCCTAGTTGAACACATACTCAGACTCATCCACTAAAGTCCTCAAAAACTTAAATCTCTACCAGGTGCACATACTGGGAAGAATGATTCATTTAACAAATACGGCCTCGACTAAGACTAGATCTGCCCCAGTCTTAGGAAAATCATAACTTTCAAACCATAAACTTGAATTACATAATTCCAGATGTTTTGGAAAGCTATGACTCCCTACTACAAATATCTAGTTCAATCTTCCAAATTCTTAACACATAATTCCAGAATTACCCATCTTCACAAACTAGTCAATCTGAACTAAGCTGAACCTGGTCTAATTTAAAATTCAATAACAAATCAACCCTAACTCCAAAGCTCATGAAATTTGAGATTCTGATACTACACTTATACCATCCCATTGTGCCCAAAAATTGCATTTATATTCATACTACTCAGAGAGTTATGACAATTTAAACATAGCACAAAAATTGAGCTGCTTTTCAAACAAGGTCTTTACCACTTCATACTATTTAATTTTGAAACTTCATCAAATGCTATCTAAAAATTCTAAAATTTGAGAATCAAGATTTAGACACATACTAAAATCTACTGCAAAAATTTCATTACAATATCATGCACACATAAGTAGTTATGAATAGATGAATTTAAGTCTCAAAACAAACACACTCAGTTTCTGTCTCTCAGACCAGATGTAACTTAGAAATTTTTTGAGGCATCAAACGATCTCAAAAAATTACGATTTTAAACTATGGTTGTAGACACATACAAGAGCATCCAGAAAAATATTCAGCTCAAAGTACCCAACCAATATTGAGTTATGATTTTTAAAAGACGTCAAATTTTCACAAGACAGCAGCTTTTTCAGCTGCTCTCTGTCCGAAAATGAGATGAGTGTCTGGACTACTAAATGAACTCCAAATATTCTGAAAAAATTCATATATGCTCTAGATCCATAGCAAAACAAGTCCTAAAAATTTGAGTCCCAAATTCCAATCCGTTTGTGAGCTAGAAATTCTTAAGTTACACATTACAAGCATGTTCTTAAACTAAGGATCATGACAAAGTTGCTCAACCATACAACTATCTTTTTCTTAGCATGTCAATATTCATTAATGATAACAAAAATTTTCTTAACTACTACCACATGCTAATTCACATACAAAAAGAAACTAAATTTAGAGTTTTAGAGAATCACCCACGTCTTGTTTTGTAAGAGAATCTCCAACTAGCTTTGCTTGCTTCCTCCTTGGCTCACTTGCTCTTCCACAGTCCAAGTGTAGAAGCTTGGCTATCTTTTTCTCTTTTCCTTCTCTGCTACTCAAAATCTCCACCTTTCTTTCCTTCTCTTTTTTTTTGAACAAAACAAAACAAGAAGAAGAGATGAGAAGTGAAAGGAGTAGGGAAATTTATAGAAATGGAGAGCTAGGGTTTTGGGAGAAAATGGGCCAGAAATTGAGGTGGGTGGGGGTGGGGGTGGGGGTGGGGTGAGGTGATGAGGTGGAGGGTGTAGATGGAGGGTGGGATGGGTGAAGGGATGAAGGGTTGAGATGAAGGCCAACACATAGCAATGAAAAGCTTCAAGATTGTTCTCATTCTTACAAGAAGTCAACACATGGCTTATTGTTCCCACCCTTGCATTTCATCAAGATCCAAGTCATGATCATCATGATGCTAGGGTTCCTAACCCTAGGTTAGGTTAAGGAACCCTAGGGCTAATAACCCTAATCCTAACCCTTGTACACAAATGCAATCCATATTTAATTCAGTTTAAAATAAATAATTTAAATTTATAAAAATATATGTTTTATAGAAATTATTATTTTCTCCCGGAAATTGTCTTGTCAAAACAACCGGGACAAATCCACAGTTCAATTGAGAAGATATCTCGAGTTTATCTAATCGGGTTCAAAATAGCTCATATATCTGAAATTTCCCAATTAAAACTGACAATTATTAGAAAAAATATATAATCATGTGCAACTCTTGACTGTGCACGGATTACTATGCAAAAAATAGCCATATGCTATTTTGCAGGGTATTACAGAGAACAACTGAGTTCAAAGAATAGCAAGGTTATTATTAAATAAATCAGATTATAAAAATTTAGGAAGGGGTATTTGGTTCTCACCCCAAATACCCTTTCACCTCCTTCCCCCTCTCTCACACTCTTTCGCTGCTCTGTCTCTCCCAAACGAAACCCAACACCCAAACAAAAGAAAACTCCTCCTCCTCCACCTCCTCCTCCTCCTCCAACCTGACAGCCCAAACCCCTTCTCTCTCACACACACACTCTCTCTTGCTACTCTCGTTTTCTTCCGACTGAAACCTAACACCCCAACACCGAAACCCCCTCCTCCGCCTCCTCCTCCTCCTCCTTCAACCCGACAGCCTAAGCCGATGTGCTCAACTCACCCTCCTCTCTCCTGACAGCCCGAAGACTCCCCCGACAACCTGCTCCTCCTCCTCCTCCAATCGCCGAAATGCAATCGGGAAATCGAAACTCAATTGCGAAATACGGTCATGTATCACTTTATTTCAAGCCAAAAAAATAAAGTGATATATGGCCGTTGGGAACTCGAAACCCAATTGCAAGATACGGCCATGTATCACTTTATTTCAAGTAAAAAAAAATTAAAAGTGATACATGGTCGTATCTTGCAAACCATGAGTCGAATCTCACTTCTAAAAGTTGTGTTAGCTTGTGTGTGCTGAATCTAATCTACTCGCAAAGTTTCGTAATTTTTTGTTGTTGTTTGTGTGGTTCTACATATTTTCACACACAAAAAATAAAAATTATAGTTGTAGTTGAATTTATTTCGTTTGATATTTGTAAAAATGCACAAATGACAACCAAAAATTGCAAAACTTCGCGAGTATGCCGAATTCACCACACACAAGCTAACGCAACTTCTAGAAGTGAGTTTCGACTCATTGTTTGCGAGATACGACAATGTTTCCCTAGCACAGAAGAAAAAATGTAAAGTGATAAATGGCTGTATCTCACAAACCGTGAGTTGAAACTCACTACTAGAAGTTATGTTACTTGTGTGTGGTGAATCCGACCTAATCACAAAGTTTCTTAATTTTTTAGTGTCGTTTGTGCAGTTTTACAAACTTTCCCACTCAAAAACTCAAAAATTTTAGTTGTTGTAGTTGTTTTAGTTTGATCTATGTAAAACTGCACAAAATACCACAAAAAATTATGAAACTTAGCGAGTAGGCCGGATTCACCACTCAAAAGCTAACACTTCTAGAAGTGAGTTTCGACTCACGGTTTGCGAGATATGGCAATGTATCACTTTATTTTGTTTTGCTTGAAATAAAGTGATACATTGTCGTGTCTCTTAAACAGTTAGTCGAAACTCACTTGTAGAAGTTGTGTTAGTTTGTGTGTGGTGAATCCCACCTACTTACAAAGTTTCATAATTTTTATTATTGTTTGTGCGGTTTTACATAGATCAAACAACTACAACTACAACTAAAATTTTGGATTTTTTGAGTCAGAAAGTATGGAAAATTGCACAAACGAAAACAAAAAATTATGAAACTTTGCAAGTAGGTCGGATTCACCACATACAAACTAATGCAACCTGTAGAAGTGAGATTCGACTCACGGTTTGCGAGATATGACCATGTATTACTTTACTTTTTTTTTACTTGAAATGATGTGACACATTGCCGTATCTTGCAAACCGTGAGTCGAAACTCACTTCTAGAAGTTGCGTAGCTTGTGTGTGGTGAATCCGACCTAGTCGCAAAGTTTCATAATTTTTTGTTTTTGTTTGTGCGGTTTTCTCACGTTTGCGCTCACTTTTTACAATATCGGTCTATATGTTTGTGATTCGGTTTATATAATTAGTGTATTGAGAATTGTTGTATTACTTTTATGTTAGATATGGAGAATAATGAAGAAAATTCTGTTGTCAGCGATAATTTTTTATCTGCACAAGAAGGTGAATCTAGGCCGCAAATTGATGAGCACCTCAAACCAGAGATAGGTATGATGTTTCATACTCTAGAGGAATCAAAGAATTTTTATAAGAGTTATGCTAGATGTGTAGGTTTCCAAATGCATATGGGTGGAAATAAATTCAAGGGAACCGAGGTAGTGGATAAGTCATATCTATGTAATAAAGCCGGGGCATCACCGAGTCAGCCTAATAATGTTAGACGGGAAACTAATTCTAGAACGAGTTGTAAAGCTTTCGTTCGTGTAAAACTAAACAAAGAAAACAATACATGAGTTTTTTTTATTCATTTCATGAACCACACAATCATAAATTTACTTCACCCGGTAGAGGACATTTGTTGTCCCAAAACCGTAGTGTGTCAAAATCCGATAAAATAATAATGGATCAACTTTTCCAAGCCAGTATTCCTTACGTGAAAACAAATACTTTTCTTTGAAAGTGCTAGTGGAGGTCACAATAAAATAGGATTCACCGAAACTGATGCTGGAAATCACGAGAGAGACTCGAGGGAAGCTATGAAAGTACACGACGGGCAAATGCTCATTGAACTTTTTGAATCACAAAAAACAGAATGATCCATTATTTTTTTATGATTACCAACTAGATCCCGAAGGCCGATTGTCTCATTATATTTGGGTGGATGGTACCGCTAGAATGAATTATGAAGAATTTGGTGATGTAGTTTTCTTTGATGCCACACACAGCACGAACCGATATGGAGTGTTATTTGTTCCATTTGTAGGAATAAGTTATCATTGACAATCAACTTTCTTAGGTTGAGGGTTCATTCCAAATGAGAAGGCCTCTTCATTTGTGTGGTTTTTTGAAAAGTGGTTAGGAGTAATGAAACGTGCTCCATCCGGCATGGTGACAGATCAGGATCGTGGGACCGGTGTTGTAGTGAAGACCATTTTCCCTCAGACTTGGCATAGGTTTTGCATTTGGCATATTTTGGGTAAGTTATTGCAGGAGGTGTGTACGAATGCTATTGATAAGTTTAGGGAAGCTTTTAAGAGTACCGTCTATAATTCTGAATATATAGGTGATTTTGAAGAGAAATTGAAATTATTTGTTTTGTAATACGAACTTGAAAATAATAAATGGTCGAACGATCTATTTGAAATATGTGAGAAATGGGCCCCCGTTTATGCAAGAGAATCATTTTGATCTGGCATGTTGAGTAGCCGATGGAGCGAGTCTATACATTTTTTCTTAGAGCTTCATACTCAAAAGAAGTACTCATTACATAAATTTGCCATCATCTTCGATAGATTCTTAGTAAGGCAAAGACAAGATGAACTTAAATAAAATCGTCGTAATCATAAGAAGAGACCGAAATTGAAGACCCAATGGCCTATGGAGGAACAAATGGCGTGAGTCTACACATTGAAGCTTTTCTACAAATTCCAGGATGAAATACAGGAAAACTTATTATGTAATGTGACTTTCATTGCCGATCTTGTCACAACGGATAATGCAGCTTTTTATGTGAAGCTTTGTGGAAATTCAGAACTGGGGATGCCGGTTCAATTTTGCAAACTCCGTCAAATGGCTACTTGTGGATGATACTTGTTTGAAATCATAGGCATTCACTACAAACATATTTTTGCAGTTCCTAGGTTCACCGATCACATTGCACTACCGGAACAATATATCACTAGAAGATGGACCCAGGATATAAGGCACTAACGGGAATTTTGCTTCTTGCTATTGTGAGTTGAGCCATCACGCAAAACAAATAGTTGATCTTGGTTGTTCTTCCGATGAAAGTTACAAATACATGCTCGACCGCATGCTCAAGGGCATTGAATGCATTTATCTTGTGCAACCCGAATTGAGTGGACATCCCGAAGGTAGTGCACAACCCGAAAGTAGTGGACAACATGCAGAAGGTAGTGGACATGCATATGGAACTGATGTGGATATGTCTCATGTTGTCGTCGGGGACCCTCGACAATGCATTACAAAGGGAAGGCCTGGTGGGAAGAGATTGAAGCTGATAAGAGAAAAGTTTCAACGAAAACATAGACGGTGCAATGCATGTGGTTTGCGGGAACAAAAATATGATTCAAGAAATTGTCCGAACAAAGTTGCTAGGTAAAATATCCTTTTTTTTACCTATTGAATTGTTTATAAAAAATATTGGCTCACTTAGTCTTGTTTTTTTTAAAGTTGAAGTTGATAGATAAAAGTTGACTAACTCAATATTGTCATTTATTTAGAGAATGGCTCTCTCCTAGATTATTATAGTTGTTATTGTTGTTTAGATTATTATTGTTATTATTGTTTTTGTGATGATTGAACGAGATAAGAAGGTGAAAATGTATTGTGGTTGTTATTTTCGTTATTGTTATTATTGTTTTATTGAATGAGATGAGAATGTGGGGGATGTATGAGAATGATAAGTTGGGAATTGTTGTTATTGTTGTAATCGCATTGAACTTAAATATTTTTTGTGCTAATGATGTCTCTGTATGCAGCTGACAGCTGATGTGTGTTTGTATTCTTTTTTACACAAATTACTCAAGCTAACCCGTTATTGGCAATAACAGGTTATATTAACATAGCCCGTTATCGCCAATAGCGGGTTAAGTATAAAAATTCCAACAGATACTTGATTGTTTTTAGGTAAATTTGAACAATTTCAACTTCAACCAAACCCGTTATCACCAATGACATGTTAAATTAACTTAACGCATTCTCTGATAACAGGTTAAGTTCAAGATATGAAAAAAAGACTTCATTATTTTTAGGAATTTTGAACAAATTTCTCTTCAACTTAACTAGCTGCATGCGATAACGGATTAAGTTATATTAACCCGCTATTGGCGATAACGAGTTAAGTTGAAGATTTGAAACAGAGACTTGATTTTTAATGAAAATTTGAACAAATTCATCTTCTACCTAACCCGCTATTGGCGATAACGGGTTAGATTATATAATCCCGTTATCACTAACAACGAGTTAAGTTGAAGAATTCTAACAGAGAACTTGAAACTTTTTTAAACAATTCTAAAAACCTAACCCATTATTGGCAATAACGGGTTAGGTTAATCAAACTTGTTATTACCAATAACAGGTTAAGTTGAAGAATTCCATCATATAAGCAAGTTTTTCTCCCTTCCAAGTCAAACCGCTAACCCTAACCCTTAACCCTTGCATATTAACTTTAACGAACACAGCTACGATGTAATTCTCTCTATAAAAGAGAAAAAGTAATTCTTATATGAAGCTAATACGAACCTTTTTGGTAATTTTTCGTAATTTTTGGTAGTCGTTTATATGGCTTTTCTATGTTTCATACTCAAAACATCCAAAATTATTGTTGTTGTTTGATATATGAGAGAACCACACAAACGACCACAAAAAATTATGAAACCGGGGTTGACCTAAAAAAGTCTGAAACACTAGGGTTGACCGCAGCAATAGATCTTCCGACGCTCAAGTTAGAACTCAAGAATAGATAGAAAGTTTTAAAGGCAAAATACTGATTATCTGGTTCTTCTGGAGGTAAGGAATATTTATAGTCGCATTGGGGATCAGTTTCAAGATAATGATTTATCTCTACTTTCCGGTATTTTTGGATTGAATCAATTATCTCTTTTGCATGAAGAGATAAGTGTAGTTGGAGAGACTGAGTTAAAACCGTCCTCATGATAAAAGATATGGTTTTTGAACCATCTCTTTTGGATAATTATATGTTTAAATCATATTTAAATGATATGGACTTATTTATATTGAGCTGTTATGACAATCTAGTAAGACAGATCCGTTTTGGGTTATTGGGCTTTGAGAGATGCCCAATTTTCCTTCATAGATACGTTTCTAGTGAAATTTGCCTTTTTATCCCTGAAAACTTTAAGAATAGTGCCCGATTTGGTTCTATTTTTACCCATATCACAAGCCCCCCTCTCCCCCAAAGACTGAGTTTCACTGCCTTTGAGGAGTAGTTAGCCCGTTTTTAGTGGTTTACAGAACTTATCGGAGTTCTCGGAAAAGTTTGGATCCTGATCAAACGGTGTTATTCTCAACTTGTAAAATGTAAAATACCCAAAATTATTTTTAGAATTTTCTAGTTTCTTTTTTGTGAATTTTCCACATTTTTTGAACTATTTTCAATTTTAATCATTTTTTGAATTTTTTTTAATTAAATTTCCAAAATTTAATAATTAAATTTTGAATATTTTAATTAAGTATTCTAAATTAATAATTATATTTTTGCTATTAAAAATACTTTTTCTAAATTAATAATTATTTTTAGAATTTTTTAAATAACTTTTTCAAAATTTTAATTTTTTCGAAGTTTTTAAATAATAAATTCAAATTAATAATTAAATAAATGATTTAATTAATTACCTGATGACGTGACATAATAAGCGTCGATCGCGTCGGGTGCGCGCGCTGAGGAGATCCAAAGGCACAGCTACCCGATTTCGATCTTTGACACAACATACATTTTTTTAGAAGATCTGAACCCTTGATCATCAAGAACGCGCTGATTGAGAAGAACGTACGTTCCCTATTGCTCATTTTCTTCAAGTTAACCGGTCTAATGGTTACCCGGTTTGGGAACGGGTACGGCGCCACGTGGCGTGCTTGGGTGGTGCCACGTCATCATTTGACCGGTCAATGTCGACCAAGTCAAAGTTGACCCGATCTTTTTTTTACTTGGCGTAGCTGCATTGTAACAAATTTTCGCCGAGCTATAGAGGTTTGATCGGGGTATATGACCACTCATTTCGAAGAGGACTCGAAGATCTATAACTTCAGTTCAGAATGTTTTAAGAAGCATCCATTTTTAGGGTGAAAACCGGCCCACAATATCTCTGCTGATGGAGGTTTATGATGATGAGCTCTGTAGTAAAATGAATATTCCCGATGCTTCAGAGATCCGACTGGAGCTTGTGACCCCTCATTTCGATACTTGAAGATACACAATTTCTATTCAGAATTGAGCTGAAGAATCATCTGTTTTTAGGGTCAAAACAGGCCCGCAATATCTTTGCCTCAGTGATGTTGAGAAATTTTTTCGTTATCTGGGATCTAAGAAGCGGAGTTTTGACCCCAGGGAGCTACTAAGAAGAGCTTCATAAGCGTCTTGTGGAGAGTTGTCCTGGAGGCGAGTTTAGGGCCTCTTGTGGAGAGTTATCCTGGAGGCGAGTTTAGGGCCTCTTGTGGAGAGTTGTTCAGAAGGTAAGTTTGAGGAGAAACTCTAGGGGTGAGTTGAGGTCTGAACTCGTTGTGGAAGAGGGTCGCTCGGGAGGTGAGCAAGATAAAGAGCATCGCCGGGCTCTAGAAAAGAGTCGTTCAGGGGGCGAGTTTAGGGTAGCAACTGTATGGGTGAGTTGAGCTCTGAACTCGTTGTAGAAGAAGGCTGCTCGGGAGGCGAGCAAGACGAAGAACATCACCTGGTTCTAGGAGAGAGCCGTTCTGGAGGCGAATTTAAGGAGCAACTCTAGGGGTGAGTTGTGCTTTGAACTCCTTGGGGAAGAAGGCCGTTCGAGAGGCTAGTGGGACGAAGAGCATCACCAGGATCTAGGAGAGAGTCGTTCAGGAGGTGAGTTTAAGGAGCAACGCTAGGGGTGAGTTGAGCTCCGAAGTCACTGTAGAAGAAGATGTGTAACCCCTGTTTTCCCAAAAATGTATTTTCTGTATTTAAAATTTTCGCAAATTATTTTTTCGGTTTTCAAATTCTTTTGTCAAAATGTATTTTTGGATCTTCTATTAAAATCTAATTTTTCGATCAGTAATTTAATTTGTAACTGTTTTCTATGATTTTTTATATTGTAATACAATTCATATTTTTATTATTATTACTCTTATTATTATTGTTATTTGTATCATTGTTATTATTTTTATTTTTTACTGGTTATTAAAAGATACACTTTTATTTAATAATTGCATTTGTAGTATTTTAGATAAATACTATTTTCTAATGAAAATTACATTTTTTATTATAAACAATATTGTTATTGGTTATTTTATTATTCTTATTGGTTTTCTATTAACCTATTAAAACCCCATTACCCATTAACTTAAACTAACCCAAACCCATTGAATACCCTATTCTAATTAAAACCCCTATAATACCCGGCCAAACCCAATTAAACTTACCCAAAACCCGTTAACAACCTAAACTACCCACACCCGTAACCCAACTCCCCCCTAACCCTAATTCCCGTCACCCTCTCCCACCTATATAATAATCCATCTACTTACCTGTTCACCTTCCAACCCAACCTGCCTCTTCACCTTCCAAAACTCAGCTGCCCTCCTCTTCCACCTTCCCTCTGCACCTCGTCTCCCGCCCTTCCTTCTCCCGTCCCTCCTACTCTTCCGTTCACCCCCTAGTCGTCTCCCAACCTCCGTGGCACCCACGTTGACAACAGCATCGACCGCAGCCCCATGCCGGTGTCCCTCTGCCTGGTCGCGCCCCACGCCAGCATCAGCAACCCCCCTGTGCATGCCCTCACTGTCTCGACGCACCGCAGGCAACGAAGCAGCGCGCAGCCCCCCCTGCCGCACTCAACCAGCCACCTCCTATAGCGCCAAAAGCAGCATCGCGATGCCGACAAGCCCCCTACAGCGACCACAGCGTGCTCCTCGTGCTGTGTCCTTTCCGACCTCCGACGCAACTTCCCTGCGTTGCGTCACGCCGCCTTCAGCGCGCCACTGTAGCACCACGGCAATGCACCCCTGCGCTGACCTCCTCCCGTCAGCCAGCTGCAGCCTAGGCAACTGCAGCAAACTCATTGTGTCGCGCCCCTGCGGCCGCCACCGTGGCACCTGAGCGCGCCGTGTTCCACCATTGTCCCGGCCCCGGTTGTTCTTCGTGGTGTGGTTACTATTTGGTTGGGTTTTGATCTCCTCCTTGGTTGTGAGCCGTCGATCAACTTGATCATCTTGATCTTGATTGATTGAGTGTTAGCCGTCCGTTTGATCTTGATCATGATCTTGATTCTTGATCTCTTGATTTGGGCCGTCGGATCTTCTTCACCATCGGGGTGATCTTGGCCGTCCATTGATTTGATCTTGATCAACACCATCGGAGTGATCTTGGCTGTCCATTGGATCTTGATCATCATCTTTTATTATGGACCGTTGGATTGGTTCATCATCTTCTTGGAGTTCTTTGATCACTTTGATTGGTGGTCGTCCGATCGTCGATCTGTTCCGATCATCATCCTCATCATCAAGATACTGATCACATCTCAATCTTGATCTTGATCTTCGATCAGATTCGTCCGATCTGATCCGATCGCCTTGATCTCTTGATCTCTTGATCCCAGTCGTCCGATCGTGTTCGTGGGTTATTTGTTCTTTGCATTCGTGATCATCTTGTTCGTGATTCGTTGCTATCGCGTTCATTTCCAGGAATTCGTTCCCGTTATTGTTATTATTCTTCATTTTCATATCCGGTTAAGGCAAGTAACTTGTACTCAAATTCCTTTGTATGATACAGATCAAAAATACCACCTATAATGTAGTTGGGTTCTAGAGATGACTCTTATGTGATATGCTTGTTGGGTTTCGTCTCTATAGTGCTATTTGACCATAGATGACTCACGACACAAATTCGACATGAAATAACTAGGTTTTTGCCTGTTCTTGATTTGATCATGTATGTAAACTATTTGTGAGAATTTGACTATTTGTTGGGATCCATGTGATTAATTTGTTGTGGACGTGTTATATACCCTAATCCATGTTGTTTGGACACTTGGTAGACTCGATTTCATGTTTGGTTGTGTGTGGATCAAGTTTCGTTGAATCTATATTGATTTTGGTTTTTGAGGAAATTCTGTATTTTTCCGATAATCTGTCTTGATCAGTAATTTAGACCATATTAAGGTCAGAATCTTAATTTCAGTATAAAACATGAATTGCAGAGAAATTTGTCTGCTTTCCAACCCCTCTGATCTTGCTTGATTTCGTTTTCGTATGTGTAAGATATGACTATTTTTCTACAGAGGTGTAGACCTTTTTCAGATTTCGTTTCTCGGTGATTTTGATGACTAAATTATTTTGATTCTTGTGCTACACATATTATTTTGATCTAGAACTTTGGTCAGTTTTTCTATACTTATTTAGGGATTACCCAGAATTTTGGCAGATTTTATTGATGAGTTTTATATGCCGTTTCATGCTCGTTTATAAAAACTACACTTGCTGTATTTTGCTTGCTGTTCTGTAAAGAATCGTATTTTCACTCTGATTCCTTTTACTGTATGAAAAATATTTGTGAAATATAAAAGTTATATTATTCTATCTATTTTCATCTCCCTTTGGAGGATTTGGATTTCGTTTTACGGTTTGCGAGATATTACCGTTTTCGTACAACTGTGTTGGGAATTTCAGATTTGCCAAACTATCGTTTCTTGAGGTTTCCTGATTTTTGATGACTGATCAAATTTTACTCAAAAATTTTGAAACTTTATATTCTGATACTAGATATATAAGGGAATACCCCAGATTTTTAGTGGATTTATTTAATGAGTTTTCATGCTGTTTTTCTGCTCTTAAATTCGTTTTCCTGATTTCTGGCTGAACCTACTTTCTGTATTCAAATAAGTTTTGAGCTATGTTTTTGTGAATTAATATATGACTTATTTATACTCACTGGATTCGATTGGGAGTCTATTTTCTAGACGTTTCAACGGATTCAGATTTGCATGCTTGTAACACTGGGAATCACTGTTTTACTACAGTATGGTCTTGCTGTCCTGAACTTGAGATTTGGCCATTTTATGCTTTCATGTATTATCTTGCACTCGTACATTTTTACCTTGCAACTTGAACTTACCACATGATCATGCCATGTTATTCTTGATATATTTTGCACATATACATGCTTGTTTGCAATTAATAATAAATAACCAAGCCGGGGTTTAAGGGACAGATCTAATAGTGGATAATTTAGAAACGTGTACTCGGAAGGGGATCCACTGATCCTACGTGATGACTTGAGACATGATACTTGACACGTGATTACTTGACACTTGCACGCAAGACACGATACTTGCCACTTGCACAACTTGACACGTGATTACATGATACATGATACATGATACTTCGAGCTTGGAGCTCGATTACTTGACTTGTCCCTGAGTACACTGCCCTTTATGGTCCACTATGAAATCTAAAGTGAAACTATTTGTTGTAGCAACCATGTAAGGTGGGCTGCATGAAGTGCTACCTAGATAGTAATAACTACAAAACTTGATACATGATACTTGAACATGATACTTGAACATGATACATGATTGCTTGACACTTGACTACATGATACATGAGACTTGTTTACATAAGACTTGATACATGATACTTGATACATGATTACATGATACTTGACACTTGATGCATGTTTACATGATACTTGATTACTTGACACTTGATTCATGCCACATATACTTATCACCTTACCATGTTAGTTGTTTATTTCGACATCATGCTTATCCCATGCTATTAGTTAGTTTTCCCCATGTACTTGTATCCTGCATTACAAGCGGGCCATAACTTGCAATTGACGAGTACTTATTTTCTCTTTTCCTCTTCCCTGTAATTATTGAATTGTAGATTTTGGAGAACAGGTTCCAGACGATATTGGTGACATGAAGTACTAGTGATGGATTTTATTATTATTATTTCTTGTAGCTTGCTTGTCACGCCCCGCTTCCCAAAAATATGGAATACGAGCGTGTGACGAAGCCCAGCAAATGATTTTAACATCATCCATAAGCTGTAGGATCGACTCAGCATCATAACAAGAATATCACAAGTATATATACAACCACGCATACACGAATAATTTATAAAGCAATAGAAAACAATTGGAACCATATTGATATCCAAATAGTTTTCAATGTCTGGATCAAGATACAACTCGGGAACAAAAGCCCGTTACAAGTCTTAAGTAACACCAAATGAAATAACTCAAATACAAAATGAAATGATTAAAGAAAGCTTTTTCCAAGTAAGGTCTAGAACGTCTGCTCACCAATTCCAGCAGGTAGCTCGTCTCCAAAGTCTGCTTAATAAATATAAAAAGGAAAAACAGGGAAAAACAAGGGAGAATGCCCTTAGTGCAAGTTAGGGCCACAAATAGTAAAAATGAGTACAAGTAATAGGGAAACAAGAATTGGAATCAAGAATATAACAGGGACTCAACAAGTTGTGGAAAACCAAGAACTAACTAGCAAGAGGGACATCTTAGTAAACGGGCTGGATAACAATTGCTAATGGTAAAACACATGACAAGTGAACCTGTAGGGGTATCTAACATCAAGTGACAAGTCTCAAATCTAGTATCATGTAACAAGTGCCAAGTCTAGTGTCGAAATTTTATTTCAAGTGTCAAGTGTCAAGTAACAAGTTGTCGAGTATCAGGTAACAAGTTGTCAAGTTCAAGTTTCATATTTCAAGTCTTATGTATCATGTTTCATGTATCATATCATCAAGTATCAAGTAACAGGTGTCATGTTCAAGTTTCATGTTCAGGTCTTGTAGTTATTACTATCTAGGTAGCACTTCATGCATCCATCTTTTTTACTACATGGTTGCTACAGTCAAAACAATTTCGTTTAGATCTAGTAATGGATTTTATAGGTCGGCGTACTCAGGTATCAACTATCAAGTATCAGGCAAGTCATGCTCATGAATCGGGTAATCATATAACTAGTTCATGTGTCGAGTCATAGCAAGACAAGTCATGAATCACATATATATATACTAGTTCATGGATCAATAATATACTAGTCCATGAATCGATTCATAATATACTAGTTCATGAGACATGTATCAAGTGGGAAACACGGGCCCCCTTCCGAGTACACTTACCTATGTTGTCCACCACTATGGTCTTTCCCTTAACCTCGGCTTATTACTTTTTATTATTTATCAAACAAGCATACATGTGTGCAAAACAAGTTAGGAAATCATGGTCTTGGACATGGGACAAGACTGAGATATTTATATGGCATAATCGTTTGTGAATCTAAGTCTAAACATGGGAAACAGGGTTGAAATATTAATAATTAATTCTAAGGAAATTTGGAAAGGTTCTCTAGGGTGTCCATCAACAGCATATAAAATTTCGAGTCAAATGCATGCTGTTGACATAGTTAAATTAATTCGCAAAGTGGAGGTGTGCAGCAGTTTACGAATCTACGTCTACCGACACAGCTGCAGTAAAACTGCAATAACTCCTAGACGGTTACTCCGAATTCGAAAATTCCAGAGGCTATCGACATCTAGAGCTATATTTTCTATTCAGGGCTCGGGTTCAAATTCTGGTGTTAAAGGGGTCAAAACAGCATAACAAGATTCAGGACAGCAACATGTGCGAATATCTTACTAGTATATGTTACATGAAAATTGGTTATTAGGCGTCTAGTTTAATGTGTGATATAAATACAGAAAAATGGTTATCAAAACAACAAGTAATAATTGTTTTTCAAGCCAAATGGTTGCAAGATCATCAAGTACAAGATATAACATATGTCTACACATCTAGGGCTCCTTAATTTCATGTGTCCATGTGTTCAGGGAATAAAATGAGTTCAAGTAGTTATAATATAATATAATGAAATTATTGTGAATCTTAAGATTATAAAATTGAGGAGGTTGAATATATGATTAACAATGACAAGTCAAGGAGGAGTCACAATTTCTAACTATTTGCAGTATTTTCAAGGGATGCTTGTACTAGAACAAAAATGTGTACAAAAGGAATACTTGCCTTGATTGACGACGAATAGATCCGCTTGTTGCCGAAAATGGGATCGAAAAATCCCGGGCGAAGTCTCCCAAAAGCACGTGTGAAGCACGTGCAAAAATTCAATAGTAGAGGGAAATCCCCCAGACCGGATCGGCCGAACAGCAAACAGCGACCTTGGGATTCGCTGCGCCAAAACACGGGACAGCGAGCTGCGCCAATCTGAAAGCTTTCTCACAGTGGATCTGGGCCAGAACACGGAACAGCGGGAGTGGGATCCGCTGTGGGTGAACACAGGACAGCGATCAGATCGGTTCGATGGCACGAATCTTGAAGCGATCCAAGGGCTGGGATTAAATCCCGCCCAATCGGCTGCTTCCTCTTCCTTCTCTTCTTCGTCGAAACAGAGATCGAGCGAGAGGATGGCGACGGCGTGGTCTTCGACGGCGGCGACTGTGGGGCTCGCGATCCTGGCGGCGGCGCGACTGTGGCAGGAGGCGACTGTGGTGACGATCCTCTATTTCAGGTTCGAAAACAGGGGAGGAGTTGGGAATGGGTTCTGCGGTGTTGGCGGCGACGGTGGTGGTGAGGTATTAGGGTAGGCGAATGGAGAAGACGACGAGCGGCGTAATGGCAGAGGGTTGAGGCGATAGGGGTGGTGACAGGCGATAGTAATGGCGGGATGAAGACGACGGTGGGTTTTCAGAGTTTGGGTAATGGAGATGGTGTGGGGTTCGGTGGTGGATGGGTGCTGCAGTGGTGGTGTAGACGAGAGGGTGGCGATGCGAGGGGGGTCGGAGAGGTAGTCGAGGGGATGAGGGACGATGGGCAATGGCATCGAGGTGGTTGTCGAGAGTTTGGGTAATGGTGGAGTTGGGTAATGGCGGAGGATGAACGATGGGTTCGGGAGTTGGTTCGATGGGGGAAGACGGCGATGGAGTTGGCGAAGGCGATGGTGTGAAGGCGAGGCGGATTAGGTTTGGGTTGAGATGCGATGGAGAGGGAGAAGGATACGGGAAAAGGGCAAATCGAGAGGTTGCAGATGGAGTGGGAGAGAAGCGGCGGAATAGGATCTGGGTTTATACAGTATAGGGTAGGGGTTAGGGTTAGGGGTCTATATTAGGGTATCCGTTTTGAGTGGGATCCAACTGGAGAATTGGTCAAAATGTATTAAAATGGGGAATAAAAAGATGAATGAGATAGAATAGCTCATTCCTCATGATAAACAACACAAGGAGCGCATACAATTGAATTAGATAAAAGGACCAAAAATTGAGTCAAAACAAAATAGTGATTTTATTCGAACGAAAACAAAATACAGGATCACCATTGAATACGAGAATACAAGGAATGAAAAATATAGTAGAAAAATGCATATACGGGAAACAGGAGTTACATCGCTTGAACAATATTGTATTTGATTACTTGGATTTATTCTTATATTTGGGCAATGCGACCCAGGATATTTGTTTTATTCAGATCATGACTATTTAAGATTTATATATGTGGTTTCAAGTATTCTTGTTGATATTTTGGTTCATATGTGCATGTTGGTTGATACTTTTGCTTCCGACTCTAATGATTCTTGTGAATATTGTAAAGATTCTTGAACAGCTTATGGATGATGAAAATCATTCGCTGGGCTTTTGTCTCGTATCCGTATTTCGTATTCTTTTTGGAAAGCAGGGTGTGACAAGATGGTCGCTCGGGATGCGAACGAGATGAAGAGCATCGCCGGGCTCTAGGATAGAGCCATTCAGGAGGCAAATTTGAGGAGCAACTCTAGGGGTGAGCTGAGCTCTGAACTCATTGTGGAAGAAGGACGCTCGGGAGGCGAGCGAGATGAAGAGCATCACCGGGCTCTAGGATAGAGCTATTCGGAAGGCGAGTTTAAGGAGCAACTCTAAGGGTGAGCTGAGTTCCGAACTCATTATGGAAGAAGGCCGCTCAGGAGGTGAGCAGGATGAAGAGCATCACCGGGCTCAAGGGAAGAGCCATTGGTGAGCTGAGCTCTGAACTCGTTGTGGAAGAAGACCGCTTGAGAGGCGAGCGGATGAAGAGCATCACCAAGCTCAAGGGAAGAGCTGTTCGGAAGGCGAGTTTGAGGAGCAACTCTAGGGTGAGTTGAGCTCCGAACTCCTTGCGGAAGAAGATGGTCGCTCGGAGGAAAATTTAGTAGAGGATTGTATCTTTTGTGCTCTTGTTGTGACCAATTCTGTTAGTGTTCGAATGGCGAGGCATGCCCCACACACTTACTTGGCGGCAAGTTGATAAGGCAACTCTAAGGACCATGAGTATGGACTCCGAATAGGTTGACGACGAGTTTTGGGAGCACTTGAATGGCGAGTCATACCCCGCACACTTGCTCGGGGGAAAGTGGCTAAAACAACCCTATAAATCATGAATGGACTCTGCACTTGTCTAGGATTGTTTTGGGAGCACTCGAATGGTAAGCCGTTCCCCACATACTAGCTCAGGTGTAAGTGGTTAGAGCGGCTCTATGAACCATGAATGGACGCCGAACAAGGTGACGGCGAGTTTTGGAAGCAGTTGAATAGCGAGCCGAACCCCGCACAGTTGCTCAAAACATGTGGCTAGAGAAGCTCTAAGAACCATGAATGAACTCTGCACTTGTTCGGGGTTATTTTGGGAGCACTTGAATGGCGAGCTGTGCCCCGCATACTTGCTCGGGTGCAAGTGGCTAGAGCGGCTCTATGAACCATGAATGGACTCCGAACAAGGTGATGATGAGTTATGATATCACTCGAACAGCGATCCGAACCCTGCACACTTGCTTAAGAGCATGTGGCTAGAGCAGTATGAACCATGAATGTACTCTGCACTTGTCCGGTGTTGTTTCAGGAGCACTCAAATGGCGGGTCGAACTCCTCATACATGCTTGGGGGAAAATGGCTAAAGCAGCTCTATGAACCATGAGTGGAATCCTAACAAGGTGACGACAAGTTTTGGGAGCACTCGAACCATGAATGGACTCCGTACTTGTTCGGGGTTGTTTCAGGAGCACTCGAATAGTGAGCCAAACTCCGCACACTTGCTTAGGAGCTAGAGCAGATCTATAAACCATGATTGGACCCCCGCACTTGTCCGTGGTTGTTTCAGAAGCACTCGAACGGTGAGTCGTGCCCTACACACTTGCTCGGGGGCAAGTGGCTAAAGCAACCCTATAAACCATGAATGGACTCTGCACTTGTTCATGGTTGTTTTAGGAGAACTCAAACGGTGAGATGTGCCCCGCATATTTTCTTAGGTGCAAGTGACTAGAGCGGCTCTATGAAACATGAATGAGCTCCGGACATGGTGACGACGAGTTTTGGGAGCACTCGAATTGCGAGCCGAACCCCTCACACTTTCTCAGGAGCATCTGGCTAGAGCAGCTCTATGAATCATGAATGGACTCTGTACTTGTCCAGGATTATTTTGGGAGCACTCGAATGGTTACCCCTGATACTTGTTCGGGTGCAAGTGGCTAGAGTGGCTCTATGAACTATGAATATTCTTCGAACAAGGTGACAACAAGTTTGGGAGCACTCGAATGGTGAGTCGAATCCCATTTCTTGCTCAAGAAACATGTGGCTAGAGCAGCTATATGAACCTTGATTGGACTCTGCACTTGTTCGGGGTTGTTTCAGGAGCACTCAAATAGCGGGTCGAACTCTGCATACTTGCTCAGGGGCATTTGGCTAAAGCATCCCTATGAACCGTTAGTGGACTCCGAACAAGGTGACGACGTGTTTCGGGGAGCGTTCGAATGGTGAGCCGAACTTCACACACTTGCTCGAGAGCATAGAGCAGCTTCATGAACCATGAATGGACTTCATACTTGTCCCAGGTTATTTCAAGAGCACTCGAATGGCAAGCCAAACTCCACATAATTTCTTGGGGGTAAGTGGCTAAAGCGGCCCTATGAACCGTGAGTGGACTCCGAATAAGGTGACGACGAGTTTTGGGAGCAGTCGAATGGTGAGCCAAAATCCACACACTTTCTCATGAGCATGTTGCTAGAGCAGCTCTATGAAGCATGAATGACTCCGCACTTGTTCGGAGTTGTTTCAGGAGCACTCGAACCGCGAGCCGAACACCACATACTTGCTCGAGGAAAAGTGGCTAAAGAGGACCTATGAACCGTGAGTGGACTTCGAACAAGATGACGACAAGTTTTGGGAGCACTTGAATGGCGAGCCGTGCCCCGCACGCTTGCTCGGTGGTAAGCGGCTAGAGAGACCCTATGAACCATGAATGGACTCTGCACCTGTCCAAGGTTGCACACTCGTACAGTGAGATATTCCCCCCACACTTGCTCGGGGCATGTGCGACTCTATGGATTATGAATGGATCCCGCACTTGTCTGTTGGAGTTCTTAGCAAAGGGATGGTGTGGCTCGGGGTCAACCATGTGTCTAACTCATTGTTTACATCTGATGGACTTGTACAAGAATTTTGTGGAGGAAAAGACTGAAAATTTATTGAAGAATAAAACTAAGCGGTTTCTTTGATGCTAGCCTTTATTACATATTGTGACCATTATAATTTTCGGCTTTTATTAGGGAAGGGTGTTAAGAACCCTCGTTGTACTTCTTCAAATGCTCGATGTTCCAAGTGAAGATTTCCTGATTCTCTCTAATGCAAGTGATGAGTTTCTCATTGACTTGATGGGGAAGTGCCTTGCTTACCCCAAAACACTTAGCTTGGTCTTCTTGAGATAGGAAGATTTCTACTTGTTCTTCTAAAGGTTCAAAGCTCTCCTAGGGGAGCTCCATAGCGTCGAAAGGAGGATCGAGCCCCCATTGTGGCGGTGTAACATGCCCAAGCAGCTTTTTGGCTTCCTTTGGCTTTTCCCACCCCTACCACTATCGGCCGAGGCAACCGTGTGAAGCACTGTAGCGCCAAGAATTTCCAATATGATATCTCAGAAATACGTGGCACAATTCCCAGTATCTACCTCAATGTAATAGTAAATATAGCCAAAATACAGATAAATTTTTCAACTTTTATTACATCAATTCTTTACAAAACACAGCAGAAATTAAACACCTTGAATTACAATTTCTATCTTTTACAACACATTCTTTTACAATTTACATAAGCCACGTTATCATTCTACCACATGCATCCAAATCCCAAGCTACAGGTACCTACCTGTAAAACATGAGGATAGAGATAACCCTAACCCTCAAAACTACGGGGTCAGCCATAACGGTGTGAGTGACATCAAAAGAAATACAATATGAATAAAACATAAAGAATAAAGTCATAATCAACACATACCAATAGTAGTAACAAGTGGAATGTGAAATAACAATAAATAGAATATGAAAACATCAAGTGAAACTAAACTAAGTGTCAAGTGTAGGAAAACAAAAAACATCATGCGTAAAACCAAGTCAAGAAAACACAAATGCAGGATGATGACTCTCTAATGCATACCTGTCGGATTCTATGCATTCCATACTACATAGGTCCGGTGTAAGCCCTTATCGTTCACCAATTTATAGGATTAAATCCCTCGTTATGTAACTAATCCTACTACGATGACTACTACGAGATTTAGATAAGCTAAGAGTATCTAGCCAATGCCTCGATAATTCCGGAGGTCAATGTCTATCCACAGATAATTCCGGAGACTATTTCACTTACACCTAGAAAATTTCGAGAATACCCCACACCGCAAGCCGTGGCGCCTCATCACACGAATATCCCATGAGCGTCGCCTCGACCCCGATAATTCCGAAGATCAATCCCATACTGCAGGTAATTCCGGAGACTATTTCACTCACACCTCGATAATTTTGAGGATTATCTTACACCGCAATCATACTGAGATCCATAACCCATGTTTGCACTCATTTTATCATATCACCATCTAGTGCATGTCCTTATCTTATTAGGTTAATTAATAAATTACAAATCTCCTAGAGTTGGGGTACTCTATTGGACTGGCCAAACCATATAATCTCAACAGACGATATCTAAGGTCCCACACACCATCTGGAAACTCACAACTCAACCATCAATGCCAAAACTTTCATTAAAACTCTCAATTCCATTATCAAATACTCTCATATTAAGAAAACTTCTTAGAAATCAACGAATCCAAATCCATTTAATATACTCACAAATTTTCAAAATTGAAATAAAGTATTAAATCTATTAAACAACTGAAAATCATGTTTTGAAGTCGTAGAATATCTTGAAACATCAATTTCTTCGAAAACTATATATATTTCATTTAATAAATTCATAGAAATTCAATTTAAATTCTATTATGATCAAAACATAACTCTCTGTAAAATACTGTAATCTGTAGTAAAGATATCATCTAAAACAGTAGATCAATAATCCATAATATTGAAGAAATAATCGTTCAAGAGACACGAAGAAACTCGAGAAAACAATCAACTGAAGCACTGACAGTCGACCGTCAAACTTAGTTCAAAAGTGGACAGTCGACCGACATGCAAAAATCCCAAAATCAAATAATTGACAGTCGACTGTCAGTTTATGTGTAAAATCTTGACAGTCGACCGACAATTCAAAATTCGACAGCTTTAATATTCGTGCACCTTTTTACTGATACTTCAATTAATCTTTGTAAAATCATAAATTCGCAAAACAAAAATCCTGAGATGATTAAATACAACTTATATAACATACAAGAGTTTATAAAACTAATCAAAACTTCATCAAGATCATAAAAGAGCAAATTTTCGACAAATCTTCTTCAAAACAACAAGAGTATATATATATGTGTGTGTATAGGGTGTTTAAGCATCAATAAAACATCAAAATCCATCAATTAGAAGTATTATAATGTTTAGATTCAATCCCAGTACTAAAACAAATCATATTCAATTGAAAACTTCACAAAACATCAAAACTTCAATTTTCGACAATTCTTCAAAACAGTAAACTACATATGTATATATATGTTTATATAAGTGTTCAATCATCAGTTAAAGTATCAAATCCATCAAATAAGAGTAGTACAATGGTTGAAATCAATCTCAGTACTAAAACAACTCAAGATCCAATCAAAAACTTCATAAAACTCAAAAATCAAGTTTTTGGCCACACATCATCAGACCCGGAATCAACCCCTCTTCAAAACATTAAATCTTGATCCTTTTTGATCCAAAATACCTTCTACAACTTGTTATACACCTAACCCACTGATTACAATAGTTTAACCATGACTAATATGCAATTATAATAATCATTCATCAAGTTTTTATTCCTCAAAATCATCCAACAGATCATATACAAATCTATACACAGTTGTTGCCGCTGAATTCGGTATGGGGGCAATTAGATGAATTTGTGGATTCACAAGAACTCGAATGGGTCAAATCTGACCTCTTCCACTGCTGTTCAACTGGCTCCTCGCAGCTGCACGGACCTGGAAAAAGTACGAAACATCGGGATGGATCCCGACGATGCACCCTCCGACGCTCTTGTCAATACTCAGAAAAAGAATATCAAAAGAAGCTTTAGGTAGGCAAAGAGTGATCACCTTGTAACGGTAGGAGGTAGGGGTTTTCATAGTCGCCGTGGGGATCTGCTTCGAGATAAGAGCGAATCTCTACTCCCCAGTGTAGCTAGATAGAAGTGGTTAAAACCACTTCCCCAGGATAAGGGCAGATCAGGATCTCTTCATATCTTCCTGAATTGCCTCTCAACGGGTTGGGACCCATTCTCCGTTGAACAGATCCGTTCACTGGTTATTGAGCCCAAGAGAAGAGACCCGGTTCCCATTTCGGACCCATCCGTAGGTGAAATTACTATTTTGCCCCTGTGAACTTTAAGACTCGTGCCCAATTTGAACGGTTTCAATTTAATCCCATTTTTAGCCATATCACGAGCCCCCCACTCTTAAAGACTGTGTGTTATAGCCTTTGAGGAGAAGTTCTGTTGTTTCAATGGCGTATAGGACTTTATCGGAGTTCTAAAAGGGGGTTCGAATCTTGTTTGAGAGGTAACGGTATTTTTCTGAGTTGGTAACACGCCCAAGTTTGCTCTTAAGCTCTTCTGGATTTTTGGTAATTTTTCTCGATTTTTACATTATTTTTTGACTCATTTATTCAATTTTGCAAAGCAATAATTTATTTTTCGGGAGCATTAATTAATTACGCTAACTAATAATTATTTATCCAGGGGCTCAAAAATATTTTCTCGAACATATAATTATTTTTTAGAATTTTTAATTATTTTTCCTAAATTTTTAATCATTTTTTTGTAATTTTTAAATAAATAATTCGAATTAATAAATAAAAAAATAGATTTAATCACCTTATTTATGACGTGGCACGATCTGGGAAGTCAATTAGTCATCGGTGCGCCTGTCTGAATGATCAAACGGTAGATCAGAGCTTGGCGGCGTGGTTGAATCTGGAGCGTTGATCAGATCGTGGCGCGAATTTGGAAGGGATCCGACGGTTTTTATGGTTCGGAAGTGTTTTCCTCATATGAGCAACTTGGTGCCTCGGTCACTCGGATTTGGGATCCGAGCGACGTGGCATAATCAGGGCCGTCTGATGGAGATCAGGCACGAATCACGAGGTAAGAGTGATTTTTCTCCAATACGCAACTCGGTGTCCCGATCGCTCGGATTTCGGTTCCGAGCTACGTGGCCCAATCTAGGACGTTCTTCAGACTTGGGCGAGAACTTCTGAGTGATCGGGTGGTTCTCATGATGCGAAGGTGTTTTCTCTGTGTGAGCAGCTCGGTGCCTCGGTCACTCGGATTTTGGTTCCGAGCGACGTGGCGCAATCAAGACCGTCTGATGGAGATCAGGCACGAATCACGAGGAAAGAGTTATTTTTCTCCAATACGTAGCTCGGTGCCTCGGTTGCTCGAATTTAGGTTCCGAGCGACGTGGCACAATCAGGGTCGTCTGATAGAGATCGGGCACGAATCACGAAGGATGAGGCATGAATCACGAGAAAAGTGTGATATTCCACGACGTGGTGAATTCTGAGCCGTTTGATTGAGATCAGGCGCGAATCATGAGGAGATAGTCGTTTTTTCTTAATACGCAGCTCAGTGCCTCGGTTGCACAGATTTGGATTTCGAGCGACGTGGCGAGATCTGAGCTGTCTGATTGAGATCAGCCACGAATCATGAGCAGATAGTCATTTTCCTCAATACGCAGCTCGGTGCCTCGGTTACTCGAATTTGGATTCCGAGTGACGTGGCGAGATCTGAGCCGTCTGATTGAGATCAACTGCGAATCACGAGGGATGAAGCATGAATCATGAGAAAAAAGTGATTTTTCACGATGCGGCTCAATCAGAGCCGTCTGATGAAGATCAAGCACGAATCACGAGGAGTAAGTGATTTTTTCCAATACACAGCTCGGTGCCCCGGTTGCTCGGATTGTGGTTCCGAGCAGCGTGGCACAATCAGGGCCGTCTAATGGAGATCAGGCACGAATCACGAAGGATGAGGCATAAATCACGAGAAAAGAGTGATATTCCACGATGTGGCTCATCAGGGCCGTCTGATAAAGATCAAGTGCGAATCACGAAGAGTAAGTGATTTTTCTCCAATACGCAGCTCGGTGCCCCGGTTGCTCAGATTGTGATTCCGAGCGACGTGGCACAATCATGGCCGTCTGATGGAGATCAGGTGCGAATCACGAGGAGAGAGGCATGGATCACGAGAAAAAAGTGATTTTTTGCGACGTGGCTCAATCGGGATCGTCTGATGAAGATCAAGTGCGAATCACAAGGAGTAAGTGATTTTTCTTCAACACGCAGCTCGGTGCTCCGGTTGCTCGGATTGTGGTTCCAAGTGACGTGGCATAATCATGGTTGTCTAATGGAGATCAAGTGCAAATCACGAGGAGAAAGGCGTGGATCACGAGAAAAGAGTGATTTTTCACGACGTGGCTCAATCAGGGCCGTCTGATGAAGATCAAGCGCGAATCACGAGGAGTAAGTGATTTTTCTCCAATACGCAGCTCGGTGCCCCGGTTGCTCGGATTGTGGTTCCGATCAACATGGCACAATCATGGCCGTCTGATGGAGATCAGGCGCGAATCACAAAGAATTAGGCGCTTAGGCTTCTGGTGGGCCTCTATGGGGACCCAAAACATCTGAAAGCCCACCCAAATTCTCTTTAGTGATATAAGATTTCACTCCCCTCTCACTGCTCCCCCATTCTTCACTTCTCTTTTACTTTTCACTTTCTATTGTTTCTTGCTCTCGAGTGGCGCTGCTAGCGGTCGTGGCCAGGCGATCATCTTTCCAGCGAACTATTCCGACCGTAGCCGTCACATCAAGGTTATTAAATATCTTTAACTTGTATTCTAAAGATGTCTAGAGCGTCGTCAGGGAATGATACCTCCACCTCGGACCGAGACAGCGACCGACCCTTAGTGGTCTCCCTGGCAGTGGGAAAGGGGAAGGAAGTAGCGAGGTCGGCTATCGTGGAGACTGTCGTTGAGAATGTAAAGGGGGCTGGTGCTTTAGGTCGGCTACCGTCCACATTATCGAACCTTGGGAAGGTTAGGAACTACTCCGGAAACCTTCTGTCCAAGGCGGTATACGGGAGGTCTGCCACCTACGAGGAGAATCGTCCGAGGGATCCTTTCGAGGTAGACAAAATCCCCTCGATTCTGACCGAAGCGGATCTTCATCGTATCAGGAAGGGGTTTCGGATCCCGAAGGAGTACACCTTGCTCCTCCCCGGTCTGGGCTTCCGAGCGTGCACGGAGACTTCGCCCGACACTTGCATCTTCCCCTATGACGCACTCAATGCCTGCCACCGTTCGTAGTTGAAGTGCTACAATGGTATGGCTTGAGCCAGGTGCAATTCATGCCGAACGTGTGGCGGCACGTCATCGCTTTCATTCTTCAATGCCAGGCGATAGGGGCCGAGCCTCGGCTCATCCTGCTTCTTAGTCTCTATTGGATCTGCCGCATGAGTAAGATGGAGTACCGATATTACTTGTCTCCGCGGTAGGAGTTAAGCTGATCGAGAATCTGGACTCCATCAAACATTGTAAGGAGAAGTACTTCTTGATCCGGGATCCCGAGCTGTGGAGTTTTCCGGCGAGTTGGAATGAGGACGTTCTGAAGTGGGCGAAGGCCGAGCCGGTGCTGACTAAGGAGGAGGAGGGGGTCGTGTCGAAGATCCTCGGTCTTCCGACCCTGAGTTGGAAAGATATCATCGAGGGGGTCCTCTTCGGTGGGGGTCTCAGTCCGATCGACCCTAGTACGCTCCGTCTAATTTTGTTTCTCTTTTATATATATATATATCGTTCTCTTCTGGCGCTAACTCCTTTCGGTTTTTATTTTTCAGAGGCCCCCGGTATGGATTTCAAAGCCTTGTTGGCGAAGCGGAGTGCGGCCGCAGCGAAGGGGCCGAACAATAAGAAGAGGAAGAGGACGACGACGGGACCCCCATCCAGTCGAGCAGCCCAGGCACCTCGGCTCCTACGCCCGTTGTGGACTTGGTCTCTGACTCTCCTTCTGCTCCCCAAGCTTTACTTCCCTCAACCACGGCTTCCGAGCCTTCTGGCGGGGCGTTCTCCGTCGAAGCCACGCTAGCGCTCGAGGTGCCGCCCCTCACCACTGAGGCGGAGGCCATTCTGACCGAGGAGCACAAGAAGCTCTTCATCCCCGACTAGAGGGTGATGAAGCTTGACGGTTTCCTCGGTGATGCAGTGATGAGCATGCAGGCCGTGCGTCACCTGCTGACCTCGAAGGATCGAGCGGCCCTGAAGGCGGGTACCGTAGGCGACGACGCGCTAGAGATTGCTCGGGCTACGATGTCGGTAAGTGTTCTTTCTATGCTTTTCGGAATTTCGAAGTTTGTAGTTTTTGGTACTCACGTCCTTCTTTCTCTCTGGCTTTCAGATCACTTGTCACTTTAGTCACCTACTGGAGCAGTTCACCGAGTAGGAGAGGGAACTAAAGATGTTGAGCAACCGGGATAGGGCCGAGCGAGCGAAGGCCGTGAAGATGTAGGAGGCCGAGCAATAGCTCTCGGAGTCCCGAGCCATTCAGATCGGCGTTCTGGAGGCGACGCTGGCCAAGGCGAATGAGCACATCGCGGCCGAAGCAGCGAGGGCGGATGAGCTAGAGAGGGGGAAGACCCAAGCCGAAATGGAGAGGAAGAAGGCCTTAAAGGCCTCAGAGGAGATGCAGAAGGAGCGGGACACAGCAGTGGCCAAGGCGACGGCGGCCATCCAAGCTGAGGTGGAGGCCCACATGCTCACTAACATGGAGGAGTCCTATGCTCGGGCCCTCAAGCATGTCGCGGCTCGCATCCCCGACTTCAACAGCTCGGGGTATCACCTGTATGACCCGATCGAAGGTGAGGAGATTATACCTTTAGCAGAAGCCGAGCTCGAAGGAGGGGAGGAAGAAACCGAAGGGGTCGTGCAGGAGGTGACGAATCCGGAGGGAGCGCTCGTGACGATGCCGAGCGAGGGTGTGGAGCAGCACCTCGAGGTGGCTCCCTGACTTCACCCTTTTATTTTGTATTGCCTTGTTGCGGACTGGCCACCGCATTTTGTACTCAATGAAATGAGAAACTTTTTTGACCAAGTGTTGTATTTGCGAAGGGGAAATGAGAAACTTTGCCTCTAAGTTGTCTTGTAGGAGCCGTTTAAACTTTGTGTTTTGGCTTTTTTCAGATCAGCGAAGCATCACAAATTGTTGAAGTGCCTCCACTGGCCAAAGTAGCACGCCTCCGGTCCGGCCTAGGTGTAACTAGGTTGGGCCTCGCTCGGACTCGAGAGAGGCTTTTCAAAGCCGAGTCGGAGCTGAACCATCTTAAGCTGACGTTAGCTCGTCATGACTCCGAGCTGAAGCGTCTACAAGAGAAGGTTTGCGAAGTGCCCCCTGATGGAGAGGAGACGTATCCCTCGATGGCCTTCAGCAAAGGCTTGCGGTTCAAGTATCTTCGTCGGTCTTTGTTCGATGTCAGGGCCGAACAAGAGGGGTTAAAGAATGTCGTGCTCGAGAAGAGCCTTGAAGCGGCGCACCTTCGGAGGCCTATTTTCGAGGCTTCTCGTCAGGGCAGCTCTACCCGAATGCCTCGACTGAAAATTAGGGTGATGAACAACTCGCTGAAGGAACAGGTCATGGACCTAGAGGCAGAGAACCATCGGCTACAACGGCTGTACGAGGGGAGCAACATCAGAACCACTTCTTGTCCCCGAGGTGAATACTCCCAAGGAAGGTCGTTCGACGAGTTAGCGTTATGCTCACCCCCCGTCTCGAGGTGCCCCGGGGATGCGTAGAGCGGAGTGGCTGGCTCGTCGAGCAGAGCATCTGCTGGGGCGCACTTAGGCTTTTAGGCGCCGAAGACGCAACTCGGCTCGCCGATCTAGATATCTCCACGGAAGTGAGGCCACAGTAGCACGGCGCTCGCCGACCTCGGTTATCTCTTAATAGAAGTGTCCCACTCCCTAGGAGGAGTTAAAGCAGATCTCTGTAATTTTGTATTCTTTGTTTCACGAGTTTTGTATCTCGATGTAAAGATGAGTTGTTGGTCTGTAGTTAGACTTGTACCTCAATCTTTTAATGGAATAGTACTTATTTCTCGAGCTTGTGTGTGTTCTGCTAGCATTTGCGAGTGTCAACAGTTGTAGGAGCAATTCCGAATGGTGAGCCACTTCGTACTCACTCGTTCGCGAGTAGTAAAAATTGCGTCGAACCAAGTGTTGGACTCCGAACTTGTCGTTTAGAGGTTATCAACAGCTGTGGGAGCAATTCCGAATGGTGAACTACTTCGTACTCGCTTAAAAGCAAGTGGTTGAAGTGGAATCGAACCAAGTGTTGGACTCCGAGCGTGTCATTTAAAGATTATATTAACAGCTGTGGGAGCAATTCCGAATGGTGAACCACTTCGTACTCGCTTAAAAGCAAGTAGTTGAAGCGGAATCAAACCAAGTGTTGGACTCCGAGCGTGTCGTTTCAATGTTTTTTTTGTAAGCGCCAAAGTAATACAATTAGAATGCTCAAAATAAAGAACTTGTAGGGATAGATTGCTGTTATTGAAAACAATTAGGCGAATGCTTCTAAGTTGCGAGCCGCCCTTACACTTTGATAAGGAAAATAAAAAAAACTTTGACATGTTTTATGGAGCGCTCTTGGGAAAGTTGCTTGGAGCGGTGTTCAGGCACCCTCTTGGTACTTCATCAAGTGCTCCGCGTTCCATGTCCTCGGTATTCTCCTGCCCCCCGGGTCTTCGAGTTGATACATGCCTAGGCGAATAACTCTGGAGACCTTATACGGACCTTCCCAATTGGGTGCTAGCTTGCCCTTTTTGCTCGGGATGGAGATCGACAACATTCGGAGTACCAGGACTCCCTCTTTAAGATTAGCTGGTCAAACTTTTTTGTTGTAGGACTGAGTGATCCTACGTCGGTACGTCTCCTGTCGGATGGAAGCTCTCTTGTGGATATCGTCGATAAGGTCCATACTGTTCTGTTCTTCAAGGTAAGCTATCAGTCGGGGTAAAGGCAGGCCCACATCTAAGGGGATGATGGCTTTGGAACTGTATGTGAGATTGAAAGGGGACTCCCCTGTCGGAGTTCTCTTGGTGGTACGATAGTTCCAAAGCACGTTGGGAAGCTGTTCGACCCACAACCCCTTGGTAGATTTATCGAGCCTCTTCTTTAGGCCGGAAAGTATTTGTTGATTAGCATTCTCCACTTGGCCATTGGATTGAGGGTGGGCTACCGAGGATAACCGCTGCTGGATGCCGAGGTCGGCGTAGAAGTTGCGAAATGTTGCTCCTGCGAATTGAGACCCGTTGTCGGTTACGAGGATACGGGGTATACCGAACCGGCAAACAATGTTCTTCCAAAATAACTTCTGGACCTTGTGCTCGGTAATCGTTGCAAGGGGTTCAACCTCGATCCACTTGGAGAAGTATTCTGTCGCCACGACAAAGAACTTTAGCTGGCCCGACGCTGGAGGGAAGGGTCGGAGCAAGTCCATCCCCCACATTGCAAAAGAGATTGGACTTGCCAAGGAGGAGAGTTGGGCTTGCGGTAGGCGACGGATTGGATAGAACCCTTGGTAGGAGTCACACTAGAGAACGTACTCTTCGGAGTCACGAAGGAGTGTGGGCCAGAAGTAGCCTTAATTTAAGAGTTTACGGGCGAGGGATTTTGCTCCCAAGTGTGCACCACACATACCGTCATGGACCTCCTTCAGGGCATAGTGCGCTTCCTCGGGGGAGAGACACCTCAGGTAGGGTCGGCCGTCAATCTGAGTGTAGGAGCATTTGTACATGACTCTATCAAGAAGTGTGTACCGCTCGACTCTGGCCCTGATCCTTCTCGCCTCTTTTAGGTCTTCTGGAAGAACTCCGTCTCTAAGGTACTCGAGTAAGGGCTTCATCCAATTTTTCCCAAGCGTGAGGGGCATAGTCTCCATTGGCTCTAAGCTGTCTTCCTCGATACTCAGTCTCAGGAGTACCTCTATCAGTACGGTTCGCTCCAAATTCTGGAGGGAGGAGGAGGCGAGCCTTGAGAGGGCGTCGGCCTTGTGCATTTTCCTTTCGGGGAACCTGCTGGAGTCGAGCATCTTCAGATAAGACCAGTAGTCCCTTTGGCTTTGCCAAGTACTTGGCCATGCGCTCATATCTTGCTTCATACTCCCGGACACCTAATTCACGACCAGCTGCGAATCACTAAAGACCTGGATATGCTTGGCCCCTGCTTTGTAGGCCATGCAGAGTCCCGCTATGAGGGACTTGTACTCGGCCTCGTTGTTCGATGTAGGGAAGTTTAGGCAGAGGGAGTATTGCAGGATGAAAGCGTCTGAGCTGGTCAATATGACACCAGCCCCACTTCCATAGGCACATGAGGAACCATCAACATAAACAGTCCAGACCAGGGGTTCGACAGCTGACTCGCAGGGGTCGGGAATGGTGCTCTCCACAATAAATTCTGCTAGAGCTTGCACCTTGATAGCGGTTCTAGGTTGGTAGCTAATGTCATGTTGGCTTAGCTCGATGGACCACTTCATAAGGCATCCGGAGGTCTCGGGCTTGTGGAGAACTTGTTTGAGGGGCTGGTCGGTAAGAACGACCACCGAATGAGACTGAAAGTAAGGGCGGAGTTTTCGGGCCGCCATAACCAAGGCAAGGGCCATCTTCTCTAGCTTCTGGTAACGGAGTTCAGCGTTCCAGAGGACCTTACTCACAAAGTAGATGAGCCTCTGCATCCTGTCCTCTTCTCTTACCAGGACTGCACTGAGGGTTTGCTACGAAGCAGCGAGGTATAGGTAGAGGACCTCCCCGGGCCTGGGCTTGATTAAGAGTAGGGGGTTAGCTAAGTACGCCTTGAGCTGGTCTAAGGACTCTTATTGCTGTTGCCCCCATTCAAAGCATTTAGCCCCTCGGAGGGCCTTGAAGAACGGGAGGTACTTCTCCCCGGATTTGGAGAGAAAACGCCCAATTGCCGCAAGGCGCCCAGTGAGCCTCTGTACATCTTTAACACTGGAGGGGGGAGCCATTTTGAAAATGGCTTGGATCTTCTCAGGGTTGGCCTCTATGCCCCTCTAGCTGACCATGAACCCAAAGAACTTGCCGGATGAGACTCCAAACGCACACTTGCTCGGATTCAACCTCATTTTGTACCTCCTCAGCACCCCGAAGGCTTCCTGAAGGTCGAGGACATGCTCCTGCCGTCAGATGCTCTTAACCAACATGTCGTCTACATAGACTTCCATATTCCGGCCACTCTGGTCTCAGAAGACCCTGTTCACTAGGCGCTGGTATGTAGCTCCCGCGTTCTTCAAGCCGAACGGCATGACCCGGTAGCAATAAGGCCCTGATCAGTCACGAACGAGGTCTTCGGGATGTCAGGAGGGAACATCCGGATCTAGTTGTACCCCGATAAGGCATCCATGAAGCTGAGGAGCTCGTGTCCAGAGGTCGCATCGATCAGAGCGTCGATGCTTGGAAGGAGAAATGGGTCCTTCGGACACGCCTTGTTAAGGTCGGTAAAATCGATGCATATCCTCCAACTCCCACTGGCTTTCTTAACGATCACCACATTGGATAGCCATTCGGGGTAATTCACCTCCTTGATAAATCGGGCATTCCAGAGCTTCTCGACATCTTTTTTGTTGCTTGTTGTCGCTCAGGAGCGAACTTGCGTCGCTTTTGCTGGACGGGCTTGACTCCCGGAGCAACGTTGAGATGGTGCATCAAGAGCTCCTTTGAGATCCCAGGCATATCCGCTGTGGTCCAGGCGAAGAGATCGCGGTTCTCCCTTATGCATTGGGAGATGTCTTTCTTGACAGAGGGGGAAAGTGCCTTACTGATCCGAAACGTCTTGGTGTCGTCTTCTTCTAAGAAGGCCACTTCCTCTAGCTCGTCCACTGGCTTATAGATGGTCTGGCAACTTTCTGGTGGGAGTTCGAGGGCTTCTAGGGAGAGGACTGGGCCTCCCATCGAGGTCATATAACACTTGCGAGCCGCCTCCTGACTCCCTCTCACTTCTCCCACCCCTGCGGGAGTGGGAAACTTCATCTTCATGTGATAAGCCGAAGGGATGGCCTGGAGTGCGGTGAGATCTAGTCGACCCAGGATAACATTATAAGCGGCTTTCACATCCACCACCATGAAGTCCATCGGCTCAGTGCGGGTGACCGGGGTTTTGCCAACGGTGACATCGAGGGTTAGAACTTCCTCGATTGTCACCGGCACCCCGGTGAATCCATAAAGAGTGTAGCCAGCTGGCTTGAGTCGATCCCTTGATAGCTGGAGGCCCTTAAATGCCTCCAAGAATAGGATGTTGACCGAACTGCCGTTGTCCACCAGGATCTGGCGCACATCAAAGTTGGCCATTCTGAGGTTAATAACAAGGGCATCGCAGTGGGGCGTGCGGACGCCCTCCAAATCTCTATCGGAGAATGTAACAGGGACTCCAAGGTCCTTAGGGGAGGATGGCTCTGCATGGAGTTCACTTCCCTAACGAAGGCTTTTCAGATGGAGTTGGAATCTTCCCTGATTGGGCCTCCGTGTATAAGGTGCAAGATGGCCTCTGCTTCGACATCTGGGGTCTCTGCATGCTGTTCTGTTCCCCTGTTAGCCCCCCAGGAGGTGGAGGCAGATCGGCCCTATCCCTCCTTACGAACCTAGCGAGCTGCCCTCTCTAAATGAGGGCCTCGATCTCGTCCTTCAGGGCCCGACAATCGTCTGTGTTGTGCTCGTGGTCCCTGTGGAAGCGACACCACTTATCCCGGTTTCTCTTCTTCCTGGGGGTGTTCATCTTTGGAGGTGGCGTTAGAATACCCTCATTCCCAATTTCTATCAAGATGGCGGAGACACTCGCATGGAGCGGAGTGAACTTTTTGAAGCAGGGGTGAGGACGTCGTTGACCTCCGTTGTCTTTTTGGAGCTTCTTAGCTCCTTTTTCCTCAGCAGTCTTCCGTTTGTTCTCGGAAGACGACCCCTCTAGAGTGGGGTGACTAAGAGCCTCTTCAGCTCGGATATACTTCTCACCCCTGAGGAGGAGCTCGGAGAAGTTCCGAGGAGGCTTCTTGGCCAAGGACGCTCTAAGATCAGGGTTGATGACATTGGATTAGAAAGCAGCCGAAGCTACTGACTGATCCAGGGAGGCAATGGACCTGGCTTCCGCGGTGAACCGCTTGACGTAATCCCTCAGCCATTCGCCCTTCTTTTGGCTGAGGAAGTGCACTGAGGTGCTCGTCTTCTCGGAGCGGCGGCTGCTCACGAAATGTGTGAGGAAGAGGCCTTAGAACTGGTCGAAGGAGAAGATGGATGCCAGAGCAAGTCGGGAATACCACTCCTGAGTAGGCCCTTTGAACGTGGCCAGGAAGGTCTTGCATAGAAGGGCATCGGAGGCATGATGGATCATCATGAGAGTTTTAAAACTCTCAATGTGATCAGCGGGGTCCGACTCCTTGGTGTAAGACTCAAAGTGTGGAGACTAGAAGTTCTCAGGAACGGGCGCCTCCATGATAGTGCGGGAAAAAGGGGGCCTGCTTGGGCGGAGGTTCCTCGCCTGTTGTTCTTCATCTCTGTCGAGCCGGCCAAGGTGCCTCTCCATCTCGTGGAGACGGCGGTAGACCGAGTCCTCTCTTCGGTCATGCCTAGCTGAGCCCCGAGACTTATCTTCATGTAGAAGAAGGCTGAGGATGCGGTGGAGGTAGCTTGGAGTAGGCCAAGGACTGGGGGTGCAACGGTGATGGCTCGGAGCCGGCCGAGGACTGGGAGAGCGGCGGTGATGGCTCGGAGTCGGCCGAGGACTTGGAGAGCAGCGGCGATGATCAGGATATGGGCGGTGATGGCTGGGAGCCGGCCGAGGACTGGGAGCTCGTTGGCCGTTGTTGGGGGCAGCGTTGAACGCCCGAAGGACTACCTCCTAGAATTGTTGGAACTCTGCCCTCATGACGGGGGCCTCCTGCTCCCGTTGAGGTGCAGGACGGCTAGCCGGGGAGCAGCTTCTTCTCTGGCGATGTTGGGGCAACTATCTTCGTCTCCTGGGAGAGTTGGACCCTCTGCGATCTGTCCTACAGGGGGACCGGTCCCTCTGATGCTCCCGGCAATGGTTCCCTTTACGAGTCCGCCTCTCATCCAAGTGGATTCGAAGATCTGGATCGTTCTGCCGGTTGTTGAGAACCTCCCGCAGATCTCTCGGAGTTGGAGGGCTATGGGAGGCCATGGAGTCCGTGGAAGGGTTGTGCACGGAGACGCGGACCTGGTGCATGGGTTGCTTCTGACGGCTCCATCGAGAGGGTTCCCCTACGACCACTTGGGGCCCTAGAGGCTGTTGAACGGACTGTGGAATGGGTTGTTTGAGCTGTGGGGCCGGTTGGACAGGCGGAGGGAGACCCTCCGGTGGTAGAGGGAGATTGGAGGTTGTTCGACGATTAGAGGCTGCAGACTTTCCCTTCTTCGGAGACATGGCGAGGAGTGGCTTTTGTTGAGGGAGGAGGGTCGGACAGCTATTCGAGGGTTCCCACAGATGGCGCCAATCTGTTGCCGCTGAATTCGGTGTGGGGGCAATCAAATGAATTTGTGGATTCGCAAGAACTCGAATGGGTCAAATCTGACCTCTTCCACTGCTATTCAACTGGCTCCTCGCAGCTGCACGGACCTGCATGGAGTATGAAACACCGGGATGGATCCCGGCGACGTACCCTCCGACGCACCTGTCAATACTTAGAAAAAGGATATCAAAAGAAGCTTTAGGTAGGCAAAGATTGATCACCTTGTCACGGTAAGAGGTAGGGGGTTTTTATAGCCGCCGTGGGGATCTGCTTCGAGATAAGAGCGAATCTCTACTCCCCGGTGTAGCTGGATAGAAGTGGTTAGAACCACTTCCCCAGGATAAGGGTGGGTCGGGATCTCTTCATATCTTCCTGAATTGCCTCTCAACGGGCTGGGACCCGTTCTCCATTGAATAGATCCGCTCACGGGTTATTGGGCCCAAGAGAAGAGACCTGGTTCCCATTTCGGACCCGTCCGTAGGTGAAATTGCCGTTTTGCCCCTGTGAACTTTAAGATTCGTGGCCAATTTGAACGGTTCCGATTTAATCCCATTTTAGCCATATCAACAGTAAAGATAAGGTTTTGTTCACTTTTGCAATAACCATCATACAATCTCATAGTACATGTTCAAATCAGTAACAATATGAAAGAAAACAACCTACTCATAGGTTTCTATTAGGTTCTTTAACAATCTCAAGTCATCTATGTGTAGTTTTAATCATCTATAGCATAGGTTTCATGAAAGATTCAATCTTTATTCATACATCTCTTAATAAACTCATTATATCATCATACAATCATCCATCATGCATTCTAATAGACAATTCATCACCTACAACATGCATAGAACAACAGGAAATCAAACATATGTCACTCACCTTATTGAAGAATCAACCGAAATAATAAAGAGAATAAGAAAAGTCATTCCTTTCGCAAGAAAACCAAGACCCTCGCTTCGAAACTCCACGAAATCAATAATAAAGAAAACCCTTTATTTAGTACAGAAAAGAGACGGCTGCACCCCTTTTTAATAGGCCGGTAATTAGAGTTTTAGGGTTTTGAATAGGTTTTGCAAATTATCCCTTTTCAATATATCTTTACACATAAATCCTTATACTTGGAAATTAGATAAACCAATTAAATTTAAATTTAAAAACAAAAATAATCACCCTAATACTAGCCGGCACTGGGTTTAAGTCCAGAAAACAAAATTTGTAATTTTTGCCTCTAAGTGACAATTTTGCAAAAATACCATTCTTTAAGAAATTTGCGATATAAACCAAATCTATTAAAAAAGGTAAACTTTTTTCCTCTGAGTTGACTAGCAATCATGCTCAGCCCAAAAATCCGAAAAATCTAGTGTTTTTCCTCCAAGTGGTAATTTTGCACAAAAGCCCCTCTTTTTGTAATATTTGCAAATAGATCAAATAAATATCAGAAAAATTTATAAAATTCACAAATAATACCTACTAATAAATATTAGGTTTTCCCAAAATAATTTCTGACATTGAACTTCCCAAGAAAATATTTGCACGTGTTTTGCACGTGTAAAAAAAGAAAATTTCAGAAAAATATTTATTAAATCACCAAAAATCATTTAAATTCATTTATTAATTTCAAAAGCATTATTTAAAAAAATCTAGGGTGTTACAAGGGCTGCTTGCCCTGTGAAACCAAAAATGGCATTGTAAGCGGACTTCATGTCGACAACCATGAAATCGAGTGCATCTGTGCGGGTAGTTGGAGCTTTCCTCACAGTTACGTCAAGGGTGACTATTCTCTCAATTAGAACTGGGGCTCTAGAGAATCCATGGAGAGGGTACCCACGGGCTTGAGGTGATCTCACTTGAGCTTGAGGCCCTCGAATACATTCAGGAAGATGATGTTTACCGAGCTGCCGTTATCTACCAGGACGTGGCGCACCTCATGATTGACCATACGTATGCGGATTACTAGTGCGTCGCAGTGAGGTGTTTGAACACCTTTCAAGGTCATGGTCTAAAATTGTGATTGGGATCCCAGAGTTCTTGGGAGGGGGATATTATGCACCAAGTTCACTTCTCGAAGAAACGCTTTCCTAAAGGAGTTAGATGATCCCCCCCATAGGTCCCCCATGAATTGAGTAGAATATCTCCATGCGCCCTGAGTCTGGGGACTTAGCTGATTTCTCTGGTCGCTTATTGGCTCCTCTTGGGGGAAGGAGTTCGGTGTCATTTTCTTGAGCAAACTTGGTGAGGTACACACGTCGGAGCAGCCCTTAAAGTTCATCCCTAAGGGCTCAGAAGTCATATGTGAGATGCTCGTGATCTTTGTGAAACTCGCGCCACTTGTTATTATCTCTTCTTCCACTTGGGGTGTTCATCTTGGGGGGAGGTTGAAGGAGTCCCTCCTTGTTAACTTCCATGAGAATTGTAGAGATGTTGGCATTAAGCGGAGTGTACTTCTCAAAATGAGGCATTGGGGATGGATGACGTTGTCCTGTGACATCCTTCTGGGACTTACTGGGTTCGTCTTGGTTAGTACTCTTCCATTTGTTTCCGGATGAGATCACATTCTGTTCTTGAGGTCAAATAGCATCCTCCACTCGAATGTAGTTCTAAACTCTTTGAAGGAGGTCGGAGAAATTCCGGGGAGGTCTTTTGACAAGAGAAGCTTTGAAGTAGTCATGATTTACATTGTGCCTGAAGGTAGGCATGACTACGACTGAGTTGAGTGAGGGGATGGACAGAGACTTGATTGTGAAGAGCCGAACATAACTCCTGAGGGACTCCCTATCCCTTTGCTTTAAGTCGAGTAAGGAAGGCATTTATCTTCTCTATCTTGCGACTGGTGATGAAGTGCGTGAGCAAGATCTCCTCATGTTGGTTGAAGGAGAAGATGGACCCTGAAGAGAGACGAGAGAACCACTCCCGTGTGGATCCCTTCAGGGTTGCTGGAAAAGTCTTGAAGAGGAGGGAGTCAGATGCTTAGTAGATCATCATGAGGGTTTTAAAACTCTCAATGTGGTCTATTGGATCAGTTTCCCTGTTGTATGATTCAAAGGCTGAGATCTTGAAGTTGGCTGGGACAGGAGCCTCAATGATCTTCTTAGAGAAGGGGGGGTCTGACGGGATGGAAACTTCTTTCCTATTTTCCTTCTTCCAGCTTTAGCAGTGCTAGACGATCTTTCATCTTCGAATGCGTCGGAGGACGACGTCCTCTTACTGGTCGGATCAAGTGGACCCATGGGACTCTTCGTGTTGTGCAAGGGTAGAGCGGAGAGGATTGGTTCGTCGAGTCTTGGGAGGAATTATGTCAAGGGCCTGAAGAATTTCATCGTTGAACTCTCGGAGTTCTGCTCTGGTGATGGTACTTCTTCCTCCCTCCCTCTTCTAGGAGTTGTTCAGCTGGTTGGAGTTGGATACCTCCTCTCTTAGGGAGGATTTCTTCTGTCTTCCCTTAAGGAGTGGTGGCTTCTTCGCTCCCTAGGAGAGGAGGTTCTTCTACGCCCTCTAGGAGAGAGGATTCTTCTACACCCCGACTCTGGGGAGAAGGGCCCCTTGTGTCTTCTTGGCGAGATGGATGGGGGAGACCATCCCTTGCTTGCAGTCTGCTTGAGCGGTCCCGTCAGGCAGATTCTTACTATTTGGAGGTTATGAGCAGGCGGAGGTCATGTTGCAGTTGAGGTACTTCAGGGGGCACCGTGGATGGTGCGGAGGTGTACACCGACCCCCGGTTCTCTTCAAACTGTTGTGCAGGGTGCTGACTTCTTCGGGAGCCCTCCGGTGGAGTCTCTCTATGTAACACCCCGCAAAATTGAGTTATTACAATTTTGTCCACGGGTGTTACGCACATATATTTTGTACCGTTACGATAATAGCTATAGCGTATTTCAATATAAATATCCTACGTATTTTTGTATTTCGATTAATGATATATATTCTGTCATCTCAAAATTCATTTTTATCCTATTTTGAGCCAACTCAAACAATATTTTAATGTTTGTGTTTTTACGTATATTGCACGTGGTTTCAATACACATGTCGATTACGTATGTTAAACCGTTACGTGAAATATCCGTAACATTATTAATACACATGTTCTACGTATTTTATATTTTGACTATTTTTTGTTCTCTCAAATTTATTTTGTATTGATACATGCAACGCACGTGTTTGCAGTGCACATGTTGGTTCCTAAAATTTTCTTGAGTCATGAATATTTTTCTTCTCATTTTTCTAGTCACAATTGTGTGATTTATTTTTAATTAAAATTCATTAGGCCTAAATCCATTTTGTAGCCCACTAAAATTAATTTAAAGCCCATGATTGATTTTGTGTGCACTAGAGTGTACATTTAAAATGCAATTAATAATAAAATTTGTATGAAGAGTGTGCACACAAATTGACTACACGTGCAGTGTTTCTTACCATGGTTGAGAATGAGGGAGAGTGGTGTAAGTTAATGTTAAGTGGGGAGTTATTTTGGGAAGTGGGAAGCTATTTTGACCACATAATTTCCCTATAAGTAGTCATTACTTTTGTCATGAACAATACAACTCAAAACAAAAATAAAAGAGAGAAAGCGGGAGAAGAGCTTGTGGGTTGTGCTAGGAAGAGGCCGGCCATTTTTTAGGGAAGCTTGGAGCTTTGGAGCATTATTTTCTAGGATTTCTACTACTAAGAATTCTACATTTGAGCTCACTGTTCAACTTTCTAAAATAGTTTTATTAGTAGAATGCTTGAGATGTGTGAATTGTTAGATGCATGCTAACTTATATAGATTGAACATCCATGTTTAGATTATTTGTTGTTGATTGAATGTGTGAAATTATGATATGTTTGATTTGGGGCATTTTCATAAGGTTTTGTTTTAAGTCTTAGTTGCACTTCAAAAAATTATAACTATTAAACCAGATGGAATCTAGAGCTAAAATTTTTATAAGAGTATCTCATATATGTCAAGAACATCTTCTTAAAGTTTCATAAAAATTGGATTTCGTTTACTATTTTAATAAAATCCAAACTTAGGACTGGCTAGCAGTTGGCAAGCTGTTGGAAATTTGTATACATTTTTTATTTTGATCATTTCGGCATCTTAGATGCAGTATTTTGAGAAATGTCAAAACTAAGAAGTTGAAGTAGACTCGTTAACCTTTCTTTAGAGTCTAATAAATCAATTTTCCATTAAGAACTGAATTTATAATAAATTTTACAAGCTTGAACAGTGGCAGTCTGTATAACACTTCGACGCTACGTAGATTTTGAAGAATTCAGGGTTATAGACATAATATTTTGGAAAAACTTATAACTACAAAGTTATAGTAGACTTGTATACCTTTAATTTGATCCAAAGAACACAAATTTTCATGAAGTATAGAATTTTCAATGATTTTTACAAGTAGCATGAGCTGTAGTTTTCGGATTGTGAACCTACTTTTTTTGCAATGAAATTAGACAAAGTAATTGAGGATGAATGTAGATGATCTTAACTACAAAGTTGTAGTAGACTCATTCATGATTCCTATGAAACTAATAAATCTATTTTTAAAGTGGTATTGGAATTTAGATGATTTTTCAATACCATTGGGTTGATGTCTTTTACCTAGTTATCCTAAAAATTTTACAACGTATAAAATTGGATTTAAAATTGAAATGTTAGTAAGATGTACATTATGAGGAATTAAGAGGTAATTAAAGGATGAATTCGGAATATTAATCATGTGATGCTTATAAGGGTTTTAACTCATCAAGTGTTATTGAATGTTGCTATAAGAAGTTGGTTACTCCATGAATGATGATAGCAAATAGAATGAATAAAAGAAGTTAAATGATGTTTAATGAATGGAATTTTTTATATGAGGTTAGATGTAACCTAGTTGATCTCTATGTTGAGACGGTTGGATTCTAGAGACTGAGCGAGACCCAGAGTGCCAACAGGTTATGATATGTGTAAATTTGTGAAGTAGCCAGTGTGGGTTAACTTTCTCTTTGAGAAGTAGCCAATGTGGACTAACATTCTCAGTGTTTGATTTAAGTCCAGTGGGTAAGCTAGCTCTAGGTGATATCATTTTTATTTTCGAACTTAAGGACAGGCACTTGTAAAGGAGATGTGATGAAGCTTGAGCAAACGTGAGTGGGTCGACTCTATATAGTCAGGCGGTTGTATTACGGGACTATAGTTAAAGTCGTGCGGATGTATTCCGGGACTGGGCTCAACATGGTCGGGCGGATGTATTCCGGTACTGCAAGTTTTATGCAAGATGATTCTCAATTACTTCCAGGACTGTGAATAATCCAGCGGATGTACTCCGAGATTATGAATAGTCAGGCAGAAGGGAGACAAGTCTCTAGTGTTCTAAGCTAGAGCGACGCATACAGGATGTTTGCACGATGAGGGTTCTGTATGGTTAGGCGGATGTACTCCGGGACTGAAATCTATACCCGTGGAATGTCTAAATCTTGTTTCGTCACCGTAGTAGGATTTCATAACGAGGGATTGAACCCTATAATGAGGAGTACGATAAGGGCTTGCCCTCGGACCTATGTAGTATGGGATGCATAGAATCCGAACAATTATGCATTAGTGTCATCGTAGTGTAATATCTGCATTAGGCATTGTCATATCATACACTGACACAACTAGGATAGTCACTTTTCTGGTTTGCATTCAAAGTTTGTGATTGTTAAAGTAGAAGAATCGCTGTATTATAGCATTGCGTCAGTTTTATGCAATTGACGTGCCCACAGTTTCTCATATGCAGGATAGGACTTGGCATGGACTTGAAGTCACTATGATGAGTTGTTGCAAGATTGAAGAATTTTCATTACTGTAGATTGTATTGTATTCATTTAATTCCACTGTGTTGATGTAAAGAACATGTTGTAAATGAAAAGTTTTAAATTTCTTGTAAATTTGTACGAATTTGAAGTAAAAGATCAAGTATTTGCTACGAATTGCCTGTGTTTGGAATTCGGGACGTTACACTCTAGGGGGAGGCTGGGTAGGCTATTCTGGAAGAGGAGGTTGATCCAGTTGAAGGGCAGGAGGGACGTCCTCATGAGGAGGATGAGGAGGAAGAGAGTTGGCTCGTTAGCTTGAGGCCGCGGTTTTCCCTTTTCTCTTTGGAGGCATGACTAAAAACTATTTTTACAGACGAAGTTTGGTCGGATTGCTTTATTCTGTTCCTACAGACGGCGCCATTCTGTTGTTGCTAATTTCTGTGTGGGAGCAAACAGATGATGTGAATTCTTTTAAAAAACAATAAAAAAACGACTTTTTTGACTTTCGCCGATGTTGATTGTTTCCAACTGATGTTGACTCTACTTCCCGGTGTGTTTGGATTGAATCAGTTATCTCGTTTGCATGAAGAGATAAGAGTAGTTGGAGAGATTGAGTTAAAACTGTCATCATGATAAGAGATATTTGGATAATTATAAGTTTAAATCATATTTACATGATATGAACTCATTTATATTAGGCTGTTATGACAACCCAATAAGACAGACCCGTTTTGGGTTATTGGACTTTGAGAGATGTCCATTTTTCCTTCATAGACTCGTTTTTAGTGAAATTTGCCGTTTTACCCCTAAAAACTTTATGATTTGTGCCCAATTTGAACAATCCCGACTTGGTTCTATTTTTACCCATATCACTCCTACATTTTTAAAATTTTCTTTTTAAAAAAATAAAAACTACGACGTAGTTGGCCTCGAACCGGAGAATCACCTTTTACCCACTACAACTCGGTGGTTACTCTTCACAAATTACCCCTAATGGCACCAACTTTTATTTGATATGAATGACACTTTCGTTAATAATTATGTCGTAAATCATTTAAACTTTGAGGGTATTACAGTAACTAACAATAACTTAATAAATGAATGGTTAATATAACTCACTTAAAATCTATGGTTGAGATTAATCAATCAATTTCATTTGTCTACAAATTACACAACCCAACTCTCCCATTATAGTATTGGAGATTGGAGATATAGATTGTATTTATTTATTCACAAATCTAATAGTTTTATGGGAGAATCCACAACAAATCTCATGATTTTAGGAGGAAATGTAAACCTTTCCAACTAAAGAATTTGGATTTCTATGGGTATCCATTTTTTCTTCCAAATTATACTTACCTCTTATCAAACAAAGCAATCCATAAAAAAATGGAGAATTCCCTTGCACATTACCACATACCAAAAGTCTTCTACATATAATACTATTTATATGGTGTATCGCAGCACAAGTAAGCATTACTGTTTTGGATGAAAGAATCCATGTTTTCCTATGAATATGAACACAACTAACAAACATTAGGACTATCTATCTATACATTCAATGTTCTTTTCCTTCAAATGTTTTCCCCTCTTAAAAAGAACCGTAAATCAGTTACTGGCTTAACGTGACAATTTGCGGCCTAATCCAACTGAGCCCTCCTTTATCATCAGTCACTACCACCATTAGCATTACATACATTTTCAAAACTAGCAAAGCACTCCTCCATTCCCCCTATATACTTGTCCATCCCTGCTACATGGTGGGCTAAATCTAATCCCATCTTCATCCACTTCCTTGCTACCTCAACTTGCCGAAGCCGAACGGCCATCCCTCCCCTGTTCCAGGCTGTGATCGCAAGCCACTTACCCTCCTCACTAGGATATTCTCCTTCCTTAAGCCCCACAATGATCTGGTAAGCTTGTCGATAAACACCAAAAGTAGAGGGCCCTCCATCATCATCATCCTTGTTTCCCGAAAGAGTTGCAAGCCTGACCAGTCTGCGGAGTACACAGCTGACGATGTCGTAGTCAGGTGAAGGGGATGCTAGGAGAGCAGAGAGGCAGGCATTAAGGGCAAACTCTGCAGTCTCAGGGTTCATGTGCCTGCTGCTGTTGCTGCCCTGTGAAGAAGCTATGGCACCAAGTTGAAAGAGACGCTTGGGGGAGCATGCTGCAGAAGTAGTGAAGTTTTTGACCAACTGGAGTTGTTGAGGCAGGGTACCATCAATCCTGTTGAGGAGATGGTAGGTATTGTATGTGTGTTGGAATAGAAGGCTAGAGAATTCGGCTTCTCGATCACTATCTGATTGTATTGATGGAAGTAGCTGCATGTACAAGGTGCCATACAAGGACAGGAATATATTAGTAGCTGTGCATTGAATGAAGGTAGCTACACAATGCACTTTGTATGTACACAATGCACACTTCTTTCCTGATGAGCAAACAAGAGGGAAATCCCTCCCTGTTTCACTCAGAAAGAGAAAAAGAAAAATGGAACATTTCGCATTACATGATTTATCGTCTTGAAGGAAAATAATAGAAATTAATGGATGGTCAAAATTGACTACAAGTGACTCATCCCTTCATGAAGATAAATCTTGTCGGTTAAGCCCACAGCAACTGTACTCCGCTTTCATTATTAACATCTAATTGTTCTCCGCTCTTAAACTCTATTTTCCTTTCTTTAAGAAATAAAGATCTTTCTTTAAGAAATAAAGATCAATTCCTATGAAGTATAATTAGATCATCATGCTAGTGCATGATATATCACGTCTAAGGCTCTCAACACGAGTAGGAACTAGATACCCATGAAGGCATTCACAAATTTCAAGTTAATCTACTCAAACATATTCACTTGAAGTCATTGATCTAAACAACATGAAACATGCTTAACCACATTTTAGGTGTAACTTCTTTCCAACCATAGTCTATTCTGAAGTATTTATGATGAGAACATCAGTTCAAGATGATTCGGGCATTTCTATCAGCGCAGGCATCGTCTAGGGCAGCTGCTTCATTAGCTTAGGATTTTATTTCAGTACCATATTTACTTTTGGCAATTATAGCCATATGTAATCTTTCTTTTATGCATTGGAATATTTTTGAGATTTTTAGAATATTTTGAGATTTGTATCAAGATTTGTTTTGAACCTATTTATAGACCTTGAGATTAATGAGAAGTCATTCTATTCTTAATTAAAAAAATTATTGTATTGAGTTTTGCTCTTCATCTCTTTTTTTGTATGATACAATTGAGATCTAATTATTAAGGTTTGTGATAAATCCTAATAAAATTTTAGGCTTTGTGATAAACTAAAAAACTACCCCCAAAATCCCCAAATCCAATACAAATTCCTAACCCTAATTTCCCAAATTAAAAATCAAACCATAATCCCCAAATATAATTACCCAAAACCCTAATCCCTTATTCCTCTTCTTCTTCCCCCAAACTTTGATCCTGAATCCCTCACCCACCAGCCGCATCCCACTGCCGTCGCCCCTACTCCCCCACTGCACCTCACCATCCCGTCTTCATTCCCGTCCTCTTCGCCCTCGCCGACTCCTCGACGACCACAGTCAACTGCCCCACCATCCTCCACCGCCCCTCCTTCCCTCACCTCGCCGTCGACCTTCACTCCGAACTCACCCCCCACCGCTCCGCCTCCGAAACCCCCACCAAACCCCAGCCGACTACCTCACCGACGCCCTCCACCCTAACCTCCAATCCTCCTTCCTTCTTCGTCGACTTCCAGCGTCAACCACCACCTCCATCTCCCGAGCCCACCTCCGATTGAAACCCTAGTTGCGCCTCGCCCAGCTGCACCCATCGACCCACCAACCACCAGTCCCGTCAGTTGTCGCCAACAAGCTAAGCTTCCTTGCTGCTGCTCTTACTGTTGTTGCCGATTGTTGTGTTCTACGTTGCTGCCAACCGAGATCGAATGCTGGTTTCTTCGAACCCCGGTATACTCTTTCCACTTTTCAATTATTTGTGTTATATTGCTTTATCATCTCTAGATGATTATCTAATTTTACTGTCGTCCACAAATATTGAGAGTGTGTGTTCCACTTGCCTAATTAGAGTACAAATCAATATTGCAGCTTTTACTTGCTAAGAACACTTAGGGGTATAACCATTGATTGTTAGAACTGAATTATTAATTGGGCTTGTTAAACTTACTTAATTCAATTCTTGAAAATCCATCAAATCGGTTAACTATCTAAAATTCTAACTTTGATCAGCACTACATGTTGGTAAAATTAATCCTTTAAGATTCTTGGAAATTCTCTATTTAAGATTACGTTTTACATCATATTGATATCAGAGCGACGGTTCTTAAAACCCTAGTTCTTGCATCATTCAGTCTTAAATTTTTGCATTCATTTAGGATTGTCTAAAGTCTTTTATTTTATTTTCTTTCGTTCTTTTATATGACTTCAGATTTTAATTTTTTTAAAAACAAAAAAAAGTTGCATTTAGGACACGCTGTTCCCAAATTTTAGCAAACACACGACCCTGTTTCCCACTTTTGGTGAATGCGTCTTCGCAGCACCATCACAAACCCCGAAGAGCCTTTCTTCTCCCTCCCCGACCACCCAATTAGGAACCCTAGACCTCCCCGACCTGAAATGAACTCTGATATTTCCGCTACCCTAACTGTCATTCAAGCAACTCTTGCCAATATCAATCAGATGCTTGAGAAAATGGAATTAAATCAAACTGTTGCCCCTGCGCTTCATGCTAATCGTCAGATCCTTCAAGAGAATGTTCGTGACGATCAACGTCAAGAACGTGACCCTGACCAACAATACAAAAAGAACGTTAAGGCTGACGTTCTCCATTTTGAAGGCCACATGGAACCCCGAGCTTATCTTGATTGAATCCATGCGATGGACCACTACTTTGTGTGGTTTGACATAAGCGAGGCCCTGAAAGTTGAATTTGCCACGATGAAATTGACTGGAAAAGCTCAACACTGGACCAATCTTGAACACGCCCGCAGAGGCCGAGGCCTAGCACCCATAGCCACTTGGGAAGTCATGAAAGAGAAACTCACTGAGAGATATGTACCGTTATCGTTCCACACCCGATTGCTAGATTCGTGGAACCAACTCTATAGAGGAAGCAAATTCACCCAAGAGTATATTGATAAGTTTGATGACTTCCTTATTCGGTGTAATGCCTTAGGTAAAGAGAGCGAAGAACAAACTCTCTCTAGGTTCAGGGCTGGATTACGAGCCGATCTGAGGAACAAGCTAATTCATAGAAATGTGAACTCATTAGCGACAGCTTATGCCCCAGTCCTCAATATGGATTCCCTTAAAGCTAGTTCTCATTATAGATCCAGCGATTCGAGAGATCATTCCTCTAGAATGACCTCTACTGATCCGTCTAGACCTAAGCCTCCCTCTCAGCACCCACCCCAGCAAACTTAATTCAAATTTCAATTCACATAGAGATGAACTTAAAAGTAAGAACACCGAAAGAGACTACTCTAAAATTGACCATCTCACTAAGTGCTATAAATGTAAGGGATACGATCATGTTGCTACCAACTGTTCCAGCCCCAGTAGGATCAATAAAGTAGAGGGTACCGCTGTCATCGCTGATGATTCTGACAATGAGCTTTCCTATGAGCCTATTGAAGGCGATGACTTCGGTGAAGAAGAGGATGACCAGTATCTCCACTGTATTCGGTCTATCCAATCACCCCACCTGAATGTAGTCAGATGTGCTCTGTCCCAGCCAAAAGAAGAAGATAATTGGAAGCGCACTGCTATATTCCACACCATTACGACTATAGGTGGCAAAAACTGCAAGGTGATTGTTGATAGTGGGAACTGCGTCAACGCTGTCTCTTCTGCGGTCTTAGCCAGGACCGGACTTAAGGCTGAACCTCATCCACACCCATACAAAATATCTTGGATTGATGCGACAACCCTCCAAGTAACACATCGATGTTTGGTCCCTGTGGACTTCAAAGCTTACAAAGAGAAAATTTGGTGTGATGTGCTCAAAATGGATGTGGGTCAAGTCATTTTAGGGAGATCTTGGTTATACGATCACGATGTGACCATATATGGTCGATCCAACGAATGTGTGTTCCAGCACGATGGACCAAAAATAAAGCGCATACCCATGAGACCACGAACTGATCCGACTGAAACAACACCGGCTCCCTCAAGAAAGGGCAAGTAATGTATATGGGTGAAAAGGAACTCACGAAAGAAATTTACAAAGGGACTACCATTCTTCTACTCACAGCGAGAGAAGTCCCTAAAGATCCTAAATCACTCATTCCGCCTCAAGTTACTCCTGTCCTACAGGAATTTGCAGATGTGTTTCCTGCTGACCTCCCCAACCAGTTGCCCTCACTGCGTGACATCCAACACGCTATTGATCTGATTCAGGGAGCGAGTCTTCCCAACTTGCCACATTATCGGATGAATCCGACAGAATATGCTGAGTTGAAAAGGCAAGTTGATGAGTTATTGGCAAAGGACTTCATCAGAAAAAGTTTAAGTTCTTGCGCTGTTCCTGCCCAAAGAAAGATGGAAGCTGGCGTATGTATGTGGACAGTCGTGCCATAAACAAGATCACGGTGAAATACCGTTTTTCCATTCCTCGTTTGGATGACATGTTGGACATGATGTCGGGTGCCACAATCTTTTCCAAGATTGATCTTAAAAGTGGCTACCACCAAATACGTGTTCGTCCTGGTGATGAATGGAAGACCGCCTTCAAGACGAAGGATGGCCTGTACGAATGGATGGTCATGCCATTTGGAATGACAAATGTCCCGAGCACGTTTATGAGAATCATGATGCAAGTACTCCGTCCCTTTCTGGGCAAGTTCCTTGTGGTGTACTTTGATGATATTCTCATTTACAGCCGATCCGTTGGGCAACATGCTAACCATTTGAGACAGGTCTGCAGTGTTTTAAGGAAGGAACAGCTTTAAGCTAATCCTACCATATGTACCTTTCTTTCCGATCAGACTATCTTTCTGGAATTTATTGTTTCTGCCCGAGGAGTATCCGCTGATCCAAAAAAGATACGAGCTATTACTAAGTGGCCTGAGCCCCACAATATTCGTGATGTGCGGAGTTTTCATGGTCTTGCCACCTTCTATCGTTGGTCTGTGCAAGGATTTAGCACAATTATAGCTCCGATAACCAACTGTTTGAAGAAAGGTGAATTTGTCTGGTCGAAAGAAGCTACGAAAGCCTTCGAAGAGATCAAGAAGAGAATGACTCAGACACCTGTCATGAGGTTACCTGATTTCACTAAAGTCTTCAAAGTAACGTGCGATGCTTCAGGTATTGGTAAAAGTGGAGTCCTCAATCAAGAGAGCCATCATGTTGCTTATTTCAGTGAAAAGCTGAACGAAGCAAAACAAAAATACTCCACTTACGACAAGGAATTCTATGCAGTAATTCAGTCAATTCGCTATTGGCGACATTATCTCCGGCCGCAAGAATTCGTTATTTTCTCAGACAATGAGGCCTTAAGATTTCTTAATTCTCAACAAAAGTTGAATCCGAGACATGCTAGATGGGTAGAGTTTCTACAAGAATATTTATATACCATTAGGCACACAAAAGAGATTGATAATAAGGTTGCGGATGTGCTCAGTCGTTGTCACATGATCTTATCTACACTGCGCACCGAACTTATTGGTTTTAAGAGATTAAAAGATGAGTATGCCTCCTGCCCATATTTTCATGAGATCTACACCTCTTTGAAGGATGGCAGCACTCGAGTGATAGATGATTATTTCCTGAAAAATGATTCTCTTCTATCGCTCCAAACTGTGCATTCCTAGTACATCATTACGAGAGTATCTTGTTTTGGAATTACACGTTGGTGACCTTGTTGGACACTTTGGGCATAGCAAGACCATTGATGCTGTGGAACATAGGTTTTACTGGCAGAAGCTAAAGAGAGACGCTGCGAGACTTGTTAACAGATATCATACTTATCAACTCACCAAGTAACAAAAATAAAATACAGGCCTGTATACTCCGTTACCTGTTCCCAATCACCCTTGAGAAGATGTGAGTATGAATTTCGTGTTTGGCTTACCGAAAACACAAAAGAAACACGACCCCATTCTTGTCGTCGTGAACCGTTTTTCTAAAATGGCTCACTTCCTCCCGTGCTCGAAAACTTTCGATGCATCTCGTGTAGCTCAGATCTTCTTTGATAATATTGTGAAGATACATAGGTTGCCAAAAACCATTGTGTCTGATAGGGATATGAAATTCACCAGTTATTTTTGGAAGACCCTATGGCACAAAATGGGTACGAAATTAAAGTTCTTTTCAGCCTTCCACCCACAGACTGATGGACAGACTGAGGTTGTCAAACGGAGTCTTGGCAATCTCTTGCGTACTCTTATGGGAGAGAACTTAGAAACATGGGATTTAAAATTAACGATTGCTGAATTTGCTTATAACACATCTAGGAATAGAACCACTGGCATGAGTCCATACGAAATTGTACATGGTTATCGTCCTAGGCAGCCCATAGATCTTACCCCCATGTTAGAACATCACCGAGTCTCAGAGTCTGCATCTGCATTTGCATCCCGCATTCATGACTTGCATAGAGAAATTTTCAAGAAAATTAATGAGAATAATTTTAACTACAAGTTAAGAGCTGATATTAAAAGGAAATTTAAAACGTTTAATGTAGGTGACGAAGTAATGGTTCGAATTCGTCCGGAACAGGTTTCTAGCTGGATCCGTTAAGTTGAATGCACGTGCTGCAGACCCATTTAAAATTCTTCATAAAATCAATGATAATACCTATGTCGTTGACCTTCCTGAAAGTTTTGACAAAAGTAAAACTTTCAATATTGAGGATATAGTACCCTATGAAGGTCCAGAATTTAACCCTAGAAATCCTCTTATAGATGAGTCTACCCTGTAGCCTAATGGTGAGATTTCCGTATTATCCCCACTACCTGATACTAACCCATCGACAGAAGAATTGGATAATATTTTAGATGATCAGATAATCTCTACTAGAGATTGTGGTATTCATAGGTATTTGGTAAGATGGAAAAACAAACTGGAGTCGGAGAATACTTGAATAGATCGTGAAGAGCTCCAGCACTTGGATCCAGACCTTTTGGAGCACTATGACATGAGGACTGGTTTTGACTCAACTGGGTCGAGCCCTCTTCCACCCGGAGAGAATGATGAGGACATCGGTTCAAGACGATTTGGGCGTTTCTATCAGCGCAGGCATCATCTAGGACAACTACTTCATTAGCTTAGGATTTTATTTCAGTACCATATTTGCTTTTGACAATTATAACCATATGTAATCTTTCTTTTATGCATTATAATATTTTTGAGATTTTTAGAATATTTTGAGATTTGTATCAAGATTTGTTTTGAGCTTATTTATAAGCCTTGAGATTAATGAGAAGTCATGCTATTCTTGATTAAAAAATTTACTGTGTTGAGTTTTGCTCTTCATCTCTCTTTTTGTGTGATACAATTGAGATCTAATTATTAGAGTTTGTGATAAATCCTAATAAAATTTTAGGGCTTGTGATAAACTCTAAAACTACCCCCAAATCCTCAAATCCAATACCAATTTCTAACCCTAATTTCCCAAATTAAAAATCAAACCCTAATCCCCAAATATAATTACCCAAAAACCCTAATCCCTTATTCCTCTTCTTCTTCCCCTAAACTTCGATCCCGAATCCCTCACCCACCAGCCACCTCCCACTGCCGTCACCCTTACTCCCCCGCTGCACCTTACCGTCCCGTCTTCATCCCCGTCCTCTTCGCCCTCGTCGACTCCTCGACCACCACAGTCAACTGCCCCACCATCCTCCACCGCCCCTCCTTCCCTCACCTCGTCGTCTACCTCACTCCGAACTCACCCCCACAGCTTCACCGCTACCACCACCATAAAACCCCCCACCGCTCCACCTCCGAAACCCCCACCAAACCCCAGCCGACTACCTCACCGACGCCCTCCACCCCAACCTCCAATCCTCCTTCCTTCTTCGTCAACTTCCAGCGTCGACCACCACCTCCATCTCCCGAGCCCACCTCCGATTGAAACCCTAGTTGCGCCTCACCCTGCTGCACCGATCGACCCACCGACCACCAGTCCCGTCAGTTGTAGCTAGCAAGCTAAGCTTCCTTGCTACTGCTCTTACTGTTGTTACCGATTGCTGTGTTCTACGCTGCTACCAACTGAGATCGAACGCTGATTTCTTCGAACCCCGGTATACTCTTTCAACTTTTCAATTATTTGTGTTATACTGCTTTATCATCTGTAGATTATTATCTAATTCTACTATCGTCCACAAATATTGAGTGTGTGTTCCACTTGCCTAATTAGAGTACAAATCAATATTACATCTTTTACTTGCTAAGAACGCTTAGGGGTATAACCATTGATTGTGAGAACTGAATTATTAATTGAGCTTGTTAAACTTAATTCAATTCTTGAAAATCCATCAAACCGATTAACTGTTTAAAATTCTAACTTTATCCGCACTACATGTTGGTAAAATTAATCCTTTAAGATTCTTGAAAATTCTCTATTTAGAATTATGTTTCACATCAATTTATCTTGTTGATCTGACCATTTATTTAATGCTTTAATTTCCATAAACCCCAATTGTGTAGATTTTCCTTCCTCTACAGTATGCAACATTAGTTGCTACCTGCTCTGGATAGATCTGTCTTATATTGCTCAGTAGCAATAAGCTAAAATGATAACCAGCAATGCAAGTTATAATGCACACTATTTAAATGATACGAACTAAATTAACATGTTTAAACTTTAAGCACATTTTATTGGAGTGGGAACTTAATTATTTTCAGCATGTAGTTTAAATGGAATTGTTTATCTTCATCTTAACATGATTGATCTATAAGTAGCTCTATATAGGTGTAGATATGACACAACAGATGGTGTAGACCTAGACTAACAATGAGTCCAGTTTAAGATAGCCAAATAACAATTTCTTACCATATTTAGTTAAACTAATCATCAACCAAATTATTTCTAAACTCTACCGTCATTTGTGCCTTTTTCCATACCTTGCCAGCTCTGCTGAGCATTCCCATCGCCTTCCTAACATTGGCGTCTTGCATAGGAACCTTGGTTTGCTCCTCAGCACTGATCATAGCCCCAACACTAATGATCAGAGACTTACAAAGCAACAGACGAGATTCATCAACACTTTCATTGCCATTAGTTTCACTGCAGAACTCTGACGCAAGCTCCAAGAACTCTGCGCAAGATTCAAACTTTTTCTTTTTCCCCATCTTCAAGCCCATATTCCATGAACTCCCTGCAAACCAGTTGATCTCACGGCTCCCAGCTGCCCCTTCTCCAAAGAAGGATTTGACTCCGAGCTCTATCATTTTAGTGTGAGCATGCCTGGTGTACTTGAGGATATCTTCGTCCTCGTCTTGTGAGTTGCTATTGTGATGGAGGAGTGTGATGAGGTTTCGGAGAACTGCAACTTCTGGCATTGGCATTTTTTTTCCAGTAGGGGAGTATAGGTTGAGGAGCATAGACAGTGATGAGATGGCAACAGCAAGACACTGGCTAGCAATGGCCTCATGGGTTGAAAGGGTGAGATATTCTGGGTCAAAATCAATGCATCCAACCATTGCTTTTATCTGATTGATGGCCTCTTTCTCATCTTTCTTTAGCAGATGAATCTTGAACTGCAGCACAGTTAAAATGTATGTGGGCGCAGCAAGTTAATTAACTAGCTGAATGAATGTAAGCAGTGTGTTTTTCCAAAACATGAGTCATATTAGACTTCTAGTATCACAACTAAAACAGTAAGATATAATTTAAAAAGATTTTGTTTTCTTCGAACAGTTGGCGTCAAATGACGAGCATTAATTAAAATGGGAGCATTAAGGTTAGGTTTTGGTCGGGATAAATTTTTTAATTTTTATGATACACCTATTATCATGAGGTTCTTTTATTTACTGATTTTTCTTAAAGGAAAATTTTCTTTTGGAATATTATATTTACCTAGTCGCCCTCGCGGCTCTAATCTTCAAAATTACACAATTCAAAGGTTGAAATTTTCCAAGGAATATGATATGGCTAAAAATAGGATTAAATTGGGACCGTTCAAATCGGGCGCGAATCTTAAAGCTCTTAGGGGTAAAACGGTAATTTCACTTACAAACGGGTCCAAATTGGGAACTGTCTTTTTCCGAAGCCCAATAACCCAAAAACGGATATGTCCTATTGGGTATGGGTAGCAACCCGTTACAAACCAATTCAGATATTTAAAGAGTAAATCAAATTCGTGATTATCTCTATGAGGCGGATTAAACCGCATCTCTTATCATGAAAAGAGTTTAAACTCTACATCTTATCCAAAAACACAAGAACATAGGGATAAATCATTATCTCTAAACTGTCTCTTAAGGCGACTATAAATACCCCTCTCCCCCCACCATAACAAGGTAATCAATCTTTTTCCACGTAACGCTCTTTCATAATCTTCCTGATTACTGACAAGAGCGTCGGAGGGTTCGTCGCCGGGATCCATCCCGGTGTATCGAACTTTTTGCATATCAACGGCAGCGGCAACAAACCAGTCAAACGCCGGTGAAAGTCAACAGATTTGCCTTATTCGTTTCCTAAAAGAATCCACAAATTCATCTGTTTGCTCCCACACCAAAATCAGCAGCAACAGATTGGCGCCGTCTGTGGGAAACGAAAAGCAATCCAGCCTTACTGCACCGGTGAAGTTGTTTCCCAAGCTATGCCTCCGAAGAAGGGGAAGGCACCGGTCTCCAGCCGCAGAGCCACGCCCGTTCCTTCTCCTCCACTTCATGATGTTCTCCCTCAACCCGTCCAGCAAGTCCAGCAACCGCAGCCTGGACAGCCTCTTCCTCAACCTGTCCAGCAATCGCAACCTGGACAGCCTCTGCCTCAACAATCTCACCCCCAGCAGGCCCCTCAAGGGCCTCAAAGGGCTGCCCCGGGGGGCTCCCGTCGAAGTCGACAAAGGCAACCTCCTCTCCACGAGCATGTTTCAGTACATAACCCCTCCTCTGACTCCATGGCCTCTCACAGTCCCCCAACGCCAAAGGATCTCTGACACGTTATTGTCAACAGGCAACATGGGATAGATCTCTGGACCCATTCGAACGAGAGGCAAACCCATGACGGAATCCCTCTCCATGAACATCAAAGGGATCCTGTGATTCGGTCCCCAAGAGCACGATCCCCCCGTAGGCCAAACCGCAGAAGATCAAACTCTCCCAGGAGGCGAAGGGAATCACCCCCGCGCCGTTTGAGGAGGAGCCGCACCCCGACCGGTCGATTTGCTCCGAGGGACCACCGAGATCGGGAGGCACCTGTTACAAAGGCGGAGTTCCAGGATTTTTAAGAAGCAGTTCTGCGGGCCCTCAATGTTGCTCCTGACCACAGTCAACAGGCGCCTAGTCCTCAACCTGCCCCAAGCCATCACCATCGCGCTCCCAGTCCTTTTCCACATGAGAACGAGTCCCGCGGATCAGGCAAGAGACGACCGGAGGGAGGACTCGGTCTATTGCCACCTCCATGAGATGGAGAGGCGCCTTAGCAGACTTGACAGAGAAGAGGAACAACGGGCAAGGAATTTCCGCCCAAGCAGGCCTCTGTTCTCCCGAACCATCATGGAAGCACTGGTTCCAGAGAACTTTCAAACCCCCTTCACTTTGAGTCATACAACGGGGAGTCAGACCCCAATGACCACATTGAGAGTTTTAAAACTCTCATGATGATCAACCAGGCTTCGGATGCGCTTCTTTGCAAAACCTTCCCGACCTCATTGAAGGAGCCGGCGAGAGTGGTATTCCCGACTCGCCCCAGCCTCCATCTTCTCCTTCGATTAGTTCGAAGGGCTCTTCCTTACCAATTTTGTGAGTAGCCGTTGTACCGAAAAGACAAGCACATCCTTGTTGGCACTCAATCAAAGGAAGGGCGAGCGATTAAGAGACTGTCAAGCGTTTCACTGCCGAGGCCCGGTCAATCGCCTCCCTAGACCAGTCGGTAGCCTCTACTGCTTTCCGGCACAATATCAACCACACTGACTTGAAGGCATCTCTCGCTATGAAGCCTCTTCTTGACTTCTCGAAAATCCTACTGAGAAGCGAGAAATACATTAGGGCAGAAGAGGCCCTCCACCCGCCCTAAGCAGTTAAAATCTCCGATTACGTCCGATTAATTCCTGATTAATCGCTAATCGGAGGCTAAGCTATTATTTTTTTAGCAATTTACAATATTTCAATAGTTAGCGATTTAATTGGGTATAATCGGTCGATTAGTGGTTAATCGGCCGATTTTATGTGGCCGATTAACCGATTAAATCTCTTCCTCTAATTTTCATACTTGTTTACATTATTTGGGCTCAATCTGGCCTAAATTCAAATCCAAATTCAAAATTCAAAACTCTTCTGGTCCTCGCGCAAACCTCGCACTTGTCTTTTTTCCTCGCACAAACCCAAACTCAAACTGATTCTCTTTTTCTTCCTCGAAGCAAACCCAAACCTGACCCGCTATCGCTTTCCTTGCACCGTCGCATACTTGACCCGACCCGCATCTACTGCACCTTCTCCTCTTACTGCTCGTGTTGCTGCTCCTTCCCGATTATTTTTGTTTGTTGGAACCGACTAGCAAACCCAACCCGACCCACATCCAGAATCCAAACTCAGCTCAAACCAAGTACCTCTTCTTTTTCTCCATAATTATATGTTCCTATTTAATAATCTCATAATCGTTTTATGTTAGAATTTAGGATTGCTACATAATGAGGATATATCTTTTTTTTAATTATCTATAAAATAAAACACAAAGAAAGCTATCAAGTGGTTCTCCTTCAATCTCCCCAAAACTAAAGGCCCAGATCTAACCTCACAAAACACATTTTCCCCCTAAAAGTTTCCCCCCAAAACTCAAATTCAAATCCTGGGCTTTTATGGAAACATGGATTTTTATTTACAACTAATTATTGTCATACTATTCAAACTTGAGCTACATAATTGTTGATTTACTGTTTACAAGGCTTTTCATATACTGTATCGTTCTGAAGACGTTCCGTAGGCACGTGCCCACGAGCAAATCTAGTATATATATATATATATATATATATATATAATGACTTTTCCGATTATTTTCCGATTAATCACTAATCGCTCCTAAACTGATTAGTTCCAAAAACTGATTTTAACTGCCTAGCACCCACCTGAGCAGAAAGAGCCCGCGTCCAGGAACAAACGGAAGGGCGCTGAAGATGAAGGAGCTAAGAAGCTCCAGAAAGATAATGGCGGCCAGCGTTGCCCTCCTCCCAGTTTTGAGAAGTTTATTCCTCTTAACGCCAGTGTTTCGGCCATCCTGATGGAGGTCGGAAAAGAAAGGCTCCTCCCCCCACCGCCGAAGATGAATACACCGGGCAAGAAGAGAAAACATGGACAAATGGTGCCGCTTCTATGGGGATCACGACCACGACACAGATGATTGTCGAACCCTCAAAGACGAGATTGAAGCCCTCATTCAGAGGGGGCAACTTTCTAGGTTCGTAAGGACAGGGTAGATCCTCCTCCGCCTCCCAGAAGGGCTCATAAGCGAACTGAGCGACACGTCGAGACCCCGGTTCCGAAGCAGAAGCTGTCCTACATCTCATTCAACGAGGCCCAATGGGGGGAGATTCGAACTCCTCCCGAAAAGCCTTCGTCCGAGAGGTGAACTCCATGCAGAACCATCCTCCCCCAAGGGCCTTGGGGTCCCTGTTACCTTTTCTGACAAGGATTTAGAAGGCGTCCGAACGCCTCATTGTGATACTTCAGTAATAAACCTCCATATGGCCAATTTCGATGTACGCCGAGTCCTGGTCGACAACGGCAGTTCGATCAACATCCTTTTTCTAGAAGCCTTCCAGAGTCTCAAGTTGTCTAGAGACCGACTCAAGCCCACCGGCTACACCCTCCACGGCCAGTGATGATCGAAGGAGTGATTACTCTCGACGTAACCGCTGGCAAAACCCCGATCACCCGAACCGAACCGATGGATTTCATGGTAGTAGACGTGAAGGCCGCTTACAATGTCATTCTAAGCCGACCCACCGCTGGCAAAACCTCGATCACCCGAACCGAACCGATGGATTTCATGGTAGTAGACGTGAAGGCCGCTTACAATATCATTCTAGGCCGACCGGGCCTAGCTGATCTTTAGGCTGTACCCTCAGTCTACCACATGAAAATGAAGTTCCCCACCACAGCAGGGGTGGGGGAAGTGAGAGGGAGCCAGGAGACAGCTTGCAAATGTTACATAACTTCAGTAGGAGGGCCGGTCCTCTCCCTTGAAGCCCTCGAGCTCCCACAGGGGAGTACCCAAGCCATCTCAGAGCCGGTCGACGAGTTGGAAGAAATAGCCTTCTTAGAAGGAGATCCGACCAGGACATTCCAAGTTAGTAAGGTCCTTCCTCCTCCCGTCAAAACCGACATTATCCAATGTATACATGGAAATCGCGATCTATTCGCTTAGACCGCGACCGACATGCCCGGAATCTTTGAAGAACTTCTCATACATCACCTTAGCGTTGCTCCTAGGGCCAAACATATCCAGCAAAAGTGACGCAAGTTCGCTCCCGAACGCCAGTAGGCAATCAAAGAAGTGGAGAAACTCTTGAATGCCCGGTTCATACATGAGGTCAACTATCCCGAATGGCTGTCCAACATCGTGATGGTAAAAAAGGCAAACGGGAGCTGGAGAATTTGCATTAATTTCACGAATCTGAACAAAGCTTGCCCGAAGGATCCGTTCCTGCTCCCGAACATTGATGCCCTGATTGATGCAACCTCCGAACACGAACTCCTAAGTTTCATGGATGCCTTTTCCGGGTACAACTAGATCAAGATATTCCCTCCCGATATTTCAAAGACTTCGTTTGTAACCGACCGGAGTCTATACTGCTACCGGGTCATGCCCTTCGGGCTAGAGAACGTTGGTGCAACTTATCAACGCCTTGTCAACAAGGTCTTCAAAGAATGATCGGCCGGAATATGGAGGTCTACATAGACGACATGTTGGTAAAAAGCATCAGCAAATCGAATCATGTTTCCGATCTTCAAGAGGCCTTTGATGTGTTCAGGAGACACAACATGAGACTAAACCCGAACAAGTGTGCCTTCGGCATCTCATCCAGCAAATTCCTTAGATTCATGGTTAGCCAAAGAGGCATAGTAGCCAACCCGAAAAAGATTCAGGCCATACTGAACATGGCTCCCCCTTCCAGTGTCAAACGTACAGACTCACAGTACGCCTCGCAGCCATAGAGCGTTTTCTCTCCAAGCAGGAGAAAAATATCTCCCGTTCTTCAAGGCCCTTAGAGGGGCGAAAGGCTTTGAGTGGGGGCAACAACAGCAGAAGTCATTCGATCAACTCAAAGCCTATCTAGTCAACCCCCCACTCTTAAGCAAGCCAAAGCCCGGGGTCTATATATATCTCGCTACCGCAGAACAGACTCTCAGTGTCGTCCTGGTAAGAGAAGAGGATAAGATGCAAAAGCCAATCTACTACGTGAGTAAGGTCCTCAGGGATGCCGAACTCCGCTATCCACAGGTAGAAAAGATGGCATATGTGTTAGTCATGACAGCTCGAAAGCTCAGCCCCTACTTCCAGTCCCACTCGGTGGTCGTTCTTACCGACCAGCCACTCAAGCAAGTTCTCTACAAGCCCAAAAAATCTGGGCGCCTTATGAAGTGATCTATAAAGCTGAGTCAACATGATATCAACTATCAGTCCCGAACCGCTATCAAGGCACACGCCCTGGCGGAATTTATAGTAAAAAGCACTATCCCCGACCCAAGCAAGGCAATAGAGGAACCCCCGATCTGGATCGTCTATGTTGATGGGTCCTCATGCGCCGACGGGAGTGGGGTTGGGGTCATCTTGACTGGCCCCGATGACTTTATTCTTCAATACTCACTCCGCATTAATTTTCGGGTATCAAACAACGAGACTGAATATGAGGCTCCGATCTGTGTATGGCAAGCAAGGCCGAGGCCCGGCGCGTTAAAATATTCAGTGACTCACAACTGGTAGTGAACCAGGTATTGGGGGAGTATGAGGCAAGAGATGGTCGCATGGCCAAATATCTGGCCAAGGTCAAAGGGCTGCTGGCCTCTTTTGAAGATGCACAGCTCCAGCGAATGCCCCGAGAGGAGAATGTGCAGGCAGATGCCCTCTCAAAGCTGGCCTCCTCTTCCCTTCGGGGACTAGAACAAACCGTCTTGATAAAAGTCCTCTTGAGACCTAGCATCGAGAAAGACGGTCCTGAACTAATGGAGACGCTGTCCCTAGGACTCGGGGAGAATTGGATGAGACCCTTGCTCGAGTTTCTCAAAGATGGAGTCCTCCCTATAGACCCTAAAGAGGCTAGAAGAATTAGAACCAAAGCCGAGCGATATACACTCATCGAAGGGGTCATGTACAAATGCTCTTACACTCAAGTGGATGGTAGACCCTACTTGAGGTGTCTCTCCCCCGATGAGGCCCAGTATGCTCTAAAGGAGACCCATGAAGGGATGTGCGGCGCTCATTTGGGAGCAAGGTCCCTCGCCCGCAACATCTTAAATTATGGATACTTCTGGCCCACACTCCTCAACAACGCCGAACGGCACGTCCGCCAATGCGCCCCATGCCAAAAGTTCTCAACAATCCACCACTTACCACAGACCCAACTCTCCTTATCCAGTCCAACCCCTTTTGCAATGTGGGGGATGGGCTTGCTTGGGCTGTTCCCTCCAACACCAGGCCAGCTGAAGTTTGTTGTCGTTGTTATCGACTACTTCTCCAAATAGATCGAAGTCGAGCCTCTAGCAACGATCACTGAGAATAGAGTCCAGCATTTCTTTTGGAAAAACATCGTCTGCAGATTTGATGTACATCGAATCTTGGTAACGGACAATGGGACCCAATTCACGGGGGTAACTTTTCGCAATCTTTGTACAGACCTTGGTATCCAGCAGCGATTTTCCTCGATATCCCACCTGCAATCCAACGGTCAAGCAGAGATCGCCAATCGGCAAATTCTCTCCGGCCTAAAAAAGAGACTGGACAAGTCTGCTAAGGGATTAAGGGTCGAGCAGCTCCCCAATGTGTTCTGGATCTTTCGCACTACTAAGAGGACCCCCACAGGAGAATCTCCCTTCAATCTCACTTACGGCTCCGAAGCTGTCATCCTATTCGAAGTTGGCCTACCTTCGCCCCGCTTGATTGCCTATAATGAAGAGCAAAATTCGAACCAGCTTCGTGGCAACTTGGATCTCATCGACGAGATACGAGAAAGATCCTCCATCCGTCAAGAGATTTATCGACGTAGGATTGAGCAGTCCTACAACAAGAGAGTCCACCCTACTAACCTCAAAAAAGAAGATTTGGTTCTCAGAAAGCTATCAATTTCTTTTCCAAGCAAGAAAGGTAAGCTATCACATAATTAGGAAGGGCCATATAGGATCTCCAAAGTTGTCCGCCCTGGCACTTATCAACTTGAAGACCCGGGGAGCAAGAGAGTACCAAGAACATGGAATGCAAAGCACTTATTGAAGTACCAAGAGGGTGTTTGAACACCGCTCCAAGCAACTTCTAATCCTAGAGCATTTCTAAGCTTGTTTCTTCTTATTTAGTTGATTTTCTCAAATGTAATAATGGCTTGCAACCCAGAAGCAGCCACTTAGTCATTTCTAATAAAAGCAGTTTACTTTCTCAGAAAACCTAGTCTAAATATTCTGGTTGTCTCACCCCAAAGCGTACATTAACACTTGTATAAACAAGCAAGTACGAAGTAGCTCACCATTCGAAATTGCTCTCACAACTGTTAAAACTCTCTTAACAACAAGTTCGGAGTCCAACACTTGGTTCGAAGCCACTTTAGCAACTTGCAAACAAGCAAGTACGAAGTAGCTCACCATTCGAAATTGCTCCCGCAACTGTTGAAACTTTCTTAACAACAAGTTCGAAGTCCAACACTTGGTTCCAAGCCACTGTAGCTGCTTGCAAACAGGCAAGTACGAAATAGCTCACCATTCGAAATTGCTCCTGCAACTGTTAAAATACTCTTAACAACAAGTTCGGAGTCCAACACTTGGTTCGAAGCCACTTTAGCTACTTGCAAATAAGCAAGTACGAAGTAGCTTACCATTCGAAATTGCTCCCACAACTGTTGAAACTCTCTTAACAACAAGTTCAGAGTCCAACACTTGGTTGGAAGCCACTTTAGCTACTTGCAAACAAGCAAGTACGAAGTAGCTCACCATTCGAAATTGCTCACACGACTGTTGAAACTCTCTTAACAACAAGTTTAGAATCCAACAATCGAAGTTGCTTACCTTAGCTACTGATGTTCTTCTGAACACAAAGGTTAGCGAGCACCTAGAGAAGTAGCAAATACCTTAGAATGCTCGATCAAAAGGGACAGCCAACAAAAACACCGCACGAAGAACAAAAATATTTTATTAAGAGCTGAAGCACAAAGTCTAATCCAAAGACGATACAACAGACTTTATTCCAACCAAGGTGGGGATACAATTCTTGTTCAAAAACCAAAAGCTTATACAAAACTAAGACTACGAGATTACAAAATTTCGCCCTAGCTCCTCTTAGGGAGGGGGACGCTCCTATTAAGCGATACACGGGGACGGTGAGCGCTGTGTTGCTCTCGCCTCGCCTCCACCGAAGTCTTGAGGCCAGCGAGCCGAGTCGCGTCATCGGCACCCAAGGGCCTGACTGTTGCCCCGACAGACGCCCCGCTCGACGAGCCCGCCACTCCACTTTGCGCGTCCCCAGGATTCCGCAGGGCAAGGGGCGTACGGAGAGCTAACTCATTGAACGATCTCCCCTGCGCACCCCCCGTAGGCAAGAGGTGCTCCTCACATTACTTCCTTCGGAGCATCGCTTCAAGCGAAGGTTCTCCACCTCTAATTCAACAAGTCGCTCCTTGAGAGAGTCGTCCGTGACTCTGAGCTTCAAGCGTGGTACCCCGCTCGTACTCCTCCCCTGAGGAGGCTCTAAGATGGTCCTTCACAGATGAGCCGCTTCAAAACTCTTCTTGAGCACCGCATTCTTCAGCTCATCCCTCTTCGACCTCACTCTGAACAGCGAGTTCTTCAGCTCGTCCCTCTCTGCCCTTACTCTGGACAATGAACTCTTCAGCTCGTCCCTCTCAGTCCTTGTCACGTGTGAAGAATGTCGAAAGAACCTGAACCTAGAAGCCTTGCCGACAGCCATCGAGGGGCCGACCTCTCCTCCCTCGGGGGTACCTCCCGAAGAATCTCCTCGAAACGCCTCACCTCAATATTTCGACGAGCTAGAGCCAATCTCACTTGGCAGAGCTCCAACCCCACCTTGGAGAGCTTCTCTCGAGATTCCGTAAGTCCCAACCTAGTGACACTGAGTTGTGCGCGAAGACGTGACACCTCGCCAATCTGGGAAAGACGACCAAAAAGAAAGCATAAATTACTAAGTTTAAGAAGCCACATGATGGTGCTACGGCTAAACGAAACTACTACGGGGCGATTCGAAAGCAAAACAAGCCTGCAACTGTTTCGAAACTTCACAACACTTGTCAAAAAAAAAATCATTCAACTTCAACAAAAAGTACAAGCAGTGGCCAGTCCGCTATAGGGCATCGATACAAGTGCATATGAAAGGAAAAGAGAGCGACTAAAAAACATGACAAAGATGCGATAAGGAATCAGGGGACCACCTTGGTAGACGTCTCCAAGGGAGCTATGACCCCGCGACTGTCGGCCTCGGTTGCCTCCGCATTGGTCGCTTGGGGGTCCTCAGCAACGTCCTTCCCCTCGTCCTCTTCTCCTTCAATCACTTCCGCAGTTGTCGGAGCAGTTTCGCCTTCGAGATCATATAGGCAGTACCCGAGCCGTCGAAATCGGGGACACGCGCCTCCACGTGCTTCGGCGCCCGAGCATAGCACTGCTCCATATTCGTGCGCATATGCAACTTCGCTTCGGCCCTAATCGTCTCTGCTGCTGCTTCCACTGCGGCCTCCCTCTCCTTCGCTGCGTCTTCAGCAGCCTTCGCAACCATCTCTTTCTCCTTGTCGGCCCTCTCCTTCTCTGTCTGCCCTCTCTTTCTTTAGGGAGTTCTGTTTGTTCGCCTTAGCCAAGGCGGACTCAAGGAGCTGGATCTGAGCCGCCTGAGATTCGGACAACCGTTTCTCCACCTCGTACATTTTCACAACTTTGGCGCGCTCCGACCTATCTCTGTCGCACGCCGCCTTAAGCTCCTTCTCTTGTTCGGCGAACTGCTCCATCATATGACTAAAATGGCAGGTGATCTATGTGGACAAAAACGAGGAAGAAATTTTCCAGCACAAAAGTCACCCAAAAAAGAGGGAGAACAAGACTCCACTCACCAACATGGTCGCCTTGGCGATCTCGAGGGCATCATCACCGACCGTCCCCGCCTTCAGCGCAGCGCGATCCTTTGGGGTCGGCAAGTGCCGAACCGCTTGCATACAACTGACGGAGTCCCCGAGGAAACCGTCGTGCCTCATCACACGCCAGTCAAGGACGAAAAGCTTCTTGTGCTCCTCGATAAGAATTGTCTCCGCAGCCGATATCAGAGGAGGGCTTCGAGCGCCAATACCTGCTCGATGGAAGTTCCTTCGGCGGTCAAAGCAGGGGAGGTAGGCGGGCAGGTGGTTCGAATTCTAAGTTGACCACCGGGGCCTTCACAACTTTGGCAGACTGCGGCCCTGAGGTCGTCCTTTTCCTCTTCCTCCCATCGGGGGCCTTGTTGCTAACAGCGGCTCGGTCGAGCAACATCGCCCTGAAGTCCATTTGCAAAGCTTCTGTAAAAAAGAAAGACAACAAAGAGATGGGCATGTGAAAAAGAAAAGCGGGAAAACTCGAGTCAAAAGAACAACAAAAACAGGGCGTACTAGGGTCGATCGGACTAAGACCCCCACCGAAAAGGACCTCCTCGGTTAACTCCTTCCAACCCAAGGGTTCACGAGCGAGGAGTTTGCCTATGATCTCATCCCCTGCAGAGTCAACACCAGCTCGGCCTTCGCCCATTTTGACACCTCCTCCATCCACCTAATGGGAATTTCCCACGGCGCATTGTCTCGGATCAATAAGTACTTCTCCTTCCAAAACTTGATAGAGTCAGGGTTGTCTATCAGCTTCACACCCCGACGCGGCGATAAATAGTACCGGTACTCCGCCTTACTCTTCTGATGGATACAGTAGAGCCTTCGGAGAATGGTGACTTGAGGCACGACCCCTATCGCTTGGCACTGGAGGACAAACCCATTGACATGCCGCCACATATTCGGCATATACTGAACCGGGCTCAAACCATACCATTGCAGCACCTCGGCCACGAATGGAGGTTTGGCATGCGGAGACCGGCAAAGAATGCGTCGAATGGGAAAACACACGCGTCGGGGAAAGTCGGCGTATAGGCTAGGACACCCGCACCAGGAAGAAGGAAAGTGAGTTCCTTCGGAATCTTGAAACTTTCTCGAATTTGAACCAAGTCCTTCTCCATTAGCATGGAGGGGATGTCGTCAGCCTCAGAATGTTCTCTCGACCTGCTCTCCTCGTACGAAGCGGACATTCCGTACACGACCTTGGCCAAACGGTCTTCTGAGTATCTCCGAACTCCCCCAAGGCCCGTCAGGGGACCCGAAAGCCGGCCAAGCGCTCCAGCTCGCCTCTCTTTCTCCACCATAGTCTCAGTGACCACCGATCCTACCACCATCTTCCCCTTTTCCACTGCCGTGGTAACTGCCAACTGTTGCTCCCCTTTGCGGTCCGAGGTGGAGGTCTCACTCCCTGAAGAAACCCTAGACATCTCGTAAAATATATAAAAAAGAACATATATTTACCTTGATGTGACGGCTACGGTCGGAATATATCACCGGAAAATTAACTGCTTGGCCGCGACCGCTAGTGGAGCCACCCGTGAGCCAAAGAAAAAAATTTCAAAGAGTGAAAGTGAAGAATGAGGGGATGGTGAGAGAGGTAGGAACTTATAGTCAGAAAGGGGCGTCGCTTGAGCTTCCAAGACTTTTGGGCCCCCAATACCAGTAAAAAGCCCAAGTAAACATCGAATACTAAGCGGCAGAATACGAAAAGGAGAAATTTCAAGCAACGCCAATGGACTCTTCGTCTCAATATTCACGCATGATCAAGATTTGACGGCTCTGATGTTGCCACGTCCCTCGGAACCAAATCCGAGCAAACGTGTCCCCGAAAATGAAAATGGGGAAAACTCTGTCTCATTATTCGCGCGTGATCAAGATCAAACAGCTTGGTGTTGCCACATCCCTCGGAGCCAAATCCGAGCAAACGTGTCCCCGAACTTGAAAATGGGGAAAACTTCGTCTCATTAGTCGTGCATGATCAAGAGCAAACGGCTCTGGTGTTGCCACGTTCCTCGGAGCCAAATCTGAGCAAACGTATCCCCGAACGTGAAAATGGGGAACACTTCGTCTCATTATTCGTGCATGATCAAGATCAGACGGCTCTGATATTGCCACGTCCCTCGGAACCAAATCCGAGCAAACGTGTCCCCAAACGTGAAAATGGGGAAAACTGTCTCATTATTCGCGCGTGATCAAGATTAGACGGCTGCGGTGTTGCCACGTCCCTCGGAGCCAAATCCGAGCAAACGTGTCCCTGAATGTGAAAATGGGGAAAACTTCGTCCCATTATTTGCGCCTGATCAAGATCAGACGGTTCAGATTGAGTCACGTCCCTCGAAGCCAAATCCGAGCAAACGTGGCTCCGAGCGTGAAAGTGTGGAAAAATGTTGCCTTAAAAATCGCGCTCGATCAAGATCCAATGGCTCAGATTGAGCCACGTCCCTCGGAGCCAAATCCAAGCAAACGTGGCTCTGAGCGTAAAAGTGTGGAAAAATGTTCCCTCAAAAATCGCGCTCGATCAAGATCCAACGGCTCAGATTGAGCCAAATCCGAGCAAATGTGGCTCCGAGCGTTAAAGTGTGGAAAAACATTGCCTAGAAAATTGCGCTCGATTAAGATCTGACGGCTCAGATCGAGCCATGTCCCTCGGAGCCAAATCCGAGCAAACGTGACTCCGAGCATGAAAGAGGTGGAAACGCCCCTCGCCCGATGCGCGCCCACGATCCGAGTGCCCAAATTAAACCACGTCGCCAAGCGGCAGATCAACCGTCAGATCGTTTGGAAAATCGCTCCAGTGGCATGATTAACGCTCCAGATTGTGCCACATCGGTATTTTCTGATTAATTCTTTTATTTTTTATTATTAATTCTAATTAATTATTTAAAAATTGCAAAAAATTATTTAAAATTCAAGAAAATTAATTTAAAATTTTTTTAAATAATTATAAATTCGGGGAAAATATTTTTGAACTCCTGGATAACTAATTATTAATTAGAATGATTAATTGATGCTGCCTGAAAATATGTTGTTACTTCGCGAAATTGGTAAATAATTCGAAAAATAATTTAAAAAGTGGAAAAAGCCAGAAATTTCTAAAAAATCAATTTGGGCATCTTACAAGCTCAGATTGACGCCGTTACACCACGAGCAAGATCCAAACTCCCTTAAGAACTCCATAAAATCTCGTATGCCATTAGAACAGTAAAACTACTCCTCAAAGGCTGTTGAACTCGGTCTTTGGGAGTGGGGGGCTCGTGATATGGCTAAAAATAGGATTAAATCGGGACCGTTCAAACCGGACGCGAATCTTAAAGCTCTCAGGGGTAAAACTTTAATTTTACCTACAAAAGGATCTGAATTGGAAACTGGGTCTTTTTCCGAAGCCCAATAACCCAAAAACGGATCTGTCCTATTGAGTATGGGTAGCAACCCGTTACAAATTTATTCAAATATTTAAAGAGTAATTTAAATTCGTGATTATCTCTACGATGCGGATTAAACCGCATGTCTTATCATGAAACGAGTTTAAACTCTACATCTTATCCAAAAACACCGTAACATAGGAATAAATTATTATCTCTATATTGTCTCTTAAGGCGACTATAAATACCCCCCTCTCCCCACCATAACAAGATAATCAATCTTTTTCCACATAAAGCTCTTTCATAATCTTTCTGATTACTAACAAAAGCGTCGGAGGGTTCGTCGCCGGGATCTATCCCGGTGTATCAAACTTTTTGCAGGTCAACGGCAGCGGTAAAAAACCAGTCAAATGCCGGTGAAAGTCAATAGGTTTACCTTATTCGTTTCCTGAAAGAATCCACAAATTCATCTGTTTGCTCCCACACCAAAATCAGCAGCAATAGAATACATTTAGTTTTACTTAAAAGAGTAATGTCAGTCACTACCAATTGTGCATGCAACACCCCGTACTTAAGCGGGTATATATATAATATTATATAGAAATGTATAATAATATATATATAATAAATAAATAATTAAGAGAGATGGTTGTTGGTTGTTGGCCCATAAAGAGATCCTATAGGACTATGATCAAAGGGATTGATGATGGGAGGTCTATATTTGTTCGCGTATTGTCCTATAGTCCCATCATCAATCCCTTTGATCATAGTCCTATAGGATCTCTTTATGGGCCAACAACCAACAATCATCTCTCTTATTTATTTATTTATTATATATATATTATTATATATTTCTATATAATATTATATATATACCCGCTTAAGTACGGGTGTTACAGTGCAGGGGCACAATCTCCACTGTGATACATGGATCCTTAGATATACAAGGGGGACGAGAATGTGCCAACTAAGGTAGTGTAGTAATAGTAGTACACAGGTGGTGCACATAGCATTATTGTTTATTTAATTAAGGAATGGCAGAGACCTGAATGATACAAATTATGGCAAGTAGACAGCAATTTTCAATGGAATTTTTAATCAATAATTGAAAGGCTGTTGGTATAGATCAAGTTCAACCATCCAAATACAAACTTTACAACAATAAAAATAATATAAACCTCACAGTAAATCATGATTACTACTGATCAATCGAATCTGAGTTATACAACTATGGATGGCATTCCTGATAAGGAAGGACTTTCAACAAAAGAAATGCAAGCATTACGGATTTTAAAATATACATTACCATTAATCTTCTACAGCAACGGAAAGAACTATTACTATCATGGTGTACACCACCATAAATTAATATTTCAGCCATTGTTAAGTAATATTACCAAAGTTTCCTAGAAGAAATCATCAAAATGATGTTTGCACTTTAGGGCAGTTAAATACCTTAAGAAAAGTGCTCCTGATGTTGGGCTCAAGCTGCAAAAGACCAAACAGAAATGGTCAAATCTCTAGAAACTTATTATGGTTTAATTAACTTTGCTTGCTCTTATAACAGCATGTACCTTGTCAGCTTGGTCAATATATTCCTGGGCTCGATCAAGCTGATTAAGTGCAAGGTAGCAGAGGCTAAGGACTCGGAAGCAATTAGAACGCTGATTTCTACTATCCTCATCATGTGGTACATAAAGCATAGATTTTTCAAACATCTCAGCACCAATTCCGTATTCCTTTGATCTGAAATGCTCAGCTCCACTGCCATTGAGAGCATTAATTAAAATAAATAATCCTGTACATCATCGATCAAAAGAAACTTGCACAGAATTTTTTGGCAGTTGAACACTGTTGGAACAAAATAAGGAAAATAATCATAGAAGTAAAAAAAAAAAAATTATCAAGAAAGTTGCAATTGGAACGCAAATTCAAAACGATTTGAATAATAGATGTTCCAGTTTCTGTAAAATTCAAAAACATTTTCTACAACAGTTGAGACTTTCCATGACAAGCATACTTAGTAAAAGATAGTGATATATTAGTCAAAGAATTATTGAGACAAAAATAGTCAAGAAATTGTTGGTTGGGTAAAATAACTCCTAAATATTTTATCCCTTCATTCCCCCTCTTCTGTGTGAACCCCAGCTTGCAGTTTTAGCTTTTGCTTTAGCTTTTTGGAGCGCTTTCACCCTGTCTTAAGATTTACACTAAAAATTATCTTCCACAATTGCATTTTGTTATTTCCATTGTAGACTTCCAATGTTAACATTATGAATACATTTAGGTATGTATTTTTTAAATACTTCTTTAATTAAGATTTTTTATAACTTTACTGACATATTTACATTTTAGAAGTTTTGATTTAGAAAATTTTTTAAAAGATTTTAACAGCGAAAGGCTGAAATGTGTAAGCCTTGCTTTCCCACTTTCAACAACATTGGTTAGAGCTAAACAAGAAGCATGGTACCTGATAATGTTCACACCAAATTTCTCGGTTTTGGACGTTTTGGATTGATTTCAGAAGAGTCTAACCGGAAATAAGGGAGTTAAAATTGGTCTCGGCTGAGACTCAGTAAAACACTTCAATTTTTTTCCACAAACGAAGGCAAGTATAAGAGTTTCCCATTAAAGAAGATGGAGATGAAGGAGAAAAGAGGTAATTTACTTGTCTTATTCTCTGTTGCTTCCTTTCTTATTTTCTTTGGTTTTTACCCCTTTTATTTCTTGCCCGGACTAGGCAAAAGAAAAGATACCTCCAGTCGTGAAACAACTTTCTCTTCTTTCGAAGCATCATACTGGGAAGATTTGGACACTAGCTGTGGGAAGGGTGTGATTCATTTAAAATCCAACGGGATCCAACTTGCTCAAGCCACTTCAAAGCAAAAACATGTTATAAAAATTCATGTTTAGTTAATCTCTCATACCTAAATTTTAAAAAATAATAATCAGAAACTAATTTTGTAATTATATATATGCATGTGAGTCTGTGACATTGAAAAACGTTACCAATTCCATAACTGAAAATGGCCGAAATTACCGAAACCTATCAAGACCTACTAATCTTGGAAATACCAAAACCGAAATAGAGTTCTCAATCATTGGATGATAAGACCCCAACAACCACTACCAACCAGATCTTATTCCAATTACAGTAAAAGCATAGGTCCAGATCTCTTTCTAATCTCTCCATCTCTATCCTAAAAAAAATTCTTGCACTCTGCTCATACCTTTGATGTACATAAGGATACAGAGTCTTATTTGTAACACTTTTTGTTCATATAGAGAGACTTAGTGGCTGTTTGGGATGTAAGATTACTAGGGACTAGGGAGCACTTTTTCATCACAGATCTGCACGTAAAGCAGCAATTAGTTCCTCATGGCAGTGACCAAATGTTCCACCACATTGAGGCCAACCTAAACTTGCATTAAATCATAATTACTACTCTTCTTTACTGTTTTAGTAATCATATTACAATTTTAGTGACACAAGTTTGATTTTCCTGTATAATTTTAACAATTGAAGAAACTGAATTATTTATTACTTGTTGGATCTTCACTAGCCAACCCAACCCTTTTCGGATAAAGGCTTTGTAGCTGTTGTTGTTTTTGTTGTTGGATCTTCACTGTCTCTGATGGACTTCAATATTAGTTGTTCACTTAAACAAATAGAGAGTTCATTCAAATAGAGAATCGCATATAATCGTTGAACTTGTTCTTTTGAACTGTATAAAAACTTTAAAAGAGAGTTGTGTGACGAGCCTTATAATATTTACTATTAGTTTAGTGTGGTAAAGAACTTGGGCTACGTTGAGGCCGAATATGGTATTGATGATGTAGAGACAAATACGTTTAGTGCTATTTCACCTCCTTTTAGATGGTAAGAACAACAACAAATAACAACAATAAAGCCTTTATCCCAAAATGTTGCGGATGATTACATAAATCCTTCCGCACTCAACTCTATTGAGGGATCATTTCCTTCGTCGAATTAACAGTTTCCAAATCCCTATTAACAACTTCAACCCAAGTTTGTTATGGTCTACCCCCGTCTTTTAGCTCCCCCAACTACCATCCTATCAATTTTCTTTACTAGGGCATTATCAAATTTCGTTGTATATGTTCAAACCACCTCAACTGGTTCTCCTGCATTATATGTTCAACAGGAGAAATTTCTACTGTATGCATTTATTTCTTATTTTTTCTTTTAGCGTTTCTCCACTCATTCACCTTAGGATCCTCATTCAAGCTAACCATAAAGCATGGATAGTCATATAGTTGTCCTATACGATCTTCACCTTCAACTTTAAAGGTATCTTCCCATCGCACAATACTCCCGATGCATTTCATCATTTTTACCAACATGCTTTAATTCTATGCATAATATCCTCCTTGATTTCTCCATCATGTTAATGATTGATCTATATAACAAAAGTGGTTAATCCTAGAGAATTCTTTGTCCTTAGTGCAAACTACATTCTTGTCATCTGTCCTAATTTTGCTACACTTAGAATATATATACTCTATTTTAATCCTATTTAGAAAACCTTTATGTTCTAGTAGTTCTTCTTTTGCCTATGTTCTCAATTCCATCAATCAAAACAATATCATCTGCAAACGACTTGCACCATGGGACCTCATCTTGAATATGCCTAATTAAATCATATATAACAAATATAAATCAATGAAGAACTTAAAGATAGTGCAAGACGTTGGTAATATAAAATGACTGGCTTCCCTCCACTCATTCTAACACTAGTTATGATATTATCATACATATCTTTAACATCATCACATAACTAGTAGGAAAATGTTTCTTTTCTAAAACTGACCATAGAATCTCCTAGAACTCTATCATAAGCTTTTTCCAAATCTATCAAAGATATATTAAAGATATTTTTTTTCTCCTATACTTTTCATCAATTCTCTTGGTAGATATATAGCTTCCATAATCGACCTCCTAGAGTCAACTAAATTTGGACACTACCATTTTTGTTTTTAATCTTTGCAAAATGACTCTCCCAAAAAGCTTCACTATGCCTCATAAGTTTTATTCCACAATAGTTCGTAGAAATATGACTATCTCCCTTTTTCTTATAGATAGTACCAAAATGTTTTTCCTCCACTTGTCAGACGTTTTTCTAGTCTCTGATATTCTAAATGACCATTGTAGACCCTTATCTCCTAAATATTTCCAAACTTCAATGGAAATACCATAAGGTCAACCCCCTTTCCATAAAGCATCTATTACTTAGCTAAGTCTAATGTTCCAACAACCTCTGTAATTTCTCCTAAGCTATTGATTTTAATCGGTCCTAAGATCTTCACTGTGATTGATTAAATAACTTATAAAATAACTCCTGAATCTCTCATTAACATCATCATTCATCATGAGTTTCAGGCACATCAAATACCTTTAGGCCAAGGAATCTATATTATTCGAAGACTTCAAGCTTGCCTAGTTAGACTGACTATTGCTAGAGAGCTCAGACACAACCTAGTAGGCCTTATACTCAAACCAGTGTACAGTAAAAGTTGGATGGATATATAGGTGTAAGAGAAACCTCCAACATACTAAAGACCCCAAGAACCCTAACTGTAGCATCCCCCCCCATCGCGCGTCTCTCCCTCTCTCTCTTTTATGATTTTTTTTTTCATTTTAAGAACGATGAAGGAAAACCGAACCGAAACTTCAATTCATACCATGATTCTACTCTTGAAATTGTTTATGTTTTACCCTTGGCCCTACCTTGGTCCTACATATGAAAATGTAACTTTTTAACGCTTAGCCCAACCATCAGTCCTAAATTTAAAATTTGATTTTGTTATACATATCGAGGAAATAATCATCTTATTACAAGAGAGACAATTAACTTTCCCACAAATAAGTACCTTGAAGACGTCAAGTCAACATGATGGAAAAGATAATTTTGACTCAGCCTTAAGGTTAGTAAAAATTTCCCTCAAATTAATCGTAGGTTTCACTTTAGTGACGAGTGGTTAGATTCTGGAGCTAATGTATCATAGTTGTCTTAATTGCTCTTAAATACTAATTATCATGAATAGAGTGGAAAAGTGATTCTTGGAAACTCCCCGACTTTAATAGTTGGAGTTAGGAAGCACAAGCACGGATTAAGGACATGAAATGGGTACAGGTACAAGATAGTAATTTTGTAGAAAATAGGACATAAATAAATGACTATGATATTATATATTATAGTATTATCACAATTATGCATATACAGCCAGATTTTTTTCATTTTAAGAACTTTGAAGGAGCCCAAAACCGAAACCGAAACTTCAATTCTTACCATGATTCTACTCATGAAATTGTTTGTTTTTACCCTAAGCCCCACCATGGTCCTACATCTGAAAATGTAACTTTTTAACCCTTATCCCAACCATTAGTCCTAAATTTCAAATTTGATTATGTTATATTTATCGAAGAAATAATCATCTTGGTACAAGAGAGACATTTAACCTTCCCACAAATAAGTAGCTTCAAGACATCAAGTCAACATGATGGAAAAGAGAATTTTTACTCGGGCTTAAGGTTTATAAAAATTTCCTTCAAATTAATCTTAGGTTTCACTTTAGTGACGAGTGGTTAGATTCTGGAGCTAATGTATCATAGTTGTTGTGATTGCTTTTAAATACTAATTATCATGAATAGAGTGGAAAAGTGATTCTCGGAAACTCCCCGATTTTAATAGTTGGAGTTAGGAAGCAAAAGCACAAGCATGGATTAAGGCCATGAAATGGGTACAAGTACAAGATAGTAATTTTGTAGAAAATAGGACATAAATAAATGGCTAGAATATTATATTTTATAGTGTTTATCACAATTATGCATATACAGCCAGAAACTCACAAACATTCTTCTTCTTTGTTTTATACTTCTCTCTTTGTTAATACCTTCCCAATTATCCTAAAAAGTCAGATCGGATATTCTTATGCATCTTTTGTTCATGCCAGAAGTAGTTTGGATGCTGTACCATTGAGAACTTTGCCATCATAGCTTTGCACAGTAGTATACTGATCACATGCTTCACACTTTCAGCTCGACTTTAAACTTCAATCTTCTTGTTTTAAGCTCATAGTTGCTGCTCTGCTCTAATTTACATTCAGTAGTGGCACTACAATATTAGAAATAAAAAGGTAATTCTAATGTTATAATCTTAGCAAGTATCATTGAGAATTTTCCTCCCAGTACTAATAATCAAAATATGAATACAACTAACCAACGCTTATCAGCTAATCAGCATTAATGATAACAATATTTCCTGAAAAAATAATAATGCTCATATATCTGTGTGTAATCAACATGGATGCAAGTAGTCGTAGTATCAACTGAGTTCACCAAAACATTTAGCCCAAAAGTCGTGGGGTGTGATTTATTCTTCAATGGGGTATTCTTAATTCTTAAACATTAAAAAGAAGTAGCAATTCTCACCAGTTCCATAGAATTCCATGCATTGCACTCCTTTCCTTTGCTGCCGAAGCCCCTTTGAACAGACCAACCACTTTCTCGTCAGCCACCATCTCAGCCACCACTTTAGCCCTCCCTCCTCCATTGCCCTCCACAACCCTTCTCACCACCCTCAATGCTGCTCCGGCCCCAGCTCGACACCTCCCCACCATCCCCATCAGCACACTCCTTGCCACCTCCACCCCTCCTGCCAACAGATACAACTCAGCTGCAGAAACAATCACATTTTCCGGCACTTCTTTGTTTGCCATCATCCCTTTCAACTCCTTCTCAGCTTCTGCAACCCTCCCTAAACCCAACCACGCCTTCATTGCCATGTAACCAACACCCGAATGCTCTATCTCTTCTCTCTTTACTCCTCTCAGTACTTTCACACAATTGAGGACTCCATCAAAGTCCTCTTCCCCTAATCGCTCCGCCGCCAGAAACCGAAGGCATTTCACCTTCAATGCCTCAAGCTCTAGCGTCAAAGTTACATTTCTGGATGTTAAGATCCCCTTCTCGCACAAATCCAAAGCCTCGGCCAACAATTTCGATGCATCCTTCCCATTCGAGGAAATCTCCACCTTCCCAAACTGCAAAAACTGCTCAGCTAAGGTTCTGTACGCATACGGAGACCCCAAAATCAAATTCTTGGACCGATTGAGAAACGTGACAGCCAGATTCTTGTCTGCAACTTCCCAGGCCGTCCTCGCCCTCGCTAAATTAAGATCAAGAACCAGATTCTTCTCCTCGTGATTCCCAGCCTGATCAATTTTGACCGACGAAACGACATCGGTCGCCTTCACGAAGCAAGTAGATGCAAGATCATAGTTTCCGAGGTCGTGGAGGATCAGGCCGGTTTTGTAGAAGAAAGAGGCGGTTTTGAGCTCGGGATTGGGGACTCCGGCGGGGTTTCCGGCGAGTAAGAGTAGATTTGCGGAGATCAGGCGGAGATCGGCGAGATACTTGTCTTGATCGTGGCCGGGTTCTTGATTTTGATGGTGATGGGTTTGGTGGGTGTTGGAGAGGTCGACGGCGGCGTTCCAGAGGCGGAATGAGAGCTTCCAGATGCGGAGCTTGGCGGGGTCGGCGAAGGGAGGGGAGGAGGAGAGGCGGGAGATGGTGGTGCGGAGGTTAGGGATTAGGGTTTGGGAGAGGGCGGAAGGGGAGGTGGAGGTGAGGGATTCGAGGGATTTGATGCAGGATTCCAGGTCAGAGAGGAGAAGGTCGATGGAGAAGGAGGAGGAGGAGGAATCGGCGGTGGTGGTGGTTGGTCGGAGGTCCGGCGAGAGCTCCGAGATTCGCATTTGGGGGGGGGGGGGGCGTTGGGCGGGAAAATTAGATGGAGATTCCAGGATTTCCAAACGAATAATTTTGGGGAACTTCTGATATCATCTGTGGGTGGTAACCGAGTCGGGTCGGCCCGCGACTTGCGACCCGCCCGTAACCGCCTGCACCCAACCCAAACTGGTTTGACCCGGTCATGGTTCGGGCAAACCCGCACCCATAAATGGATCAAACCGGGTCAACAAATTGCTAGGAAAAACCCGCTCGACCCGCCCCGCGTAACCCGAAACCCGGCACCAGCTGCGCCACTCGACCTGCAACCTGCCGGGTTGCGACTGTTAGACCCGCCAGATTGAACGGACGGGTCAAACGGGCGCCCCAAATAGCCCAGCCGTTGAAATGCAGCCGTTAGGCTGCTGTTGCTGTTTTTCTGTTTTATTTGGATTTGTTTGGGGGGGGGGGGGGGGCTACCAAATTATCCCACTTTTTGTAAGTATGTACGAAACTGTCCCTGTTTGAAAATTTAATACAAAAAAATTCCTGTTGCTAACTGAGTTAGCACGCCTAGTAATTTTTTTCGCGCTTTCTCAGTTAGTGTGTTGCCAGGGGATATAGCTTTTCCCTCAAGTGGGGGTGTGACAAAAAACTCACCAAATATAGGAACGCTAACTTCGTTAGCGCGTGTATTTAAACTACTCACGCTAACGGGGTTAGCGTGAGTAGATGGGACAATAGGGGTGTAGGCAAAAAACCCAAAGTATAGGAGCGCTAACCCCGTTAACGCGCCTCTTTATATCAGGCGCGTTAACCGGGTTAGTGTGTGTCGTTTGGGCTTTTATTAATTAAAGCTCGCTATCTTACTCTCGTCTCACTTCTACTCTCTCCGAAAACCCAAATCAGGCAATTTTTAACCCAAACCCCAAACCCTAGTCTTCGATTTGACCCTCTACCCATCCCAATCTCTCAAAATTATTACTAAAATCTCTTCTTCACTGTCTTAAATCTCTTCTCAACCAAGAATTCCCCAAATTATTGGTGAACCCATTAACCCTTTTTCCCAAAATTTCCGAATAGAGGATCAGATCTGCAGCGGCTTAGTCAACTTCGATCTTGAGCCCCACATTCGTTTGTAAGTGTTTCTAACTTATGGTATTGAATTTTTAGTGATTTTGGGTGAAGGGGTTTGAAAATTTGGGTTCAATTTAGGTTTAATTCTGCATTATACATATATTAAATTTGGGTGAAATTGTGGGTTCATTTTGTTTTGTACTTTATAAATATATGTAATTTAGGGTTAAATTTGCATTAGTAGATTTAGGGTTTGGTTTGCACTTATAAATTTGCATTGATAGATTAAGGTTTAGGTTTTTGTTTGCATTGATAGATATACAAATTTGCATTGATAGACTTAATAAGTTTGCATTGATCAATTTGTGCGTGAATGATTTTGGTTGTAAAATATCACTTCATGCATGTTGGTTCTTTCACGTCGTATATCTATCAAATCATGTACTCTTTGTGCAAAAAATTTACCTTCACTAATGAGCTTGTTGGCTACCTGACGTCGTGTAGCAAAATAAGAATTAAGACGGTAAAAGATCATGTCCACAATAGCAGTTACTGGTAAACTACGTACACCTTTCAATACAGAGTTTAAAACTTCTGATAGGTTGGTGGTCATTATGCCATATCACCGTCCTCCATCTTCAGAAAGTGCCCATTTGTTAACTAATTTCTTTTTCAACCAATTTGCCGCTTCCACATTAACTGATTCCAGTTTCGCGAATTTGCTTTGAAATTTTTTGGGTTGGTTTTGACATGCTATAATTTTAACTTTCATCCGTATTGCTCTGCTACCAAATTTGGAAAATAAATTTGTAGCGAAATGTCGCATACAATAACGATTATATGCATTTGGTTCGTTCCATGCTCCATTCTGCGAGTCCATGGCGGCCAAGATACCGGCGTGGCGATCAGAGATAACACATAAACCAACCCGATCGGTGACATAAAAACGAATGCAGCTCATAAACCATGCCCATGTATAAACACTCTCTCCATCAACTATTGCAAAGGCAAATGGAAGCATCTGGTGCTACGGCTTTTAACAAACAACTCTTATATTTTCCATACAAGTGTGTCCCATCAACACTTATAACAGGTCTGCATGACTTGAACTCTTCAATTGAAGCACCAAATGCCCAAAATACTCCCCTGAATCATGTTTCTTCGCCAATACCGGAATCATGCTTATCCCAATGGACAACAGTTTCAGGATTTGCTGATTGTATTGCTGATAGAAGTAAAGGCAATTTAGTATACGCGTCTTCAAATGATCCGTACAACTTCTCAATAGATTTTAGTTTTGCAATCCAAGCCTTCCTATAAGATATTTAATAATTCAATTGAAGTTCGACTATCTCAATAATGACCCGCGGTGTAATTCCTATCTGAGCCATCAAAACATTCATAATCAAATTGCATACAAGTTTACCGTCAGCTTTGCAGTGGTCATGATTCAATGCGGGATTCACACATGTATGCGGCCCTACTAATTTTTTAACCACAAACTTGGTCCAGCCCTTCGGAACAATTGCACGCAATCTCCACGGACAACCACCCTCACTTGCAACCGATGGGATTTGCACCATCTCCTCAAGTGAACGTTTTCTCGGGGCCAATTTACATTTTACAACAAAGATGGTAGGTGAAGATTTCATTGTGATAAATTCCCGATGTTTGTTGATGGAGTATAACTTTACCGCATATTAAATCGATTCTTTAGTTTGAAACTCTTGCCCAATGTAGAACTCATCTACGGTAGATGAACCGGACGATTCTTGTGGACCATGATTTACTCGCGCACTTTGTGCCATTTCCTCGGTGACATGATCGTTGACATTATTGAAGCCATCAAAAAAGTTCACATCGACATCATTACTATCATTAAAATTAATATTTACATATTCATCTTCTTCTTCCGCGTCTTCATTTTGTAATCCGTCTTCAGGTTCATCGTCTGTTTCTTCGTCTTCTTCTTCTTCATCGACTAAATCATTATTAACTGTAGCATTTTCAAATATCCCGAAAACATTGGTATTCGGAACGTAATCATTAACCAAACTTGGTTGACGTGGCAATTCAAATTCAGTAGGATCCGGGCTTGTAGTATTTGTAAACATGTTTTCTTGTGAGGACGGTGGGATTGCATGGGATGTTTGATCCGGATTCGAAACGATCTTATGGATCGGCACTTCACGTGCGGAGCTTGAACCAAGGTTAGCATGTGGTTGGGCATTAATATTTTCAGTTTGCTGAATATATAGCTCTAATGCAGACCAACTAAAATTCGGATCAAGTGTTCTACCAATCATGAATTTCAGAGTGTTGTCATTTCCTACGGGCACAGTCATAAAATATTGACCATCACCTTTTCCCGCTGCATAACGGGCTAAAATTTTAATCTTCCATCATTCTCTATCCCAATTAGTAACCTCATAAACCTTCTATACAAGTTCTTCTATTGTTATTGTACGGGGTACCCAAACTATTTCGGGATAAACGACACTATAACAACAACTTATTTTTGGGTCACGAATAATCTCACGACCAAAATAAAGCCAAATAAGAATATTGTAATCCATTCCTATACATATTTATAAAAAAATAATCATTATCTACTAAACAAAATGTATTTGATAAAATGATATACAAATCATACCTTCAAATGTATGATCAGAAAAGATGGGGAACTTTCGAGCTTCGAGAAGACGACATAGTTAATGGGTTGATAACAAATCCACTATGTACATCCCCAACCAAACAAAAGCCTAAACATGGATTTAGGGTTTTCAAACTGGGAGGATATATGAAAGTGAGAGAAGAAGAAGATGAATGAGAGAGAAGAAGAAGAAGAAGAAGAAGAAAAAGAAGAAGAAGAATATCCTTTAAGATTTTGAAGAGTATTTTTGAGTAAGATCTACAATTGGGATGCTAGGGTTTTGGATTTGGGTTCCGAAATTAGGGAAGAAAAAGAAGAGAGAGAGACACTATAAATATAATGATGTACCAATCAGCGATTGAGATTTAATAAAAGCCCAAACGACACACCATAACCCGATTAACGCGACTGGTTTAAAGAGCCGCGCTAACGGGGTTAGTGTGTCTATACTTGAGGTCTTTTGCCTAATCCCTACTTCAAGAGTAGTCTCCCTTATTGTCCACCTATCACGCTGACCACGTTAGCGCATGTGGTTTAATAGGCACACTAACGGAGTTAGCGTGTCTATAATTGGTGGTTTTTTTTTGCAAACACCCTGCCGAGGGGAAAGTGTAATCCCCTAACACATGCTAACTGAGAAAGCACGAAGAAATTTACTAGGCGCGTTAACCCAGTTAGCGACAGGGAGTTTTGGGTATTAAATTTTCAAACAGGGACAGTTTCGTACACACTTACAAAAAGTAGGATAGTTTGGTAAAAAAATTCGAGGGGGAGTGTCTATAAAAATCCTCTATTTAACTTTTTTTTCATAACTTCAGTCCACTCTCCATCTATCAACTCTCTACTACTATTACTACTACTCTCAATCTACTTCAAGAAAGAAGCAACAAAGAAGTAAACAAGTTCGATCGTGTCGAAACGACTACGTCTACTACCAACTCTTTCTACTACTCAATTTTTTGTCGAAGCTCACTTTCTCTCTCTCTACGACTCTAGTACATATTTTCTCAAGTGAAGACGCTCAATCGTTTGAATTCTCGTCGTCTACTCAAGTATGTTTATTATTTTTTCTCTCAACTCTATATTCGTTAAGTATGGTATCAAAATTTTACAACTCTCTCATCTCTGTATTATTGTTGTAGCTTTATATATTTTAGTAAACTTATTTGTTGGTTTTTCACTACTCTCTCTTTCTCAACCCACCTACATTTTTTAGATTTTTTTCACATATACTACTACCTCAACTTTCTAAACCCTCCTATATTGTTTTTTTGATTTTTCACATACACTTTATTTTTCACATACACTACTACTACACTAGAATTTATTTTTCACATACACTACTACTACACAACATTTATCATGTCACGATCACGAGGTAGCGGTCGTAGCCAAAGTGGACAAGAATCCACTAGTTCATCTCGTCAGCCTCCAATAATCCTACAATTAGAGTCCGAATATAGCCATAATCTTAACATAGATTATGAAAGCGTTCCTCCACACGATTATGATCCCGACACACAATAAGAAATGTATGCTAGTGACACACAAACACATGAAAACCAAACCCGTACAACCCACTTCTAGGTACATAGAGGCCAAACTAGTGATTGACACAAATTTTATGACTATATTCTGAACGAGGAGAATCCTAGTATAGGACATACGATTTGTAAAATATGTAGTAGAAGTTACAAATAGAAGAAGGGTGAGGAGATGAGTATAATTAGTCAACACATTACAAATGTATACCCTAAACTAGTACAACACCAACAAACACAACAAAAGGTCAAACATAGGACCGGGCAAATAGATAGCCATAGCTATGATCCCAAAATTGTTTGTTGGGAAATGACCAAAGTAGTTATTAAGGAAAAGTTACATTTTTCCTATTCCGAGAGTAGGAACCTAAAAGCCTTTAACCAAAATGCACTAAATTCACATTTCAAAAGAATTCATAGAAATACACTTAAGGCCGATTGTTTTAAACTTTATTCCGAAATGAGAGACGCTTTGTATTCTTTAACTTATAGGGTATCGTTAACTTCCGATTGTTGGAAAGGTTGTGGCGATATTCCGATGATGGGCATAACTTATCATTGGATCAATAGTGGTTGACTCATTCAAAAGAGAATCATATCACTTGCTGCTTTGCCGTAACCCCATTGTGGTATGGTTATTGCAACACGCATTTTAGAAGTATGCAATTTATTTCATATCCGTGATAAAAAAAAGTTTTTTTATTAGTTTAGATAATGCCTCCAACAATAATAGTTCGATTAGTACATTAAAACAACAATTAGCTCCTCCATGTCTTAAAATTTTTATGTTAGATGTGCATGTCATATTATAAATTTATGTGTACAAGATGCTTTGAAAGTAGCCGATCCATATGTGAATACAATTAGACTTTGCGGATTTTATTTCTTTGAGTGGTACTATGCTTCAACAATTTAAAGAATTGTGTAATCTTAAGGGAGTACATTTTAAAAAATTCCCTAGAGAGGTTAAACATCGATGTAACTCTACTTTCGACTTATTAAATGTTGTTACTCAATACAAAACGTTTATAAATAATTTTTGTACTGCAAAAAATATGGAAATTTTTCAAATAACTTCAGAATCATGGTTTTTTGCCGAATCTTTGTTAAAATTTTTGAAACTTTTAAAACCACAACTGTGAAGTTTTCAAAATCTTATGATTCCACTTCTAATAGTATTTTTATTTTAATAATTACTATGATGCAAACTTTTCAAGACATGGTTTCGGACCCTTAGAGCATTTGTAGTCGTTGTTAGCCAAAATTTGCATATTTGGCATATAGCCAATAGCTATATAGCTTTCTTCTGTAGTCGTTGTTAGCCAAAATTTGACTTTTCAAAATCTTAATAGGACGGACGGTGTATAATTTCCCGTCGGATGTTTTTTATTTATTTTTTATTTTTTTAAAATTTAATAAAAAATTTCCCCTCTCACCTTTTGTTTTAAGCATTTAAATTCTTTTTTTAAAAAAAAATTAGGCTTTCATAGTGACATTTTTAAAAAAAATCAAATAATTACTCCACTTGTCAAGGACGGTAGATGATCTACCTTCTCTCACTTTTTTTACATTTAAATTATGGGATGGTAAATAATTTACCGTCCTAAAACTTTGGGAAAAAAATGTTCTGACGGTGTATAATTTCTCGTCCGATTTTTTTATTAATAAAAAAATCAGATGGTAAATTATACACCGTCCAATCAACAAACGGAAAATAATGTTTTGTCGGGCTATTTTATCCATTTAGCCAGATCGTCTGCCAAATATAGCTCGCTACCTTTCCCCAAAAGCCAAGTTTTGGCAAAATAGCCAATGACTACAGCAGTGTTCAAGCCAAATTTTGGATATTTTGGCTAAATAGCCAACGACTACAGATGCTCTTACATTAGCCATATTGTTATTCCCGCTGATAATAAAATTTTGAAGTATTTTAATCTTCCTCCTATGTTGTATTGTATATCTATTGTTATGAATTCTCGTATCAAATTAGCGGGCACGAAGAGTTTGATTGAAATGTCTTTACTTAACTTGGAGATGACTCTGAATATGATTGTAGTAATTATTTAGCTAGTTTTGAGTCGACATTGAATAACTTGTATGGTTTTTGTGATAGAATTTATGCATCTAGTAGTACAACACGCCAAACTAGTATAGAAACTTCTTATTCTTCTTCTAGAGGTAAGGGTAAGAGTACACTAGAAGATAACACAACAACAACAACAACAAAGCCTTTTTCTCAACTAGTTGGGGTCAGCTACATGAATCCTAATTTTCCATTCTGCTCGGTTTAGCGCAATATCTTCTGTAAGGTCACAAGATATCATATCTTTTCTCACTGTTTCCACCCAAGTTAGTTTAGGTCTTCCTCTACCCATAACTCTACCCTCAATACTTATCAAATCACTATTTCTAACGGGGGCATTACTAGGTCTACATGTGACATGTCCAAACCACCTAAGGCGATTCTCTCTTAACTTATCTTGGATTGGAACTACCTTTAGCATGTTTCGTATATGCTCATTTATAATTCTATCCTACCTTGTTTTACCACACATCCATATGAGCATCCTCATCTCCGCTACACTCATTTTTTAGATATGTTGTTTCTTTGTTGCCTAACACTCTGCTCCATACACCATTGCTGGTCTAATAGTCGTCCTATAATTTTTTTCCTTCAACTTCAAAAGTATACGTTTGTCACACAAAATACCACGGGCACTTCTCTACTTAAGCCACCATACTTGGATCCTATGTATACATCTTCACAAATCACCCCATCTCTTTGTATAATCAAGCCTAAATATCGGAAACGATCTCTCTTAGGTATCTCTTGGCCATCAAGCTTCACTACTTCCTCAGTTGTGTTCCGAATATTAGTAAATTTACACTCCATATACTCTGTTCTGCTTATCCTAAAGCCTCTAGCTTCCAAAGTTTCTCTCCACAATTCTAATTTAGCATTGACTCCTGCTCTAGTCTCGTCCACTAAGACGACGTCATCGGCAAAAAGCATACACCAAGGCATCTCATCTTGTATTCCTCGAGTCAATTCATCCATAACCAAAGTAAATAGGTAGGGGCTTCAAGTCGAACCTTGGTGTAAACTTACTGTAAAAGGAAAATCACTGGTCTCTCCTGTGGTTGTTCTAATTATAGTCGTTGTCCCTTCATACATATTCTTAATTACCTCAATATACCGAATAGTTACTTTTTTATTATTTAACATCCCCCATACTATGCCTCTAGGGACTTTATCATATGCTTTTTCTAGATCTATAAAAACCATATGTAGATCTTTCTTATTCTCCCTATATTTATCCATAAATTTCTTCAGTACATAAATTGCTTCCATTGTTGACCGCCCAGACATAAATCCAAACTAATTATCAGACACTGTAGTTTATAGTCTCAGTCTATGTTCGATCACTCTCTCCCAAATTTTTATCGTATGACTCATTTATTTAATTCCTAGGTAGTTGAAGCGACTTTGTATATCTCCTTTATTTTTATATATAGGTACGAAAATACTCTTTCTCCATTCATTGGGCATCTTCTTAGTCCTCAAAATTTTGTTAAATAATTTTGTTAGCCAACCCACTCCTACATCCTCAAGACACTTCCAAACTTCAATGGGTATATCATGTGGTCCTAAAGCTTTTCCTATTTTCATACTTCCTAGAGCATTTCGAACTTCCGAGGTCTTAGTTCTACAGAAAAACATATGCTCTCGACTCTTTCTCGAGTCATCTATATTTAAGTTGCCCACAACCTTTTCATTTAATAGCTTCTCAAAGTAATTTTGCCATCTTTCTTTAATTTCCTCATCTTTTACTAAGATTCTTAAATCCTCGCTCTTAATACACAAAATTGTATCTAGATCTTTTGTTTTTCTATCCCTTTGTTTAGTAATCTTGTAAATGTTATTTTCTCCTTTTTTTATTCCTAATTTTGTGTATAGATCATCATAAGTTTTTTCTTTTGCATCTCTTACCGCCTTCTTAACTTCTTTTCTAACGGTCTTATATCTCTCCAAATCCTCTTAATTTCAACTTTTTTGCCATATTTTGAAGGTTGATATTTTTTCTCTCACAATTTTTTGGACTTCTTCTTGCCACCACCATGTTTCTTTATTTAGCAACTCTCTATCCTTAGATTCTCCAAGTACATCCTTTAAAATTTCTCCTACGTACGTAGCCATTTTAATCAACATTATATTTGTCTCCCCTTCCAAATTCCATGATGCTCCTTTAAAAACTTTATCTCTAAAAATTTCTAGTTTCTCTTCCTTCAAGTTCTACCACCTAATTCTTGGGCTCCTAGTCTCCTTCCTTGCATATATATGTTTCACAGTCTTAACATCCAATATCATTCATCTATGTTGTGAGGTTAAATACTCTTTCGGTATTACTACAATCTTTATATGTCAAGCGATCCCCTTTCTAGTGATGAAAAAATCAGTCAGAATCGTATTTGCCCCACTTTTAAAGGTTATCAAATGTTTCTCCCTTTTCCTAAAAAATGTATTTGCGAGTATAAGTTCACATGAAGCCGCAACATCTAATAGAGCCTCTCCACCATCGTTCTTATTTTCAAATCCATGCACTCCATGCACCTTTCATATCCTATGTTATCTTCTTCTCATGTCCATTGGAATCTCATCCTATAAATAGTTTCTCATCTAAAGGTACTTCTTGAATTATCTCATCAATATCTTCCCAAAATTTATTTTTAGCTTGTGCATCTAATTCTACTTGGGGTGCATAAGCACTAATGATATTAATTATGTTTTTCCCTAATACAAGCTTAATTTGTATTATTCTATCCTTTTTCCTATTAATACATACTACATCTCTTTTGAATTTCTTATCTACTAATATTCCTTCTCCATTTCTATGCCTAATTTTACCGGTATAATATAATTTAAAACCATCTATCTCTTTAACTTTCTTCCCTACCCACTTTGTTTCTTGTAAACAAGCTATATTAATATTCCTTCTAATCATGGTATCTACTTGTTCTATGCATTTTTCTGTGAATGTTCCTATATTCTAAGTCGCTAACCTAAGCCTATTTTTTTCGACTAGCTTCTTTATCCGCGCACATCCAGATGGTGCAGGAGCCTTTGCCCATTTTTCACTGCACCTGGGTGCTAGTGCGATGCCCCTTGCATATTTTTCGAAGCATCCGGAGGCAAGCACAACACATCACTTCCAGGAAATGCTCTAGCATTTGCGCGTATATTATTATGATTCATGTTCATAGGATTTGACAAAGTTTTGTGTTGGCAGTCAACTGCCTAACGCAACCCTCCTCCTTACCCGATTTGTGGTCAGATTCCTGGCTTGGGACAGGCAATGACGAAGTTAGGAGTACACTAGAAGATGCCACTGCTAATTTATTTGCTAAGATTCAATCTAATAAACCTATGACTAATGCACCTAATGAACTAAACTGATATAATTCACAAGATAGTGAGAGTTCTAGTGCTAAGATTGAAGTGTTACAATGGTGGAAAAAATATGAAACTCTTTTTCCAATTCCTTCTCATATGACTAGAGATCTACTAACCCCTCCTGTGTCTACAGTTGCATCAGAAAGTATTTTTTCTACAAGTGGCAGAGTTTTAACAGATTATGGGAATCACTTCAAGCAGGATTCATTGGAGATGTTCGTGTGCACCTGTAATACCCCAGATCTCGAACGAACAGTCGACTGGTGGGTAGATCAGTCGACTGGTATGCACGGGATTTGAGATTGAGATTGAGAAATATAGTCCCACATGGGAGGTTTGATGTGATAATTTGAGTATAAATACTATTAGCCAATGATCAAGAGTCACCAATCCGGTTAACCACCTTTTGAGAGGCAGCCTGTGGTGGGCAGTTGTACTACATAGTATTTATAAATTGTCTGAGTATTGGGGCGGGGCGTTACAAATGGTATCAGAGCCGACTTTCGACACCGGATGTAGTAGAGGTCTATATGATCTGCGGTGCTGGGAATCATTGAGCTCCGGGGTCGGTGTTGAGTGTGATTTATCCGATCTGCGGTGTGGTGAATGATTGATGGCCGAGATCGAGGACTATACTACATCGGCTAGAAAGGGCGGTCCTACACTAGATGTGTGCCCTGTACTCAGCGAGGACGCTGATTCCTAAGGGGGGGTGTATGTAATACCCCAGATCTCGAACGAACAGTCGACTGGTGGGTAGATCAGTCGACTGGTATGCACAGGATTTGAGATTGAGATTGAGAAATATAGTCCCATATGGGAGGTTTGATGTGATAATTTGAGTATAAATACTATTAGCCAATGATCAAGAGTCACCAATCCGGTTAACCACCTTTTGAGAGGCAGCCTGTGGTGGGCAGTTGTACTACATAGTATTTATAAATTGTCTGAGTATTGGGGCGGGGCATTACAGCACCGAAGATTTGATGAACGCTAAAAACAAGACTCAAGAAAAAGCAGTAGACACCTCAACAAGTGAAAGCAACTCACCTGAAGATCAACAAGATGAGTAGGGAATTTAGAGCAATGAGATCCTAGGTTTAGGTTAAGTAGAGGTGCACGATAGTAGTGCAATGCCCCCTCTTCAATGTAACTCTAAGCTATCCCAAACTATAAATTATCACCTTAAACATGTAATTCAATAAATTTGTATGGTTTTTAAATTTTTATTACATGTATTTGTTTGTAAAAATGTTGTAAAAACTTATTACAAGTTGTATACAATTTTGTTTCACTATTATACTTGTTGTACATTTTTTGAGAAGTTTTAAAAAAAAAAATTAGGCAACCCGCGAGTACGAGTTCAACCCGATTGTGTTGGTGGGTCGTGTCAGGTCGGGTATGAACAATCAACCTGGCCTGGACCAGCCTAGATTTTGACCCAAACCGACCCGAGCCCGCCGCCTTCCCAAGCAAACCTGGCGGGTTGGTGCCCGACCCGCCCTCCTTGAATGCCATCCCTATGTTATACATACACATAAAAGATAATCTAGAAAATGAACATAGTTATATAAACACATAAAATGCCCATCTAGCTTTAGAAACTGTAAATTAATGTTAGAAGAAACATCTACTGGCGGAGAAGGATTTCATGAGCTCCTCTCAAGTCTAACGAGTTGTGAGTTTGATTGTTTGAGTCTTGCTTGCACCATAAAAATAAAAGGATTTAATGCTAAAAATGAAAATGAGGAAGGGGGCATGATGTCATTATCCTGTAGGTTTCATCACGGGGAATAAGTATCTTCAGAACATAATTCAACAAAGTTCGATAACCCTTATGGAGGCCTGTGGGTCTTTGATATCAGAGATATGACTGTTGGGTAAATGGTAGTGGAAAATATACCATCCAGATGCTACCTTCACGGAAGAGGTACGCAGAACAAAGGGTTTCTTGTAAGCCCAAGAACGTCATGGTTCTGGAGGGGCATCACCAAGGCACACGACCCAGTTAGCAAATGCACCACTTCCTATATTGAGAATGACACATCGACGAGGTTTGGGTGGGATAGATGGTGTGGAGCACACCCACTACGAGAGCTATTACTAGACTTTTACAACCTAGCCTTGCATCCACACGAATCAGTGGCCAAGACCTGGAACATAGGTGGATGCAAGCCGTCGTTCAAAGTTAGGCTATACAACACAGTTCAACGCAGATTGGAGGACATGAGGGAACATCTCACTCAGCCGGGGGTGTGCTATGAGTTCGGCCTAGACAAACGAGCATGGGAACTAGAGCAAAAGGTTCATTCTCAGTTCGCTTACTTTATTCACAAATTCATTTTTGGTGGTGCAAACCACCTTGGTCATCTATTATATGGAAGGCCAAGGAACCTCTCAAGGTTCGCATTTTCTTATGACTCATGATTAACGATGCCATCTTGATACGAGAAAACCTTGCAAAGAGACAAGCAAACATAGACTCGACCTGTGGGTTCTGCTTGGTGGACCTAGAAACCATGGACCATCTGCTCATCGAAGGCCCGAGGAGCAAGGCTATCTGGTGGGAAGTTCTTAGAGCTCTTGGGGTAGATAGGGTATCCATCTATCAGGATTTATGGGTTGGATGAAGGTTTGCTAGACATACAAAAAACCATGAGGGAAGCGTGGTATATTGTCGTCGCAGCGACAACCTGGGTGCTCTAGCTAGACATAAATAATTTTTTTCTTTCGCAGCACTTGCATTAGTATTTCTGGTAGACTAACACAAGTTATCATCTGATTTCTTTCTGGGCAGAGTCAGCGAAAACATGAGCAAGAAACTGCATCATAGATACCTTTTGGATCCACCACTATGATGGCGAGGAGATTGAGATTGGCTCGAACTTGAAATAGTCCCACCCTCCCAGGGTTGTTGGGGGCCTATCTTTATTCACCATGTTGTTATGATGTTTCAAGTTTTTTTCATTTGGTTATGCCCAATACCTCCAGGGTTTTTGGAGGTTACTGCATTTCCTTTTACTTTTGTTTCTACATTGCATTTTACTTTTTCTGTATTCTCTCCTAGGTTTCATGGGTTGTTTCATTATCATTCTCATTAATGAACCAAGATGGCCATACTCCACCTTTTCTTTAAACAAACATATTTCAACTAAGTGTGTGACTATGGTCTGCCCGACGATATGTGAAAAGCGTTCAGAGTGACGTTTGTTAGGGTTTGTGGACTCAAACACACAAGCACAAGGTTGAAGTTAGAAGGCACAAAAATGGCAGCGGGAAGAGAACAACAAGAATGCAGCAGCAACAACAGCAAAGCATTTGTTGACTGACAATGTTTGACAGTCGACTACAAGGGGTGCAGTAGACTGTCCATGCTCTATGTTTTGAGTAAGTCCTAGCAGTAAAAGCAAGACGTAGTAGGCGGATCGACTCATCAAGATTTGGGTTGTGGGTTTGGATCCAATTGAGTTGTATTTGTGTTTATCTTTTAGGGTTTTCTTAGGGGCTATAAATATAGATGTAAATCATAGAGTTTGTAATCATAACTAAAACAACTTCAAGAGGGATCTTGTGCCGAATGCTACCAAATGTGAAAGAAATTAGAGAGATATCTCTTTGTATTTTTATATATTTTTTGAGTAAGAAGTATTGGTTATCTCTGCATATTGTGTGTTATTGTGTTTATCAGATCTTGTGTTTTTGGTCGAATCTTGTTATTGATGCATCTAGGTCTTTATGGGCGCTGTTGGGTATTACAAATTGATATCATATCATTGCCATTAGGTTTGTGTAGTGATGTGCATGGAGAGTTGTTCGGTGTCTGACGATCAATGAAGCATATACACTTTTTAATCAGTGATAATGCGCAAAAAAGATACAAGTATTTTGAAGATTATGTATTAGGTCCAAATGGGAGATTGTTAGGATCTGTGGATTCAAACACATAAGCACATGGTTGAAGTTTGAAGGAGAAGATACGAATATGGTAGCAAGAACGAAACAACAACAACAACAAAGCATTGCCAGTCAGCTGCATCTATGTGCAGTCGACCGACAATGTTTGACACTGCAAGGGGTGCAATCGACTGTCCCTGCTCTATGTTTTGAGGAAGTAAATTTTAGTCGACTGCACCTCCTGTGCAGTCGACTGCATCGAACGACTGACTATTATTTGGGTTTGGGGTTTGGATCCAACTGAGTTGTTTTTGTGTTTATCTTTTATGGTTTACTTGGGGGCTATAAATATAGATGTAAATCTTACAATTTGTGTAATCATAACTGAAACAACTTCAAGAGGGATCTTGTGCCGAATGCTACCAAATGTGAGAGAGAGATTAGAGAGTTATCTCTTTGTAATTTTGTATATTTCTTGAGTAAGAAGTATTGGTTATCTCAGTATATCGTTGTATTCTTGTGTTTGTTAGATCTTGCATTTGTGGTGAAATCATATTATTTGTGCATCTAGATCTTTGCCGCCATTGTTGGGCACTACAAAGTGGTATCAGAACTTAGGGTTTCATGATGGCCGATAGCAAGTCGAGAGTCGAAAAGTTTCATGGAACAGATTCAGATGGTGGTGTATCTCCATCAGAAAGATCTAGATGGTCCGTTGTTTGGTGAGAAGCCGGAAGGTGCATACATGGATGCGAAGTTCGTGGCGACATGGATCAGAAGGCGATTAGACAGATTTAGTTAGCATTAAGTAAGAAAGTGTTATTTTATATCTCAAAGGCAAAGATCACGAAGGAGGCTATAGAGATTCTCACGAATATGTATGAGAAACCGTTGGCATCGAATCAAATTCTTCACTTGAAGAAATTGTTTAACATGAAGTTTGGAGATAGTGGTTTAGTAGAGGAACATGTTAACAATTACTGTATGATATACAATCAGATGGAAGCTGCAGGATTGAATTTTTCAGAAAGAGGACATGCATTGTTATAGAGGCTATGACAGATTTGAATACTATGCAGGATGTTGTGAGCAGTATCATGAACGAAGAGGTGAGATGGAAGAGAAATGGAGAATTTTCATCATCTTCTAGCTATTCTGCACTTTCAGCTGAGAGGCGGAGGAGATTGAACGGAAGTCGAAGAAGAAATGATCAAATAAGTAAGTCCGAGAGTAGGTTTGAAGACAACAACGATGATGATGGACCTGAGTGTTAGTATTGCCACAAGCAGGTTCACATGATGCATAGTTGTAAGGCTCTTATGAAGAAGAAGCAAGAACAGTCAATGCAAGCCAATGTGGTGGCCATGGAAACAAAGTTTGAAGAGTTTTTTTGTCAACTAGGGTGGAATTGGACACTCGAGATTGGTGTATTGATTTAGGTGCTTCTTTTCATTGCACATCAAGGAAGGAGGTGTTTGAGGACTACAGAGATGGATCTTTCGGAGTTGTGATCGTGGGTAATGGTCAGCAGTGTCTTATGATTGGAACTTGAACTGTTCGCATGAAAGTCGGTGACGAAAAGAGATTGTCTTGCGGGAGACAAGACATATCCCAAACTTGAAAGAAAATCTTATCTCGACGGGTAGGTTAGACAAAGAGGGTTTGTTCATTACATGTGGTAGTGGAGAGTGGTGTATAACTGCAGGTTCAGAAGTGTTAGCAAGAGGGAAGAGTGAGGGACACTATATTTCCTACGAGGTGAGGTGTGTCCTTCTACAGTAGTTGACTCTTAGCCGGAATCGAGATGTAGGCTATGTGGGGTACGGCCGGGATCTAAGAGTTGTGGGGCGAATGCAGAGGTTGCACATTCAGTAGGAATTGATGGCCATGGTGAGAAGGTTCCTCAAAGAGAGTAAGACGTTGTTGCGGTGAGGGTCCTTTGTGATATAACGAAAACTTCGAATTGCTCTTCTGATGTTAAGAACATTGGTATCGATATGCAGGGTGATGTCGATAAGTATGACCGATTTGGTCATCATGGGGCTGTAAGTGGTGTTTTGTAGTCTACGAATATTGTGGAGGTGTCGTCCACGAAGATTTTGAGTGCATAGAGTGTCTTGGCCTTGAGGGATTTTTAACCATGCTCAGTGTTAGCGAAGATTCTGCAAATTGGGGAGTCATGTGACACGTGATTTGACACGGTTGGGAGAGAGAAGTGTTTCTCCGTTGTTCATGCCCTTTGTGATAGATGGTGGGGTACATCCTTCATGAGGCTATGAGGGGGTATTTGTGGCGAGGGGTGCTCTTCATGTGAGTGAGGGGTACTCGGTTTTTCAGAAGGAGTGTGAGACTAGCAGAGATAATGCAAGAAAAAGATACAAGTATTTTGTAGATTATGTATTTGGTCCAAGTGAGAGATTGCTAGGATCTGTGAACTCAAACACACAAGCACAAGGTTGAAGTTAGAAGGAGAAAATACGAAGACGGCAGCGAGAACGCAGCTGCATCAACAATAAAGCTTTGCTAGTCGACTGCATCGCTGTGCACTCGACCAATAATGTTTGACAGTTGACTACAAATGGTGCAATCGAATGTCCATGCTCTCTGTTTTGAGGAAGTGTAGTGCAGTTGACTACACCTCTCATGCAGTCGACTGCATCGAACGACTGACTATTATTTGGGTTAATGGTTTGGATCCAATTGAGTTGTATTTATGTTTATCTTTTAGAGTTTACTTAGAGGCTATAAATATAGATGTAAATCCTAAGGTTTGTGTAATTATAAATAAAACAACTTCAAGAGGGATCTTGAACTGCCCGGGCCAGACAGAGAGTTGTCAGTCAAGACTGCTTTGGAATTCACTCAGCCTAGGCCTCGTTGTACCGAGTGCTACCAAAGGTGAGAGATATTAAACAGATCTCTTTGTATCTTTGTATATTTTTGAGTAATAAGTATTTGTTATCTCTTCATATTGTTGTGTTTTTTGTTTGTGAGATCTTACATTAGTAATGAAATCTTGTTATTGGTGCATCTAAATCTTTATGGGCATTGTTGGGCAATACAACTTTGACATATCAAGCTGGCTATGCAAGGAGGAAAAGCGACCACCATAGCGGGGACTAACCTACACAGGCTAATGAGAAACTTTATTAATCACACTCTTGTCAGCGAGGATGCGACAGAAAAGCTGAGAGCACCCATTATTGCCACGATGTTGGGGACCACCGGTAGAGGAGGACATGGAGAAATAATTGAAGCATAAATGGCCACCATCATTCCAGTAGCAATGGTCACTAATGCGTTTTGTTTTTGGGGTGTGGTTGCAACAGGTGTGAGTTCTTGTAGTTTGTATAGTGGAAGTTGCGGTACTGACCTTGGTTCGACTCTTGGCATGGGAATGGCTCGGGAGTAGTAGGAGTGAGGTAGGGACCGGGTGCTCGGCTCGGATCCAGTAGCTCGGCTCGGATCTGTGGGCTCGACTCGGTCCTGGGTACTTGCACACTGCCTAGAAACACCAGGAGAAGTCCCGGAGATAGGCCCTCTGACGATCTAGTCACACTGGAAAAGCAACAGTAGTTAGGGTTCAGGGAGAGAAAGTTTGATTACCTTTTACAGTGAGGAGGGGTCTGGTATTTATAGGTAGGGGAAACAGGTATGAGACCCTGCTGGGCCGGGTCAGACCCATTTGCTTGTGCGCCTGACGTGGAAGAAGCCCATATGGCTGTGGGTTGACCTGATGATCATAGAAGTGCAATTTTTGAGGGGATCCAGTGGTCCAGGAGGGGCCACATAATTTGTACCATATCAGGAGCCCCCCACTTTCTGGAGGGCTGGGAAGCCAGCCGTGGAGGAGTGGTTTTGTCTCTAGAGGAAGAGTGGAATAGAGAGTATGGCGAATGCAGTCTATAAGTTTCAGGAGAGGCCAACAGGGTAGGATGAAGGGACCCCCTAGAGGAGAAGAGGTGCTAAAGGTTGAGCATCCGAGGGTCGGCATCGAGCTCCATTCCATGTGGAGGACAGGGTCAGTCCCGAGCTCGTGGTGGATTGGCATCAATGCCGAGCGTCGAGCCTCGAGGCTTGTGGGATTGGCCCTGGGGCAGCTCGGCGTCAAGACCGAGCATCGAGGCCAGTCATGAAAACCAATGGTTCGAGTTCACCTCCGAGCTCCGAGCCTCCTTTGCGCGTAAAGGTCCTGGGGTGGCTCGAGGTCACTACCGATCTCCGAGCCCCCTGCTGGTTGTGAGTGTTTTTGTTTCTCGCTCTTGACTGTAGTTCCGGGGACGGAACTATTCTAAGGAGGGAGTGTTGTAATGCCCCGATTTTCATGAAAGTATTTAATTTGTGCCCGTGCAATTTTTGTAGTATAAAAAAATCTTATAATTATCTTCATTATGGATAATGTGTATATGTATATATATGTATATGTGTTCTCTAATTATTTTCATAAAGGCCCATTTTCTTCAAATAAACAAAAGCCTTCTTTTTAGCCCAAATCTAATTTGGCCCATTAAATAAAGCCCATGAGCTATTTCTCCTTTATTTCAACTTGTAATGTTAAATATTTTATAAGATTATTTTTGTAAAAATAATGTACAACTTTTATTATGGGGGACTCATGAGTGCACGTGCATTGCACGTACACGTGCATGAACACACCAAGTGGGGGCCGGTTTATGCATTGGAGTGCAAGAGTGTGTGGGTAGTTATTTTGAGTGTGTGGGTGGTTACTATAACTCCTACTCTCATCCTAACCCTCCATCCTATAACCATCTATTTAATCCTAGCCCTCCAATCAATTCCTATATTAAGTATAAATACCCCCCCTAATCTCTTCTCCTCTTAGTACAATAGAAATTTGATAAGAGAGAAAAGATTAGAGTTGAGTTGTTCTTTGGAGGCCGGCCACCATTGTCATTTGGAGGATTCGTTTCTGGCAAGGAGCAAGGAGGAGACGTACATCGCAACTAGGAAGCTTTAAGGGATTTCGCTTTATTTCTTCAAAAAGGTGGGTGTTTCTCATGACTTCTAGAATAGAAATCATGCTAGGATTGAGATTGAATTGTCATTATGCGTGTGAAAAATTGGATTGATAGAATGATTGTTATATTGAAATCTTCCATGCTGAAAATTTGAATGAATGGAAAAGAACTAAAGACATTTTGAGAAACTGGAATTCATCCGTGCAGTCGACCGATCACGTCGAACAGTCGACTGGTCTGATGAAATAAAATATGTACAGTTCGAAATTCCATGAAATGATATGTTTAATGTGTGTTATTATCTTGATTTTTCTAGTATGCTAATTTGGAGTTAATGTTCATCTCCGTAGACAAACAATGAGTAAAGGAAGAATGTATGGTTAGAAATTGTAATTGTGTGAAAGAAAACACTAGTTATGAGAATTCTACATTAAATTGTAAACTATGTTTATGATGATGGTAACTGGATAAAATTGCATGTTTGTATCGATATTGAACATACTGTAGTTTAATAAAAGTGTTGTGTGCTAATCGAAAGACAAAAGGAAGAAATATTCCCTTAATTCGAAATTTAACTCTATTCAGTCGACCGAATAAATGTAGTAGTCGACCGTCCTGAACAATAAAAGTTTTCGAATCAAAACCCTGCATAACAGCCGACTGGTTTAAGTAACAGTCGACTGCCCCGTGATTGATATTTTAGAGTTCTAAACACTGCAGAACAGCCGACTGGTCTTGTGCAGCAGTCGACTATTCCGAAACTTTTCTTGAATAATTTCCTTGCTGAATAAGTCGACTGAATATGTTCTGAGTCGACTGTCCAGATCTTTTTTCGACATCTCAGAATTCTAGATTTTCTTTCTGATAAATATTATGTATCTATTGTTGATGAATAAAGATTGGTTGTGACATTTTAGATATGTCTTTGCATGAAATGAAGTAAATAATTCTATTGAATTTGTGAAAAGTTTTATGATTGTGAAAGCTATGAACATGAAAAGGAAAATCTACTGTAATTTTGAAAAATGAACTTATGAGTTTGAAAGACTCGATTCTTGGAAATTGTGAATTGAAATTGAAAACTAGAGGGTAGCTAAGTCTCACGCCGGCAATTGAAAAGAAATGAATTGAAATGAATTGTTGAAATGAACGACCAAGGTTTGGGTCATGTTGAATGAATGATTAAGTCCGGTATAGTGGAGATGCTAACTCTAGAGATTTGATTTTATTCATGATTCTATTAAACTAAGGACTAGATACATAGTGAAGATATGATGAAAGTGAGAGAAAAACACAAGTATGAGGGCCTCGAGTCTACGATGTGAGAGTGATCCACAGAATGCATGCTTGATGCATCAGGACATGGCGTGGGCACTACTCCGGAATTATCGGGATCTTGGCGACGCTTGTGGGATATTTGGTGACTGCAAGAGGAACGTGTGCCATGAAGGAGGCTGAATTGCCACAGAATGCATGCTTGATGCGTCAAGACATGGCGTGGGATTTCCGTCCAGGTTTTCTGTACATGAGCTTGTACTCATAGATCATCTACGATACTTACCGTAGTTACAGTAGTAGATTAGGTCATGACGAGGGATTGAACCCTACAAGATGAAGAACGATGAAGAGGCTTGCCCTCAGACCTATGTAGTATGGGATGCATAGAATCCGAACAAGTGCGCATTAGTGTCATACAACATAATAACTGCATTAAGGACTAAGTGCACAATCACAACACGACATCAACAGGATAGTCCCTTTAGTTTTGTTTGTGAACAAGTTTGTGGTTTGTTAAAAAATGAGAATCGTTATACTGTTTCCGGCATAGAGAGGATGGCCGTGTATAATTTTCGTCGGTTGAATAAACTGACGTACCCACAATTTTGTATGCAGGATAAATGGCTTGATAAAGATTAAAGGAGAACTGATGTTTATCGATTATTCATTATTGTATCTTTGTATAATGTTGTAAATTGGTTCCGCTGTCATTACATGTAAACTATTGTGATATATTCTTCCACTGAAAAATGTAAAGTGTAAAGATCTCATGTAACTCTGATGTAAAAAGTGAAAAGTTTTAAATTCCTTGTAAAATTGTACGAAAGAAGTGTAAAGATCTTGTGGAATCTCGAATTCAGAGTATTTTGGAATTCGGGACGTTACATCAGGACCGATCTCTGATCTCCTTTGCATGTGAAAACTATGGGGTGGCTTGAGGTCAAGACCGATCTCCGATCCCCCTTCGCTAGTGAAAGCTCTGGGGTGGCTCAAGGTCACGACCGAGCTCCGAGCCCCAAAGCTTGTTGGAAAAGCTTTGGTGTGGCTCTGATTTACAATCGAGCGACGAGCCTCCTCATTGCTTGTGAGAAGCTATGGGATGGCTCGAGGTTACAACCGAGCCCCGAGCCCCAAAGCTTGTTGGAAAAGATTTGGTGGGGCTCAGATTCACTACCAAGCGAAGAGCCTCCGTATTGCTTATGCGAAGCTATGGGATGGCTCGAGGTCACAACCGAGCTCCAAGCCCCGAAACTTGTTGGAAAATGTTTGGTATGGCTCGAGGTCACAACCGAGCTCCGAGCCCCAAAACTTGTTGGAAAAGCTTTGGTGTGGCTCGGATTGCCCACCGAGCGACGAGCCACCATACTTGGCGTAGAAAGCTCTGGGATGGCTCGAGGTTACAACCGAGCTCCGAGCCCCAAAGCTTGTTGGAAAAGCATTGGTGTGGCTCAAATTCACTACCGAGCGACGAGCCTCCACCTTGCTTGTGAGAAGCTATGGGATGGCTCGAGGTTACAACTGAGCTCCGAGCCTTAAAACTTATTGGAAAAGCTTTGGTATGGCTCGAGGTCACAACCGAGCTCTGAGCCCCAAAATTTGTTGGAAAAACATTGGTGTGGCTTGGATTTCCCACCGAGCGACGAGCCCACATACTTGGCGTAGAAAGCTCTTGGATGGCTCAAGGTTACAACCGAGCTCCGAGCCCCAAAGCTTGTTGGAAAAGCTTTGGTGTGGCTCGGTTTCACTACCGAGCGACAAGCTTCCACCTTGCTTGTGAGAAGCTATGGGATGGCTCGAGGTTACAACCAAGCTCCGAGCCCCAAAACTTGTTGGAAAAGCTTTGGTATGACTTGAGGTCACAACCGAGCTCCGAGCCCCAAAACTTATTGGAAAAGCTTTGGTGTGGCTCGGATTCCCCACTGAGCGATGAGCCCCCATACTTGGCATAGAAAGCTCTGGGATGGCTCGAGGTCACAACCGAGCTCCGAGCCCCAAAGCTTGTTGGAAAAGCTTTGGTGTGGCTCGGATTCACTACCGAGCGACGAGCATCCACCTTGCTTGTGAGAAGCTATGGGATTGCTCGAGGTTTAAACCGAGTTCCGAGTCCCAAAACTTGTTGCAAAAGCTTTGGTATGGCTCGTGGTCACAACCGAGCTCCGAGCCCCAAAACTGGTTGGAAAAGCTTTGGTGTGGTTCGGATTCTCCACCGAGCGACTAGCCCCCATACTTGCGTAGAAAGCTCTGGGATGGCTCGAGGTTACAACTGAGCTCCGAGCCCCCAAAGCTTGTTGGAAAAGCTTTGGTATGGCTCGAGGTTACAACCGAGCTCCGAGTCCTAAAACTGGTTGGAAAAGCTTTGGTGTGGCTCGGATTCCCCACCGAGCGACGAGCCCCCATACTTGGCGTAGAAAGCTCAGGGATGGCTCGAGGTTATAACCGAGCTGCGAGCCCCAAAGCTTGTTGGAAAAGCTTTGGTATGGCTCGAGGTCACAACCGAGCTCCTAGCACCAAAATTGGTAGGAAAAGCTTTGGTGTGGCTTGGATTGCCCACCGAACGATGAGCCCCTATACCTGGCGTAGAAAGCACTGAGATGGCTCGAGGTTACAATCGAGCTCCGAGCCCCAAAGCTTGTTGGAAAAGCTTTGGTGTGGCACGAATTCACTACCGAGCGACGGCCTCCACCTTGCTTGTGAGAAGCTATGGGATGGCTCGAGGTTACAACAGTGCTCCGAGCCCCCTAACTTGTTGGAAAAGCTTTGGTATGGCTCGAGGTCACAACCGAGCTTCGAGCCCCAAAGCTTGTTGGAAATGCTTTGGTGTGGCTCCGATTCAGTACCGAGGGAAGAGCCCCCATACTTGTCATAGAAAGCTCTGGGATGGCTCGAGGTTACAACCGAGCTCCGAGCCCCAAAGCTTTTTGGCAAAGCTTTGGTATGGCTCGAGGTCACAACCGAGCTCCGAGCCCCAAAACTGGTTGGAAAAGCTTTGGTGTGGCTCGGATTCTCCACCGAGCGACGAGACCCCATACCTGGCGTGGAAAGCTCTAGGATGGTTGGATGTTACAACCAAGCTCCGAGCCCCAAAGCTTGTTGGAAAAGCTTTGGTATGGCTCGAGGTCACAACCGAGCTCCGAGCCCCAAAATTGGTTGGAAAAGCTTTGGTGTGGCTCGGATTCCCCACCGAGCGACGAGCCCCCATACTTGGCGTAGAAAGCTCTGGGATGGCTCGAGGTTACAACCGAGCTCCGAGCCCCAAAGCTTGTTGGAAAAGCTTTAGTGTGGCTCAGATTCACTACCGAGCGACGAGCCTCCCCTTGCTTGTAAGAAGCTATGGGATGGCTCGAGGTTACAACTGAGCTCCGAGCCCCAAAACTTGTGGGAAAAGCTTTGGTATGGCTCGAGATCACAATCAAGCTTTGCGCCCCAAAACTGGTTGGAAAAGCTTTGGTGTGGCCCGGATTGCCCACCGAGCGAAGAGCCCCATACTTGCGTAGAAAGCTCTGGGATAGCTCAAGGTTAGAACCGAGCTCTGAGCCCCAAAGCTTGTTGGCAAAACTTTGGTGTGACTCGGATTCACTACTAAGCGACGAGCATCCACCTTGCTTGTGAGAAGCTATGGGATGGCTCGAGGTTACAACCAAGCTCCGAGCCCCAAAACTTGTTGGAAAAGCTTTGGTATGGCTCGACATCACAACCGAGCTCCTATCCCCAAAACTTGTTGGAAAAGCTTTGGTGTGGATCGGATTCCCCACCGAGCGACAAGCCCCCATACTTGGCGTAGAAAGCTCTAGGATGGCTCGTGGTTACAACAGAGCTCCGAGCCCCAAATCTTGTTGGAAATGCTTTGGTATGGCTCGGATTCACTACCGAGCGATGAGCATCCACCTTGCTTATGAGAAGCAATGTGATGGCTCAAGGTTACAACAGAGCTCCGAGCTCCGAAACTGGTTGGAAAAGCTTTGGTATGGCTCGATGTCACAACCGAGCTTCGATCTCCAAAACTTGTTGGAAAAGTTTTGGTGTGGCTCGGATTCCCCACCAAGCGACAAGCCCCCATACTTGGCGTAGAAAGCTCGGGGATGGCTCGAGGTTACAACCAAGCTCCTAGCCCCAAAGCTTGTTGGAAAAGCTTTGGTGTGCCTCGAATTCACTACCGAGCGACGTGCATCCATCTTGCTTGTGAGAAGCTACGGGATGGCTCGAGTTTACAACCGAGCTCCGAGCACCAAAACTTGTTGGAAAAGCTTTGGTATGGCTCGAGGTCATAACCGAGCTCCGAGCCCCAAAACTCATTGGAAAAGTTTTGGTGTGGCTCGGATTCCCCATCGAGCGACGAGCCCCCATACTTGCGTAGAAAGCTCTGGGATGGCTCGAGGTTACAACGGTGCTTCGAGCCCCCAAAGCTTGTTGGAAAAGCTTTGGTATGGCTCGAGGTCACAACCGAGCTCCGAGCCCCAAAATTGGTTGGAAAAGCTTTGGTGTGGCTTGGATTCCCCACCAGCGACGAGCCCCCAAACTTGGCATAGAAAGCTCTGGGATCACTCGAGGTTAAAACCGAGCTCCGAGCCCCAAAGCTTGTTGGAAAAGCTTTGGTGTGGCTCAGATTCACTACCGTGCAACGAGCCTCCACCTTGCTTGTGAGAAGCTATGGGATGGCTCGTGGTTACAACCGAGCTCCGAGCCCCAAAACTTATTGGAAAAGATTTGGCATGGCTTGAGGTCACAACCGAGCTCCGAGCCCCAAAACTTGTTGGAAAAGATTTGGTGTGGCTCAGATTCCCCACCGAGCGACGAGCCTCCATACTTGGTGTAGAAAACTCTAGGTTGGCTCGAGGTTAAAACCGAGCGCAGATTCCCAAAGCTTATTGGAAAAGCATTGGTGTGGCTCGGATTCACTACCGAGTGACGAGACTCCACCTTGCTTGTAAGAAGCTATGGGATGGCTCGAGGTTACAACCGAGCTCCAAACCCCAAAACTTGTTGAAAAAGCTTTGGTATGGCTCGAGGTCACAACCGAGTTCCGAGCCCCTAAACTTGTTGGAAAAGCCTCGGATTCCCCACCGAGCGACGAGCCCCCATACTTGGTGTAGAAAACTCTAGGATGTCTCAAGGTTACAACCGAGCTCCGAGTCCCAAAGCTTGTTGGAAAAGCTTTGGTGTGGCTCAGATTTGTTGATTCTTGGTTTTGATGACTACAACACTTGCAACGTTGTGCTACTTCTTATATATTGCTGGATGTATCAATGTCAATACCATGTGTGATACACAAAGGCAAAGTTAATCCAATGAAGCTCTCAAAGACAATTTGATCAAGCTACAAAGTTCTAAGTTCAAGACAAGATTGAACAAGAAAGCTTCAACAACTAAAGACAATGGCTAATGCTCAAATTCAAGACTCACGATCAAGACAAGATTCAGTAATTCAGTGTGTTTTATTAAATATCTTGTAAACAATTGTAATTTTATTTATTTGAGTCTTAGAATGATGTAATAGCCTTTTCACACACACACACTCACACATTTCTTTACAATTGAGTGTTTTTCACAAGTTTAAAGGTCGAAACAAGCTTGATTAAGATCAGCTGTTGAGTACCAGTCGACTGCTGTTTGGCACCAGTAGACTGTACTAGTACGAAACTGTCTGAACTTTTTCAAACTCTGGCCAGTCGACTCATCATGGCAACCCAGTTGACTGTTCAATTCGTTTCGACAGATTTCAGAATTTAAAACTTGTTTTTTGAATTCAAAAGTTTTATATCCGTTTTAAATCAGTTTTATTAATTGTTTTACAACATCCTAGTGATTCCTCTTTATAAATAGAGCCTAGGAATCACCATGGAAAGGCTCCAAGCATTTTGATAAAAGTTTAAGTTTTTGCTTTTGAAAAAGAGAACAAGTATTCAAACAAGCATTCACAATCTTCTAAGTCTTGGTTCTCTGAAATCAATCTAGTATAATAGTGAATTCATTTTAGACTGATTTCGGAAGTTGACCTATTAGCCTCTATACAAAAATCACAATCACAATAAGGCTATAGGTTGTTGTAACTCTTTTATTGTTTTCTTTTATTCTCGGGTTGTGAGAGTGGTCCTCTCGGTTGGAGAGTAGGACTCTAGGTTGTAGAGTCAAGTTTTCACTCTTGGTTGAAAAGTGGGTTTGCTCTCTCTAGTGGTGAGAGAGGTCTACGGGTTGGACAAGATTGTTGTCTAAACACTGTAGGGTATTCTTGTATTTTTTCAAGAATAGTGGAAAATCTCAAGTGGGTGCTTGGAGACTGGATGTAGGTCGGGAGGACTGAACCAGGATACATCGCTGTGTACTCTGTGGTTGATTCTCTCTGTGGTTGCATTTTCTTTACTTGCATTTTTAATATCTCTGTGAAACTTGTCTGGCAAGTCGACTGTCACTCTTCTATAAGTCGACTGATCAGACTGGTATAACTTAATCTTCGAAAACTTTTCTGACAAGTCAACTGAGTTCCGCTATAAGTCGACTGGTCAGACTTCACTACAAGAAATTTGCCATATACCAACGGACACCTGTAGTGACGGGTCACTAAAACCGTGGGTATAGACATCATATACCTACGGACGTGTAGTAAACTGTGGGTATAGGTATCCTATAATTTTAGATCTTAAAACACTGTGGGTATAGTCCACCCACTTGAAAAGTTTAAGTTATTTATCTGCCAATTAACCCTCCTAAATTATTTCATTTGCCTCCAAACTTTTTCATTTCCCCCCCAAATCTTAAATCCCCAAATTATACAATTTCTTCCTTTCTCTCTCTCACCCGAATCCCCTCTCTGTCTCTCTCACTCTCACGCTCGAATCCCCTTTCTCTCTCCTCTCTCTCTCACACCCGAATCCCCGACTCACCACGTCGCCGTCAGCGTCCCGCCACGTCGCCGTCGGCGTCCCGCCATGTCACCGTCGTAGTCCCTTTCCCACCATCGCCGTTGCTCCTCCATCGCCACCGCCGCCGCCGTCTTCCTTTCCACTGTCGCCGTTTTCCTTTCCAATTAAACCCGAGGTATGAATTTGATGCTTGTTTTGCTTGGTGCTTCCCCCTTAGTTGATGAATTTTGATTGCCATGTTGTTCTTTACCATGCTTCACTGATTAGATCCTAGATTGCCATGAGAACATTGAGAAGATTGCCATGGGTATTATTCTCATCCTCTCTAACCCTAATGTCGATTTTGATGGCGTGAGAATGCTCAAAACATCTTGATGATTATTAGCTTTGCATCTATTGTTATTCGAATCTTTGTTTGTTGCAGAACACTTGTTTGTGGGAATGCCCAAGTGAGTGTTTTTTGTGAATGCTTATTAATTCAAATGATATTTTTTATTAATTTGCTCCATTGTAATATATTGTAACTTGTCTTAATTTATTCTTCATTACAAAAATCTGAAGGGAGTCCTAATTATGGCTCTATCTGAGATTGAGAAGCTCAACCTCACTGTACTCAACACCAGTGTCATTCCCTTTGTCACTTCATCGCTTGATTTTTCCTGAGGAATTTGATGAGGGATCCTCGCCCAGGACTTCTATGGATAATGGGAATCCTGGTGAATTTGTCAATGTGAGTTATTGATATTTTTGTTTCATGATTGGTTTTGTTTCTTGTCCTATTTCTGAGGATGCTACTGGTTGTATCTGTTTGTATTAGGCATCAAGAGCATCTGCTGAACCTCCAGAAAAATCTTCAGAGGTGAGTTTTCTTTTGGATGTTACTTTGCTTACATCTCAATCAATGATAACCGGTGCATCTGGATTTACTGATTTAATATCAATGTTTTAATATATTGCACTAACTGAATCCACTATCCAGTGCTCTATCTTTTTGTATTTTGGAAGTCAAATACTATATTTGGTGTATTTGATGCCATACCTTTTCTGTTCCTTTTGGTTATTCTTGTGTATGAATATATTATGCCATCTTCTAAATGTTCAATGGTAATTCTCTATATTATCTGTTACTGAGAAAGTTCAATGTAACAGCCCTTAAACTACACAAACTTAATACAAGTATGTATCCTTCCATAAAAACAACTACAACAAAGGTGTCTTTACCTTGAATTGGTTGGGCATACATACATCCATACTTTGCATATATGTATCAGTAGTGTTAAGGTCATCTTCTTTGCGTTTTGCCAGATTATCAAATCCTTCTCAGCATTCTTGATCTTTATCTGTCCTTCCAGAAGTCACACCCTTGGATAATTTAATCAATCGTCAAAATACAAGAATTCCTGGAAGGTGTTTGAAGAAATAAATGTTAGTCCATTGCACAACCTGATTAAGAACGTACTAATTATTACTTCACTCATGACATTTGTATTAACCAATGTTTTATAGACTTTGATTTTTGAATGGTCTTTGAGATGAACGTAATTATTAACTTTTTTCTTGTTGGTCTTAAATTTGCTGAAGGTCCATTTACGTGCCCATGGTTTTATACTTCCATTAAGTGATGCTATGAGACTATGTGTGGTATCTTATAATAATGCATGCTTACATATGCCTTAAGAAAATATTTTTGTTGCCATTGTAAATTATTGAGGTGAATTCGTTGAGCTGGCTATCAATATTTTAAAGTAATTTGTATACATTTGATGCTAAAAAGAATGAATGTTTTGCACCTAAAAAGAATGAATGTTTTGTGTAAACTGAATAAGGGTATCCAGTGCTAATTCACTTACACTACAAAAGATATTAGAATACCCGGCAAAACAACGCCGGCGCTTAAATATTTCGCCGGGACATTCCCCGGTGCTTTAATGAAAGCGCCAGCGGGGTCCAAAGAAACCCCGGCATTTAGTAATCAACGCCGGCCTATCACCAATCCCCGGCGCTTGCAAACGCCGGGGATATATCCCATCTGATAAAACCCCACACCCACCCTCATTTAGCCCAAATAAATAATCCCTTATTTCCTCCTTTATGAAGCATAATGTGTATTCTTCCGATCTAAAACCAATTTCTTTTCTATGATTGTCTTTTTCATTATGGATGCTTCACAAAGTTAAAATTAAAGTAATTTCAATGTCTTTCATTCCAGGTTATTTTATCTGGTATGGGATACGACCCCATGAGCATGCTCGGGGTTACTCAGGTAGCTAAGTTTGAAATTTGTAAAGCGAGATCAAACAATTACCCTTCAGACTTATTTCAAAGATTGAAGAATTAGATTACTGTGTTCACTGTCCTTACTGAACCACGACAAATTGCAGTCTCAGAAAACTGCAGAACTACTGCTTGACTTGAAAGTGAAGTGTATAATATCAAGCCCAAGAATTGCTTTCAACTGATACTGCCACTGCCATAACTGAGGTAAAACTTTTTGAATGTTCAACATAAAATGTTGACAATAGAAATGAATCTCTCTAGAAGTTTTTAAAAAAAGGTTATTCTAACCAGGAGTGTAGCGCCCCGATTTCCGACACCGGGAAACCGTGACACGAGCCAAGACCTTTTCTTCAATTAGTCACAATACACAGAAAAACAGGAGAATTTAAAACTTTTATTCAATACACAATGTGTTACAAGTCTGAATATTGTACAACTATAATACCTTACAATAGGGTTACAATATTACCTTTACATTTCTAAGTATTACAACCTTCAACACCTTACATCAGAGTATTTCTCAACAAATACATAATCAATACATATATTGCAGCGGAACTAAACATAACACTGACTCCTTGCTTTCCTTGCCTTGAGTCCTCCTGAATTTCGCCTTTGTACTTCGGCGATCCAGTACCTATGGAAGTGGGGACGTCAGTATTCACTGACGCTTAAAGGCTGATCATATAGCAGCGAATCTTCCAAACAATATACACAATATAGCAATGGTGTTGGTGTAGTTTAAGTGTACGTGAGTGCTATGACTAGACTCTAATGCGATATTGAAATAGAACTAGGACGCTTCCTATTCTAATGTCAGCAAGTCTCCGAAGCAACATGCAGCCCATACTACATGCGACCCCATCTCAAGCCGTTTCTCCATATATAGGGATTGAACCCGCGTTTAAGAACTTCTAATTGTACACAACCTGTTCCCGACACCTACACGTGGCTAATGAGGTTGCAGATGTGGTCATGTACCACTGTTGCATTTCGCCAGTGGTGTCTATGTTCGCCACTGCGACCCGGCCAACCGGACCTCTCTCAAAATAGACGAACCCAATGTATCGGGCGTCACAACAAAATCAAACTATAGGGTTTTGCAAGCGCAGGGTAGCACGAAGCCTACCCTGTGGCACCCTCTGGGGTCTAGCAAGCACAGGACTGCACAATGCATCCTGCGGCACCCCCAGCCACGGTACCTCAGGAATTAACAGAGCGAGATACGCAACCCGTGTCCTCAACTTGTGAGACGGCACCGTGCGTATCCCTTTGACGGGAAGGTACAACCCGATACACCACCTATGATCTGCCTCAAGGGACGAGTTAGTGTAAGGGGCCCCCTACCACTGACTCCTCTCTCCTGGCAAAAGGGTTTAAATAAACTGATCCTTGTAAGTCACTATCCTAATGATGTCCCTGACTCGAACAATCCTAGGGGTGACAATATTTTAAACACAACATGCTAGGCCTTAAATTAGACTTCGCAAGACAACTCTACTAGGCCGCTCAACCTAGACTTACCAGAATCCCTCAGGACCCGGTTCGTGGCTCATCGATCCAAGACTTTGGCCGTGCGAATATACATGCATGCCGCTTCCCTAGACTTGGATTCCGTCTATACTCCGGTCCTCGATTAACCTACCCTGGTTAAGATCTGACGGTACACAAGGAGTGACTCCTCCACAGTTCCTTAGGGTAAGAACATATGTCTTGATGGTCGATAGCCCTTAGGGTGGTAACATCACCCTAGACGAGCGCAGCGAACTGTGTACTAGCTAACAAGCCATACACGAGTAACAACCACATACGAGCCAATTAAGCTACGTATGAAACAATAACTACCTACGAGCCAGGCGGGCCTCGTAGGAGATAACCACGTACATACTAGCCAAATAAGTCGCGTATGAGACCAACAGCTACGCACGGGCCAGTCGAGCCGCGTACGAGGCAACAACCTATATACGAGCCAACTAAGCTACGTATGAGACCCACGACTACATACGGGCCAGTCGAGCCACGTACGAGCATAACCATGTGCAAACAACCATACAGGTAATCAATCCTAGAAGCAACCAAACGTGCTTACTAACAAACTTGGTCATCTATTATTAGAAGCAACAGAGGAATCTACTAGTAGTCTATGATCGGTATTCTACTAAGGAAGAACCGAAGGCGGCATAACAGCCTTTATCAACTAACTATTACTAGTGGTCTTCCCGATCTTACTACTTCGACCTATAGCGTCTTAAGTACGGCACACAATTGCAAGCATCTTCCTATGACAATCTAATCATACAACACAACCACCATGATACTCCTATGTATGAACGTGATTAATGCTTATGCTCACATCGAGCTCAAGCATGAGAATTACTTACGACCTAGACATGAAGTCCACTATAGTTAAGCGTAGGTTACAAGTTGATCATGAAAGCTTACTACTTATCATGACTAATCACCACAACCCAACTAGTATGAACAAGCAACATTCCAAGGCATAGTAGGTAATTCTAACACTACTCCTACAACGTTCTAAGCATGTATTACTTTAGCATGGTATAGAACACAACATAAATCACTACAACTAGCCATGGGTAGTTTCTTTACTCTAAGCATGAACATCATGGTATGGATATCCTTGACTTAACATGATTAATGATTAGCATGATACCTACTTACTTAGCATGAATAATGATTACGCATGATCGCCTACTAAGCATGAACAAATACTTTATCTAAGCATGGGTATCATGTACACATGAATATTCATCTAAACTAGCATGGCATACAACTTAATTACCATTAAGCTAACATGGCAAAGATCTTACTTACAATTACAACTAGCATGGTATATCACTTACCCATAATTAAACTAGCATGGTATATCACATACCTACAATTAAACTAGCATCGTATATCATTTTATCATGGATCCTACAACATTCTAGGAACAATAAAATTAATCTAAACATGGTAGGAAGCTCTTAGATTGAATCCTACAACATTCTAAGCATAAATAGATTAATCTAAGCATGGTAGGAATTTTTAGAATTAATCCTTCAACATCCTAAGCATGAATAGGCTAATCTAAACATGGTAGGAAACTTTTAGATTGAATCCTACAACATTCTAAGCCTAAATAAGTTACTAAACATGGTAGGAAATTCCGAGGATGAATCCCACAACATTCTAATCATAAATAAATCACTAAACATGATAGGAACTTTAGGAATGAATCCTACAAATTCTAAGCACAAATAAATTACTAAACATGATAGGAAACTCTAAATTGCATCCTACAACATTGTTAAGCATAAATGAGTGAATCTAAGCATGGTAGGAAACTCTAGAATTTGTCCCACAACATTCTAAGCATGAATGAGTGAATCTAAATGTGGTAGGAAACTTTTAGATTTTGTCCTACAACATTCTAACATCATTAAGCATGCTAGATATTTTCAGAATAAATCCTACAACTAACTAAGCATGAAAACATGGTAGGATATTTTTAGAAAATGTCCTACAACATTCTAACATGAAATAGCATGATAGGATATTTTTAGAAAACATCCTACAACTAATTAAGCATAAAAACATGGTAGGATATTTTTATTAGGCATCCTACAATATTTGAAGCATGGGTATTGCCTCTAAACATTTTTAGAAGTGATTCTACAACATTTGAAGCATGAATATTGCTTCTAAATATTTTTAGAAGTGATCCTACAACATTTGAAGCATGAATGTTGCTTCTAAATATTTTTAGAAGTGATCCTACAACATTTGAAGCATGAATATGGCTTCTAAATATTTTTAGAAGTGATCCTACAATATTAGTAGCATGAATATGGCTTCTAAATATTTTTAGAAGTGATCCTTCAATATAAGTAGCATGAATATGGCTTCTAATCATTTTTAGAAATGATCCTACAACATTAGTAGCATGAATATGGCTTCTAAATATTTTTTAGAAGTGATCCTACAACATAAGTAGCATGAATATGGCTTCTAATCATTTTTAGAAGTGATCCTACAACATTAGTAGCATGAATATGGCTTCTAAATATTTTTAGAAGTGATCCTACAACATAAGTAGCATGAATATGGCTTCTAATCATTTTTAGAAATGATCCTACAACATTAGTAGCATGAATATGGCTTCTAAATATTTTTAGAAGTGATCCTACAATATTTAAAGCATGAATCTCATCCCTAAATATGATATAATACCTCTACTATTACTACTTTCATGGAAACATACATCTACTATTGCTATTTTAATAGAAGCATACATATCTACTACTACTATAACTTTATTAGAACAAGTATATCTACTACTACTACTATAAGCATCAACTAAAATTTAGCATAACATCTACTACAAAAGAGAGATCTTTATGAACACAAAATAAACATCTACACTACTTACTACTACTTCTTCCTTTAATCAACATACTACCACTTTATATCAACCATACTACTACTTTATTTAATCACCCATACTACTACTACTTTACTAATCAACATACATGCTACTACTACCTCATTTAATCACATACTACTACTTTATATCAACCATACTACTACTTTATTTAATCACCCATACTACTACTACTTTACTAATCAACATACATGCTACTACTACCTCATTTAATCACATACTACTACTTTATATCTTAGCATGCTACTACTTAGTTGCTTACTAGTTTTTTATTATTACTAGTGATAAAAGAAAAGATCATTTTTATTTTACTTTACTCTACAACTAGTAAATATGAAAGGAAAATATCTCTTTTTATCATTTCTACAACTAGTGATTAAAAGGGAAAGATCTTTTTAATATTTCTACAACTAGTGATTAATAAAAGAAAAGATCTTTTTAATCTACACTAGTGATTAATAAAAAAGAAAGATCTTTTTATTTATTCTACAACTAGTGGTTAAAAAAGAAGATCTTTTTGATCTACAACTAGTGATCAAAAAGAAAAGATCTTTTTATTCTACAACTAGTGATTAGTAAAAAGAAAAGATCTTTTTATTAGAACATATGCTTTTATTATTAGTCCAATGTTCAATCCAAGTCCTACAACCAACAATGGTTGTAAAATGCTCATATGCTTATGTATACTAAGTCCTACAACCAACATGGTTGTATGTTCAACATTATGCAATATGTGAGTTTTTAGCCCAATAACATACCAAACAACAACTACAATAGTAAAGATATGATCTTTATATGTTAGTAGTCACTACTACTACTTTTCCTCTTTTACTTACTACTATATTCACACACAACAACACACCCATCAAAACCCAAAGAAAACAAAACAAGAAGATGAGAAGAAGAAGTCAAACAACAAAACAACAAACAAACAAACAAACAATCAAAGAAAGAATCATTAAGAAACCCCCACCTTAATCTTTTTGATGGAAGAACTAGCTTGCTACACTTCTCCTTCCCCTAGCTTTTTAGAAAGCTTCTAACAACCTACAAAACAAAACTCTCAAGTTAATCTTTGTTCTCTCTTTCTTTTCCTTTCCTTTCTTTCTTTTGTTTTCTAAAATGAGAGAAAGAGGAGAAGGAGGGGGTATTTATAGGAGGAGAGAAGGGTGGATATTTGCAATGTGCACCCACACAATTGCACAAAACCCATTCCCTCTTTTGGGGGCCGGCCATACCATGTAGGGATTAGAGGTGAGGTGTAGGGTATGGTGTGGGGGAGGTGTTATGTGAGGGAGGGGAGTTTCTAGAAGATTACCTCCTAATTCTCTTATGCCTTTGTAACCCTAGGTTTAACCTCCTAATCAAACCCTAACAATCCAATTGATTTTTGTCATAACAAAGCAAGTGTTGTCCAAAAATACACAACACACAACTTGTATAATGTACCAATCGACATACTACACGTATGTGCGCATATATGTCTGTATACCGAAAATCTTCGCATAATCCGTATAAAAATAATTAATTCTCGGATAATAATAAAATAAATTTTATTATTAGTTCGGAAGATCACGGTATCAATTTGATACAATACGGATGTATACTGACCGATATCTGGATACAGATAATGTCTATGGACAAACCGGATGAAAATCACCAAAATATTTTAATTTTGGAATTAAAGCAAAATAATAATAAAATAATAATAAAATAATAATTTATATACGGTAATATCCGTTCTGGTGTTTAAACATATTGAAGTTGAAGCATATATTTTACTTTGAACTGCTACATACTTCAGGTGGTAGAGAAAGAGAGTGCTGCTGGGGGAAAACTTGGGGACCTGGACTCACTTCTAGCATATTGAGACAAGAAGAAGCATCTATCATGCATTGCTCTGCTGTATTCCTGTGTTTCATGTATTTGGGAACCGTAAGCATTCTACAATATTCAAACATGGTTATATGGATCTGGTTTTTCATTTTATGAATTGCAATTTAGTGTTCAAAGTCCATGATATTTATATTGAACTGTTGAGTAACTAGTTGATGTGTGTAAAGATGTCAGTTTATTGCGAAATAGCTGAAGTAACAATGAAGTCCGTTAGTTTTAGATTCGATTAGTTATTCTTTCAGGTTTGAACCAATGACTTGTTCTGTTTATTGCTATATTTGCAATTTTTAAGTAGTAACTAATGTTTGTTTATATGTTTAGGTATGAGAAGTATCATGTCTATCATGGTGGGGATAATGAGACCATGAAGAAAAACTACAGCGATATGGTAAGACAGATACTTCTTTTTTGTTGTTGAGCCCAATTGCTGTATTAAAACAATTCGTTCTTTACTTTGAATATCATATAAATTTATGCTCTGCCCATCTAATTTGATCTAATCCCTTCCATAGAAGGCTGTTGATTTGAGCTCTGTAAGTTGCATTTGTTTAGTTCATTATTGTCCTTTATCATGGCTAGGTGGGCTTAATTTTGTGCCATATAAGCTATTCTTAATGGCTTAGACTTCATGACATGAATTTGTGGGATTTTTTTGTGAGGGGTTTGTAACAATGACAAAGTAAATATTGTGTCAAATAGTCGAAAGATTGTATCTTGGTGAATTGTCGAGAAACGTAACTTCATAAGAAGGTGTTATTATAGGTTAACTAATGTTAATGAAGAAGGGCATCTTTATGGGGTTTTTGGAAGCTCAGGAGGTTATGCTGAAATGGTTTTCCACCACGCTGCTAAAACCATCTTTAATACATTAGAAGTAAGTTTATTTTTAAGAGTTTATACTTACTTTCATTAGTGATTTATTTCCTGATATGTTACATGGTTTTCTTTTTCGTAGATTGATGGTAAAATAGTTTTGAGATTTGCCCTGTGCCGAACAAGTTTTCTTTATTACCCTTCGCTGAATGTGCCTAATAACTACTCCTTTAAATTTTTGATGGTACAGGAACTTGCTGAGATGATTTTCCAGTCAGCATTGTAGATCGGAGATATTTATTGGCGAGTTGTAGATGTACACTATTTATTGGCAATGGAAGCTAATTTTCTGTTGATGGGGCAAACCTCGAAATTAAGTGGATGAGATTGTTATAAGATTTTATATGCTTATTATGTGTCAGTATGGTACTTTTAGGTTGACATTTTAACTATTTTGTAATTTGAATTTGACATGCTTGTAATACTTCATTAATTTTTAATATGATTGAAGTTTAATTTAATTTAATTTTGTTTCATAAACACATGTATTTATTTCATTGTGTATTTGGTTTATAATTTAATTAATATTATAAAAGAAAATATTAAATTATCATAAGCGTAATTAAAGAAAAAATTGTGTATAGAGCGATGGGTATGTATTCAAATAATTGGATGCGAAAACCATTGCTAAAACCTATTGCAATGGAGCTTCAACCGTGGGTATATGAGAGAAAAATGTGTCTTTAAAATCTATACCAACGGATCCGAAACCGTGGGTATAACACCGAGGTTTTGTGCAACGGGTGAAAAACCGTTGCTATAGGCTATAGTGACGGCATTTTGCCGTGGGTATAGCTAATTAAAAACGACGGAAAAATATGTCCGTTGGTATAGGTTTTACGAGCTATACCTACGGTTTTTCGCCTTTTACCCACGGATTTTTGCTGTCACTATATGTCAAATTCCTTGTAGTTCTTGTATAAAATAATCTTCTATTCTTACACGCCAGTCGACTGTATTCCTTTTTCAAGTCGACTGGACAGTAAGAAAAAGTTCAATTTCGTTACTTTTTTTATACAACACTATTCACCCCCCCAGTGTTTCTTGCCTTGACTACAGGATCCAACACTTGGTATCAGAGCCTGGTTGAGTGCAATGACAACTACTTCTAATGCAAGCCAATACCATGAAGGCCAATCCACACAAAAGCCACCCCTATTCGATGGAACCAATTACAACTATTGGAAGTGTAGAATGAAGATCTACCTTTAGTCCATCAACTATGAGATATGGAATATGACGGAGACCGAGTACACCGCTCCTACCATTCCATATGCACAATGGAACGACGACATGAAGAGCGAAACAATGAACAATGCAAAGGCGATGAACGCTCTATTTTGTGCCCTTACCAAGGAGAAGTTCAATCGTGTGTCCAATGCAACAACAGCGCATCAAATTTGGCACACACTCGAGGTAACTCAAGAAGGAACTAATAAAGTTAAAGAGTCTAAAATATCTGTTCTTGTTCACAGGTTTGAAATGTTTCGCATGAAGGAGAACGAGAATGTGTCTGAAATGATCACAAGGTTCACGGATATTACAAACTCTCATGTGGCACTTGGAAAGACGTACACTTAAGCCGAAATGGTGAGGAAAGTACTTCGTGCACTAACCCCAAATGGGAGAAGAAGACCACCGCCATAGAAGAGGCCAACGATTTAACACAACTCTCTCTTGAGAATCTTGTGGGAAATCTTATGGCGTATGAGGTACAACTTGAAGAACGCAAGAAGGATCAAGAACCTCAACAATCAAAGAAAAAGACTAGCATTCAAGGCCATGTCGGACTCTGAGGATGAAGAAGAAGATGAGGAAGAGATAGCTATGTTCATGTGAAAGTTTAAAAAGTATCTAAGGAAAGGTAAATTAAATTCAAAATCTAAGGATACTAATGAACTTCCAACTTATTTCAAGTGTAACAAAACAAGACATATGAAGGAGGATTGTCCACTAGAGAATGCGAAATCTAAAGGAAAGGCTTTCAACTTCAAAAAGGTGAAGTACACCAAGAACAAGAACATGAAGAACAAAAAGGCGTATCAAGCAACTTGGGACAATAGCGACTCTTCATCGGAAGAAGAAAGTGAAGAGACAAACGAGGTTGCTAATGTATGCTTTTTGGCTTCACAAAATCAAGTAAGTGATGATTATGATTCGAATGATTTATTAAATGCGTTCAATGAAATTTTTCAAGACCTTAAAAAAGAAAAAATTAGAACTAAAAACTTGGAGAAAGTAAATCAAATATTTTCCCAAGAGAATCTTGACTTAGATAAAGAAGTCAAGTCTTTAAATTCTCGACTTTCTAGTTTGGATATAGATCTTGTATCTCTTAAGAAAAATTATGAAGAGATATCCAAGAATGTATCTAAATTTAATAAAGGAAAGGAGAATTTAAATGATGTTATCCAAAATTAAGTTCAATCTATTAAGAGATTTGGACTTGGTTTTCAAAAGTCTCTTGAAAAACTTCATGTTACTAAGAACATTAGTGTAAATAAGCCTGAATATATTTCTAGTGTTAAGAATAAACTATATGATTTTTTTGAAAAACCTATAACTGTAGTTTTTAATGAAAAAAGCAAGTCTGTAGTTCAGACCAGTCGACTGAACCATAATTTCAGTCGCCTGTCCAGAGGTTCTGAGTTTTATTCAACAAGACGAAAACCTCAGATAAGTCGACCTATTACACCTCCCAGTCGACTGGATTCCAGTAACAGTCGACTGAAAGGTTTGATAAAGTTGACTGGACAGAGTAAAAATATATGGGTTCCAATCAATCTGAGTCAGAAAGATAGAGTTACTTATATAAAATCAAATATTCTTGCTGTCTGTAATTCTGTAGATTGTATTCTTACATTTGGTGGGAAATCAAACTCACTTTGGGTTTGGTTACCCAAAAACTAATCTCTTTTGGACCCAGTGAAAAGGGTACCATATTCACATTGAAAATTTTATAGGTACCTAAAAGAGAACGTTGGATACTTGACAACGGATGCTCAAAGCACATGACTGGTCATGCCAACCTCCTATCTTCCATTCAAGAGATTGATGGAGGAACAGTCTCATTCAGTGACAACAACAAAGGGAATGTCATTGGAATAGGCATTGGCCAACCCGACTCCAACCGGTGACTCGTCCCCATCTGTGAGGGGTTCCAAGTCTGAGCCCACCTCGATTGCAACTCCGTGTGTCACTCCATTTCCTGGGGGAACTGCTCCGTTCGACATCCTGTACGGAGTGGACACGGAAATTAGCATAGATATAGAACATCATAATACATAAATTGAAGGAACAACAGTATGAATTATAATTATCTACTACCAGCTAAAAGGAAGCCTAACCCCTACAAGGCACCTAAGTGTATTTTCCTTCTGTGTTGGACTATAAATTGAAGTCGGCTCTGATACCACTCTGTAGCGCCCCGTTTTTCATATACTGGGAAACCGAGACACGAGCCAGGACCTTTTCATTCAATTAGTCACAATACACAAAAACAGGAAAATTTAAAACTTTTTTATTAACATAATATTACAGGCCGAGTGTCTCCACTAATACAACAAGTTACATCAGAGTGTGCATGAATAAAAGATAATCATTGCTTTTTCACTTGTAGATCACGCCTCGGCTAGAGTCCTTCTGGTTCGCGATCTTGTGTCCACAACCTATTGAAGTGGGGACGTCAGTATTCACTGACGCTTAAAGGCTGATCATATAGCAGCGAATCTCCAACACAACATATATAAATAGGGTGAAGTATGTCGGTGTAGTTTAAGTGTTCGTGAGTGCAGTGATTAGAATCTAATAAATGTCAATCAAACTGGAATACCAATGCACTGTCAACTAAACTAGAATACTAATGCACTGTCAACTGAACTAGAATACTAATGCACTGTCAACTAAACTAGAATACCAATGCACTGTCAACTGAGCTAGGATACTCATATTCTAATGCCATGTCAACTAAACCAGGATGCTCATATTCTAATGCCAGCAAGTCTCCGAAGTCAACATGCAGCCCATACTACATGCGACCCTTCTCAAGCCGTTTCTCCATATATAGGGATTGAACCCGCGTTATGAATTCTAATTGTACACAACCTGTTCCTGACAATACTCCATGACTCTGTGAGGTTGCAAAAGGGGTCAAGTCCCCCTATGCAGTCTGCTTATGGTGTCTCCGTTTTCCACTACTACCCGGCATGCCGGACCTCACTCGATCTCAGTATATCGGGCATCGTTCCAAAATCAAACCATAGGGTCTCGCAAGCACAGGGTAGTGCGAAGCCTACCCTGTGGCACCCTCTGGGGTCTCGCAAGCGCAGGACTGCCCCAATGCATCCTATGGCACCCCAGCCACGGTATTTTAGGAATTAACAGAGCGAGATACGCAACTCGTGTCCTTAACCTGTGAGACGGCACCATGCGTATCCCTTTGACGGGAAGGTACCACCCAATAACACCACCTAAGGTTGGCCCCAAAGAAAGGTTTGGTCGTACGGTGCACCCTACTACCAACTCCCCTTCTTTCTGGCAAAAAGGTTAAGTAATGGTTTCATAAGTCACTGCCCTAATGATGTTACTACTCCTATACAATCTTACATAATTTCCAACTTAGAAAATCATGGTCCAACTCGTGGTCCCTCGATCCAAGACTCGAGTAACGAGATCACTCTCACTCATTCCTACCCCTAACTCGGATTCTACCAACACTCTCGGCCCACGGTCAACCTACATCGGTTAAGATCCGTCGACGCCCGAGGTGAGATCTATCCATTTTACTTTAAGGGGGTAGGATGTGGTCTTGATGGTCGATGACCCTTAGGGTCGTTGAAGACCTTAAATTAGCTTTTTATCAAGCTACAACTATCAGAACTTCTCAACCCTTATTGCTATGAATGAAGGGTGCTCATATGCTATGGTTCCATTTTAAATTAGAACCTACTCGACTAGAGTCCATGGGTTCTCTTCCTAACCCACATAAAACATCGATACATATCCTCATGCAACTAGGATGCTATACTATACCGTCCAAGCATGTACGGTTCCTTACTAACATCAATTACAACAAGGTAGTTACAACTACAATTTCAACATGGCTCTTTCTTATTACTTAACCTACGGCAATCCAATCATGGTATGCAATTGCAAGCATCAACCTACCACCACTAAAACATGGTATATATGACATAACTATCAACTTTACAACATTCTTAATCATGAATGCGATTTAGCATGCACTTGTAACAATCTTAAGCATGGATGCTTACTACTTATCATGATTAATCATCACAATCCAAGCATGGGCATATAACTAGTATGAACATACAATATTCCAAGGCATGGTAGGTATTTTTAATGTAAATCCTACAACATTCTAAGCATGTTTATACCCTTAGCATGATATACATCATTCCTAAGCATGGTAGGGATTGTTAGAATAAATCCTACACATTCTAAGCATAAATATCCTTCCTAAAACATGATAGGAATTTTAGAATGAATCCTACAACATTCTAAGCATAAATATCCTTCCTAAAACATGATAGGAGTTTTAGAATGAATCCTACAACATTCTAAGCATAAATAAATTAATCTAAACATGGTAGGAATTTTAGAATGAATCCTACAACATTCTAAGCATAAATATCCTTCCTAAAACATGATAGGAATTTTAGAATGAATCCTACAACATTCTAAGCATGAATATTACTTCTAAACATGGTAGGTATTTTTTTTTGAATGAATCCTACAACATTCTAAGTATAAATAAATTAATCTAAACATGGTAGGAATTTTAGAATGAATCCTACAACATTCTAAGCATGTTTATACCCTTAGCATGATATACATCATTCCTAAGCATGGTAGGGATTGTTAGAATAAATCCTACACATTCTAAGCATAAATATCCTTCCTAAAACATGATAGGAATTTTAGAATGAATCCTACAACATTCTAAGCATAAATATCCTTCCTAAAACATGATAGGAATTTTAGAATGAATCCTACAACATTCTAAGCATAAATAAATTAATCTAAACATGGTAGGAATTTTAGAATGAATCTTACAACATTCTAAGCATAAATATCCTTTCTAAAACATGATAGGAATTTTAGAATGAATCCTACAACATTCTAAGTATAAATAAATTAATCTAAACATGGTAGGAATTTTAGAATGAATCCTACAACATTCTAAGCATGAATATTACTTCTAAACATGGTAGGTATTTTTTTTGAATGAATCCTACAACATTCTAAGTATAAATAAATTAATCCAAACATGGTAAGAATTTTAGAATGAATCCTACAACATTCTAAGCATGAATATTACTTCTAAACATGGTAGGTATTTTTTTTTAAATGAATCCTACAACATTCTAAGTATAAATAAATTAATCTAAACATGGTAGGAATTTTAGAATGAATCCTACAACATTCTAAGCATAAATAAATTAATCTAAACATGGTAGGAATTTTAGAATGAATCCTACAACATTCTAAGTATAAATAAATTAATCTAAACATGGTAGGAATTTTAGAATGAATCCTACAACATTCTAAGCATAAATAAATTAATCTAAACATGGTAGGAATTTTTGAATGAATCCTACAACATTCTAAGTATAAATAAATTAATCTAAACATGGTAGGAATTTTAGAATGAATCCTACAACATTCTAAGCATAAATAAATTAATCGAAACATGGTAGGAATTTTAGAATGAATCCTACAACATTCTAAGCATGAATATTATTTCTAAACATGGTAGGTATTTTTAGAATGAATCCTTTTACAACTAGTGATTAGATTAGTTTCTTTTTCATTAATAACTACAATGGTTTCTTTCTTACTTAAGTTTATAAAAGAACTAAACAATAATAAAAATAAGTAAGAGCCTTTCCATTTTGAGTTCAACCAACATATGCCTTCTTCTATTTTTGTCCAAGTCAATGTGTGTCCTACAACCAAGATGGTTGTATACTTAGTCCATATGCCTTATGTATCAGTTCACATTCAAGTCCTACAACCTTAAGTGGTTGTATGCACAAGTTTATATGCCTTATGTCATTTTAGTCCAAGTAGTTAACTAATAACAACTTTCAAAATAAGAAACTCCTACAACTATACTACTTCAAACAACCACACCAAAAGAAAAATAAATAAGGAGGGTAAGAAGAAGAAGAACATCAAAACACCATTCAAATAAACAAACAAACCAACAACAAACAAGGAGAAATCGCCACCTTGTTTTTACTTGTAGGAAGAACTAGCTATGCTACTTCTCCTTCCTCCCAGCTTTTAGAACTCCTACTAACCTACAAGAAAAACTCTCAAGTTAGCATGATGTCCTCTCTTTCTTTTCCTTTCTTTCTTTTGATCTTTCTAAAATGAGACAAAGGTGGAGGAAGGGGGTATTTATAGGTGGGAAAAAGGGTGGAAAGTGCACATGTGTAGGCACACAATTGCACTAAGGTCCTTCCCCCTTTTGGGGCCGGTTTCTACTAGTGGAGGGGAGGGTGAGGTGGAGGTATGGTGAGGGTGTGGTTCTTTTGGTAAGGTGGAGGGTGATGTGGAAGAGAGAGTGTTCTAGAAGAATTCTTAACCCCTTATGTCTTTGTAACCCTAGGTTTAGCTACACAACAATTTCTAATTATCCATTAGATTGTCATGGCTAAAAGATAACACAATGGTGAAAGAAAAAAAAAAAATCAAGTAGTCAGACGCTAATAAAATAATATTATTAATAGTCGATCGGGATATTACGCTTTAAAACATGTATTCTAGCCTTAGTTTGTACTTTATGAACACTATTTCGACATTCGAGAACTAATACATACTTATTCATAAATAAAGATAGTTTCCCACACAAAATCACTACAATGATGTTTTCTTATTCATTGACAACTATGATGTTTTTAGAACACAAACTCATCTTTATAAGTGAATAAAACTTCTATTTTATTAATTAATTTACACATGATGCATTCAATTATTTGTTTGCAAAAATACATTCTTTTCGTTCATTCTCATACTCATATGGCACATATAATGAATGGAGAATTCTACTATGACAATGAATAATCATCTCTTAATAAATTATTTCATCAATTCATCTTTAATATACCACTCTGCTTTAACACTTTAATCAATGAACATGATTCTAATCTTTTACTAGTGAATTTCACATAATTGCAATTAAAGCATAATTAGCATGCACTCTAATATTATAAACAATGAGAACATACATTTTCACTTATATTCAATAAGTCTAGCAACCGAATTAACACACATTTACTAGTTTATCAATTCTACTCCAAATAGGCAAACATGTATTTCATTTCAACTAGTTACTTTGTAATACCACTTCAATTTATTCCTAACATGATTTCTACTTTAGAAGTCATGAGAAACACCCACCTCTTTGAAGAAAAGTCAATTAGAAATCTCCTAGAATCCCCTAGAATGCGAGAGAGTACCTTTTCCTCCTAGATTGCGATGCAACGATCTCATTCTCCTTGCTTCCTTGCCAAAACCGAAAGCTTCTAGGTGGGGAAATGAGTGGCCGGCCTCCAATGGGGAACACACACACTCACACTCACACTACTATAATTCTCCTATAATGTTTTCTTTCTTTCAATAGTTGCTTAGTGTAGAATACATGTAGATAGGGGGGATATTTATACTAATTCTAGGATAGATTGGAGGGCTAGGATTCATTGGATAGTTATAGGATGGATGGCTAGGATAGGAGGGGAAGTTGTAGCAACCACCCACACACACATAACTACCCATGCACACACACACCCACTCACCATCACTCCATGCCCAATCCCGGCCTCCACAATGGTGTGCATTGCACACTACGCGCATGCACGTGCCCCCTAGTACCCCTTATTTGAAGTTTGTACAATTTTAATTAGTCAAATTGTTCACATTTTGTCTCTACATGACAAGTGTGACCATTTAATTGATTAATTAAATTTGTGGGCTTCACAAATAGTGGGCTTAGAGTTGTGGGCCAAAATAATACAATAAAAAATTATTAAGTGGGCTCAAACTAAGAAAATAGTGTTTTAGGCTTTAAAAAAATAGGCTTTTAGAAAAATAAAGAAAGAAAATAATTGTTTATAAAAAATAAAATTTTATATATAAAAATAAATGAATAAATATACACATGAAATTTGCACGTTTACAACACGTGAAAATCAATATTTTTATTAAAATGAAAGTTTAGGGTATTACAAGGCTGACGTCATGGGCGTGGAGATCGAGGCTTTTGAGTCCTAGTGGCCGTTAGATCTTGATCATCAAGATTGGATGGTGAGGATTCTTTTACAGAATTCGAGGAGTTTTTCCCATTCTATAAGTCCCCCACTCCCTTCATTTCTTCACTTCACACACTCTCTCTTCATAACAGGAATTTTCCTCTCTTTGCTGTCGGTAACAACTTTTGCGGTGATCCTCCCATTTTCCAGTTAATCAGGTTCGTATTTTGTTTCCTTATGTCGCGCTCTCAGTTCGGCTCCGAGGCGAGCTCTTTGGGTTGTGGTTTGGTAGAAGTCGAGTCAGAGTCAACATCTTGGTCCCTGGATGACCCTACTTCGGAGGAGGAAGGATAGCCGGATTTGGTATCCGGGGGTACGAGCGATGTAGTTTTTTATGTGGCCCCTTTGCGAAGTTGTATGCCAGAAGGGGGGTCATCAGGGAAGGAGACCGATGAGCGGTCTGAGGAGGAGCTTGTCGAGGAAGAGGGCGATCAGGAGGGGGGGTGAAGGAGGAACCGAGGGAGAGGGTGACTAGGAGGGGGGTGAAGGAGGAGCCGAGAGAGTGGGCGACTAGGAGGGGGTGAAAGAGGAGCCGAAGGAGTGGGTGACCAGGAGGGGGTGAAGGAGGAGCCGAGGCAGTGGTAGCGAAGGTAGAAAAAGGTCTCCCCCCTCTGCCCCCGTTTTCGACTCCGTCTCCGGAGAGGAAGCCTCGCTCCAATGGAAGAAAAGGAAGTGGAATCGGCCGGACGGTCCGAGCACTCCGGATGAGTTTGGACCCGAGCCAGGAAAAGGGCTCGCAACTCCTCACCTGTCCAATAGGTACCCAAGGTCAATCAGGATGTATCCTAACGATGTGGAAAGACTTGTCCAATTTACCGCGGTGTTGCGTGAATCTGATCCGACCATGATAAAGATGGACAACGTCTAGTGTGTGCTGAAGGCGGACTACCTGCCTATATTAAAGGCGACTTATTTCATCCCTCGGGAGTTTGAGCTACTGATTCCGAGCCGCGGTCTTCGTCCAACCACTGAGTTGGAGAAGAGCATCTGTATGTTTCTCGAGGATGCTTTTGCCTCGGGACTGAGGTTGCCACTGCACCCATTTATCAAGAGGGTGCTGAGGTAGGGGGAACTGAGTCCGATGCAGTACGACCCCAACTCGTGGAAGCATCTGGTCTGCTTCATCCTAAAGTGCCAGGAGAAGGGGGTCAAGCTGAAGCTTAAGTATTTCCGCACCGTCTTAGGGGTGAGTTTGCTCGGAGATATGGAGGGGATCTTCTATATGTCGCCACGTCCCCACAAGAGAGTGATCCACGGTCACCCGGACTCGATAAAAGCATGGAAGGAGAAGTACCTCTTTGTCCGGAGCGAGACGCCTTGGAAAATCCCCACAGTCTCGAATATTTTCAAGCCGAACCATAAACCCTCGAGGCGGAGGGACTTGACGGAAAAGGAGTGGGCTGAAGTGGATAAAATTGTCGAGGGGAACAACATCGATTGGACGCGCGTCACAGACTTACATCTGGCCCGAGCCGGACTGAGCCCAGTGCCCCCTTGTATGTTTTTGTTTCCACTTTGCTTAATTTTCTGCCTTCGTGTTAACATTTTTCTTTTTCTTTTCTTTTTGCAGTGATGGACGCAAAGAAACTCGAGGCGATGAATGCCCTTCTAGCTTTGGCTGTGAAGAGGAGAGCCGACAAGGAGAAGAAAACTGCCTCGGCAGCGGGGTCTACCCGGGGGCGGCCTAAGGATCTTCGGAGCCGCCTTCAAAGAAGTCGAAGAAAAGCAACTCGTCTAAAGGAGCAAAGGAGTCGGGGCCGAGCTCCAGCAGTAAGAAGGTGATGGAGGTTCTGAAGGCAGGGATCCCAGCACTTTGCCCTGACACCCAGAAGATGGTGGGCAAGAGGGGTCTAAGGCCGTTCGCCCCGGATTGGGCAGTTAAGGAGGGTGACACTCTGACTGAGGGCCCGATTGCGGTGGAGGTGGCGGAAAAGCAAGTTACGGAGAGCGACCGGATAACTCTAGTGGCAGAGATGTTCGAGATAGCCTACATGAGGTGGGCTCAGGCGCAGGTCGCAGTAAGTATTTGTTAGTTATCTGCTTTGTGCTTAGTATTTATGAATTTTGTGTCTAACTCAATTCTCCTCAGCCAGTTGCTACTGCACGGGGCACATCTAAGGAAGTGCTTGGAGAAGGAGGTTCAGCTCGAGAAGTAGAATGCTGAGCGGTTCCTCTGAGAGGGAAATCGCCTGAAGGAAGAGCTGACGGGGGCTCAGGGAGCTCAGGGGATCCTCCAAGCCAAGATGGCTTCTATGAAGGATCATCATGCGCACGAGCTAGCGGAGGTTCGAGCGAAGGCCACAGCGGAGTATAAGGAGCTGCAAATGTCTTCTGCGGACGAGCTGATCCAAGCTCAAGACGGCGCGTACGACCGAGCCAAGGAGCACTTCCTGCACCTCTATCCGGAGGCTGAGATCGACCACCTCCACTATAGGTGGGCACCTCCCGTACATCCATTGACCCCCAGTAGTGGGGAGATGAGGCGCCGAAGGACCCTCACCTAGAGGAGGAGGGGGTGAACCGGAAGTCGAAGAGGTGCCGATCCCCTCTAAAAAGTAGTGTAGGAATTTACTTTTTTTTATTATTTGAATTTGCCTAGTGCGGACTGGCCGCCGCTTTCTGTAACACAATTTTTGAATTTATAAAAACAAATTTTTGGCCGACCCTCTACGACTTGTTGTTTTTAGCAAGCTTTCTTAGTGAATCGTTCTTTCTCCCCTGGTTTTGCTAGATGAACGAGACTGCTGGTGCCGACCTCAGTTCTGCCGAGGTCCGTCGACTTCGAAATAAGATAGAGTCCAAGGAGAGTGTGCTGATTCGCTATCGTAAGCAGGCTCGCGATCGAGAAGCCACAGTAGGCTATTTTATGAACAACTCTAAGGAGCTCAGTCTAGAGGCCGCTTGCCTGAAGAAGGCCATAGCCGACTGACATTGGGGGAGTACTGAGACAAACTGGTCAATTTTGGATGCCTCCACCAGGCGACCGACCTTGGAATCCGTTATTTGCGAGGTTGTGGTATAGAAGGAGCTGGAGATTCAGAGGTTGAAACTCATGTTACGCACAGGTCGGTCTCGACTCAGCCCGTTCGGGGGAGGAAGCCATCCTGCCTTGGGCCCTTCCCCGACCCATTATCTGGAGATGGCGAGGCCCGCCAATGCGTAGAGTTCCATTGCAGAGACGTCCTTACTAGTCGCACAGGTTGAGCATGCAGGGGGACGGTTTCGCTTTGCGGGGCTTGAGACGGTTCGTGTTAGTCGAGGAGGTCCAGCGTGAAGTACTTAGTTCGGGTTTTTGGAAGAGTGGTTGTAATAGTCTTTATTGTATCGTGGCCGTTCGTGGTGCTTATGAGTAATAAAACTTTGATTTTGTCTCAACTTGTCGAAATGTCTTTTAAGTGGTGGCTTGTTCAGTAAGCCGGGTGCCGAATTCCCGTACTTGTTGTAAGAAGGACAGGGTGTAGCTCGAGGCCATCACCGAGCGTCGAGGTCGCAGGGCTTGAAAAAGCCAAGGCCTAGCTCGAGGTCGATGTCGAGCCCCCATGCCTGTTTGGAACAAGGACAGAGTGTAGCTCGAGGTCATCGCCGAGCGTCATGGTCGCAGGGCTTGAAAAAGCCTAGGCCCTGCTCGAGGTCGATGCCATATGTCAAGCCCCCATACTTGATTGTAAAAAAGGACACGATGTAGCTCGCGGCCATCGCCGACCGTTGAGGTCGCATAGCTTGAAAAAGCCAGGGCCTTACTCGAGGTCGATGCCGTATGTCGAGCCCCCATACTTGCTTGTAAAAAAAGGATAGGATGTAGCTCGAGGCCATCGCCGAGTGTCGAGGTTGCAGGGGTTGAAAAAGCCAGGGCCTTGCTCGAGGTCGATGCTGTATGTCGAGGCCCAATACTTGTTTGTAAAAAAGGACAGGATGTAGCTCAAGGCCATTGCCGAGCGTCGAGGTCGCAAGGCTTGAAAAAACCAAGGCCTCGCTCGAGGTTGATGCCGTATGTCGAGCCCCCATACTTGTTTGTGAAAAGGTCCAAAACCTGTTGGATAAGCTCTGGTGTGGCTCGGATTTACTACTGTGCTCTGAGCCCCAAAACTTGTTGGAAAAGCTTTGGGACGGCTCGAGCTCACAACCGAGCGATGAGCCCCCCAAGTTTGCTGGAACATGGTGTCGCTCGAGGTCATCGCCGAGCGTCAAGGTCGCAGGGCTTGAAAAAGCCCAGCCCTTGCTCGAGGTTGATGTCGAGCCCCATACTTGTTTTTTAAGAAAGCTGGCATGAGGAAAAATAAGGAAAAAATTACATCATATTCGCTCGCAACAAAACGAGGGACGTGGTGCCGATTACATCTTATTATTTATAAAAAGAAGTTACCAGAGCTATTCCCCCCTCGAGGAATTTGATGAGGTGTTCCGCATTCCAGTGTCTCTTCATAGCTCTGCCCTCGGGGTTTGTGAGTCGGTATGTGCTGGGGTGCACAACTTCGGAAACCTTGTACAGGCCCTCCCAGTTGGGTGTAGCTTCCTCTTTTGGCCCGGGTTGGATACCGCCAACTTTCTGAGCATGAGGTCCCCGAGTTTGATGTCGGTGGGACGAAACTTCTTGTTGTAGAACCTTTTGATTCTCTGCTGATACATGCTCTTTCTGATGGTGGATTTCTCCTTGACCTCGTCTATGAGGTCCAGGTTGGCACGTAGTTGCGCCGAGTTGCTTTCTTCATCGAAGGCCATGATCCGGGACGAAGGGAGCCCGATCTCGAGGGGGATCACCGCTTCTGTGCCGTAAGTTAGATTGAACGGTGATTCTCCCGTGGGGATCCTCTTCGTCGTCTGATGTGCTCAGAGCACGCTCGGCAGCTCATCGACCCATAGTCCCTTGGAGGAATTATCAAGCCGTTTCTTAAGGCCGTCAAGGATTTGGCGGTTCGCGTTCTCGGCCTGGCCGTTCGACTGCGGGTGGCATACTGAAGAGAAAGTGTAGCACCCCGAATTCCTAACATAGGAACTCGCGACACACTCCAGGATCTTTCTTCAAATGAGTCACAACACAACAAAAATTACAGGAAATTAAAAACTTTCATTTCATCAAATTGTTATTACAACTTCAATGATTACTACAATTACAAATTAATGGTTACAACAAGAATGTACAATAAAATTTGCACAATAACTTTTACTTGGATGCTTTTCCCTGCAAGAGCTTTCCCGCGCTCCCAAGTCGGCAATCCTGCACTGATATTCTGCGGGCACGTCAGTTGAATACAACTGACGGAATGCTATATTCGGCTGTCCTCTCTACGCCATAATATAACGATTCTAACCTCAACAAACACAAATAATATTTGATGCGAAGAAAAAGGTGATGTTAAACAAGTGTTAGTGTATGCCATGGCCTAATCTAATGCACACATTATGCACACATGCTCCTAAAGCTAATGCACACTTGGTTGAAAGATATGCATCCTATACTACACATCGACGTTCTTCAGTTTGATGGGGCTCGATCCCCCACTATGCATCCTACTCTTGTGCTCTCTCCTGTTTCTGATTCTAGTGATGGTGAGGCTGCAGTCGTCCGGCTTACTCCAGTCACTGCTGTCATTAGTGGTGTCCAATACCTCGGGTTTTATCCATCATGCCCGGGATCTCAGCCACCGGCTTACTCCATCACGGCTGTACCCATGGTATGTTGCTGTATCTACGTCTCCCCGAACCTCACCAAAAGCTGATATATGGACTCTAGGGCTCCCTACCGAAGGACTTAGAGCCTTTCCCGTAGAGTCTTTCTCACCGGGTCTTTCTCTAAACCTCTTGCCTGCATTAATCAACAAAGGACCTGACAGATATAAGGTTTCCCTAACTCCACTGCACTCTTCCTTACACCAGAGCAGAACTTGCAGTCGAGATGATGTAACCACTCCAAGCCTCTTCAAAGGTTGTTACGGACATAAAGGAATTCCTGCCGAAACAGCAAATCCCCCACAGAGTTTCCCCAACTCCCCAGGGCAGCTCGGGGTCCCTATTCGCATTAAACGAACTTAGGATTCGGCCAGGCATGATGATGCCATGCGTCCCTCTGATAGGAGAACACCCTCGCTAGTGCCTGAGTGCATCTGCCGCTACGTTGGCCTTTCCTGGATGGTACAAATTCTCCGGCCTGATATCTTCCAACACTTCCAACCATCTCCTCTGCCTCAGATTTAAGTCCTTCTGCTGATAGATATACTTTAAGCTCTTGTAGTCTGTGTACATCTCCACCATTTCTCCATAGATATAATGTCTCTATATCTTCAAGGCAAAGATGATAGCAGCTGCTTTAAGTCGTGAGTTGGATAGTTTTTTTCATGTGGTCGGAGCTGCCTCGATCCATAGGTAATGAATTTCCTTTATTGCATCAGAATGCATCCAAAACCCAAGTGAGATGCATCACTGTAGACCACATACCCTTTACCCGGTTGAGGAAAGACCAAAACTTGTGCGGATATCATTCGGTTCTTCACCTCCTGGAAACCGACTTCACACTTATCGGTCCATTCAAACTGCTTGTCCTTCCTTGTAACATCCCATAGTTTTCAAAATAAAAAATAAAAATAAATAGTAGTAGTAGTATAATATATATATGTGTGTGTTGAAAAATGTAAGGTATGTTGGCTGGCTTTGATAAAATATATGTTAAAAAGGTTGATTTGGAAATGGCATGAGGGGGGCCCACCGTGAAGGAAAAGCACAGCAATGTGCTGTGGCTTGACGTGGCAGGGAGCTTTGGGGCCCAACCGGGATTTATTGAAGGAAATATGCTGTGGGTAAGTAATCACGGGTTGAGAGTTTGAGTAGGGTTAAGTATATTAATCCCACATCGGTAATTTACCTAGATAATATAATATATAAATAATATATGCCAAGGATCAAAAGTCACCTAATCGGTTAACCAACTTTTGAGAGGCAGCCTGTGGTGGACAGTTGTACTACATAGTATCTAATTTTTCTTATAAATTTTATAAATTGTCTGAGCTCGGGATAGGGCATTACATTCCTGGTCAAAGCTGTGAGTGGTACCGCAATCTTGGCATAGTCCTGAATGAACTTCCTGTAGTACCTGGTCAAACCCAAAAAGCTCCTTACTTCCTTCACTGTCCTTGGCTAAGGCCAATCCTTCACCTCCTCAATCTTTTGTGGGTCAGTGGCCACTCCCTCCTTAGAGAGGACATGGCCGAGGAAAGTTACTTTCGACTTCCAGAATTCGCACTTGAAAAGCTTCGCGTACAACTCTTGCTCTTGAAGCTTGCTCAGAACTGCAGACAAATGCTCGGCATGATCCTCCTCAGTCTTTGAGTATACCAAAATGTCGTCTATGAAGACCACCACAAATGAGTCGATGAATGGCCGTAGGACTCGATTCATCAAATCCATGAAGACTGCGGGAGCATTGGTCACTCCAAATGTCATCACCAGAAACTCATAGTGCCCATGCCGCGTCCGGAAAGCTGTCTTTGATATGTCTTCCTCCTTGACACGGACCTGATGGTAACCCGATCGTAGATCGATCTTTGAGAACACTACAGCTCCTTGCAACTGATCGAACAAGTTGTCGATCCTGGGAATTGAATATTTGTTTTGGACAGTGACTTTGTTCAATTCCCAATAGTCGATACACATCCTTGATGACCCATCCTTCTTCTTGACTAGTAGTACCGGCGCTCCCCAAGGAGAGGCACTAGGCCTGATGAGTCCTTTCTGCAGCAATTCCTCTATTTGCTTCTTAACTTCATTCTGTTCCACTGGTGCCATATGATATGGTGTCTTCGATACGAGTTTGCTGCCTGGCTGGGTCACGATACTGAACTCCACATCCCTTGGTGGGGGTAACCCTGGAAACTCCTCCAAAAATACGAGTGGAAAGTATCGTACAATGGGTATCCCCTTGACTTACTTTGGCACATTACTCCCGGCTGTGGCCGCCAACATCCTTTCGTTTTTCTTCTTCCCTTGAAACACAATCTCCGGTCTCTCGGGTATAGCTAAGGTTACCTTCTTCCCTTTGCAGTCGATATTTGTCTTGCACTTGGACATCCAATCCATCCCGATTATCACATCAGCTCCCACCCAACCCAATTCCAGCAAATCTATATTCAAGGTTTCTCCTCCAACTTGGAGTTTACAGTCCTTGTAACATACATCGGTAGTGAGAGTTGCCCCTGATGGTGTAGTTACCATTAGAGCTAACTCAGGGGTCACCTCCTGGGTACGACTTAACTTCTTCGAAAAAGACTTCGACACAAAAGAATGCTAGGATCCACTATCAAACAAAACATTGGCTTTCATTCCATTGATTTCCAAACAGCCTGTTACAAAAAGAGTTACATATCTATCAAATTCTCTTTCCAAAGTTCAAAATACAAAGCCAAGAATAAAAATTACATCCCATTCGTACCCAAGATCACTCCTTCATCTTCTTTGGCGTCTTCATCTATGAGCGCAAAGACTCGCCCCTGTCAGAAGGGCTTCTTCCCTTTATTGTTGGTCTTCGGGATGGGGGTGGTTGCACTGTTGTTCCTTCGCGGCTGGGGGCAGTTCGTTTTATAGTGCCCCACCTTTCCACAATTGAAGCAGGTGACGGGAGTTGGTTGTAACCTCTGCTTTGGGCACTGGCTCTTCATATGTCCCACCTCTCCACATCCGAAGCACTTTACTGGCATGTTCGCTCCTGCCCATTATTCACCTTTTGAAACTTTGGGCTGGGCTCCTGCTTTCTGAAATTGGCAGCTGGCATTGGCCGCTTCCCTGTGTTCTGATGTCCTGTCCTGTCTTGTGGTGGCTGGTTCTGGTTCATGTCTTGCTCGGTTACTGCCGCCCTCCTTACGAGCTTGTCGAACCTCCGAATGCATAGGGGCACCACTCTCGACCTCAGTGTAGGCCTAAGTCCCTGCTCAAATCTTTTCGCCTTCTTCACTTCATCCTACACCATCTCGGGGGCGTAGCGGGATAGTTGATTAAACTTGGTTTCGTACTCCCTGACGGTCATGTTCCCCTGTCACAGATTCATGAATTCCATCGCCTTTTCTTCTTGAACGTCCAACGGGAAGTAGTGCTGTCGAAATTCCACCAGAAAGTCATCCTAAGTGATTGGTCCTTTGCCCAGTCCACGCTTAACGGACTGCCACCACACACCAGCGTCCTTCTCCAGGAGGATCGTTGCGAGCTTCACTTTGCTTCCTTCGGGGGTTTCCAATACTTCAAAGACGGTTTCCACATGGCGGATCCAGTCGTCCGCAGCAGTGGGGTCTGCCTGACCCTCGAAAACAGGTGGCTTCATCCTTTTAAAGGACTCCACCATCTTTACTGGGTCGGGGACAGAATTCCCCACATTGACTATCGGGGCTACGGGTGGCGGCACGAAATTTCGTTGTGCCTCCATGAAGGTGGCCATCGCCTGATACATGCAAGGGAACTCGGTCTCTACATTGAGGCCTGCATTATTGTCCCCACCCCCTTCAATCCCCGCTCTACTTTCGCCACGAGTGTTCCTCGACATCTAGATAATGAAAATTAATACAGGGTGTCTAAGGTGATAAATGTTATGATAGCAACATAAAACCGCAATCAAGATCCATATAAATCAAAACATCATGCCACATTCATTCATTAATAGCACCCTCAGTAGTTTCATTAAACAGTACATCAAAATATCACAGAATAAAGATGGTACCAAGAGTTTGCAAAAGAAAACAAAATATCCCAAAATAACACATATTGCACATCATAGAGGGTAATAAAGCCTAAGGAGACTGCTGCCTGCCGCGTGGCCTTGCCTGGGATTGTAGCTGGGCCACCTGGGCCCTCAGCAACTCCATCCCCGCCTCGAGTTGGGCAATCTTGTCTCGGTGTCGGGTTTTGAGCATCTTGATCTTACGAGTGGCCTTAGCTTTGAACTGCTCAACCCTGCTCATGGCCTCGACAAGGTCCAGGAGCTCAATTCCACACCTTTGAAGTCGGTCCTCTAGCATGTCGTGGCTATACTGGTAGATCGCAAATTCTTTCAGCACCCTTTCCATGGTGTGTTGCACGGCGTCTGGCTGGGGAGGTGGGCGGGGGAAGCTGCTGAGCTCCGGGGTGGTTCTCGGCATCGGAGAGCTGCCCACCCTCAATCTCAGCTTCCTCTTCGGGCTCCTCGCCCTCCATCATCGGCTCCTCCTCCTCCATCATCGGTTCTTCTTCGTCCGAGGCCTCCCCTACCTCAAACCACAAGTTATGTTCCGGGGTGTCACCGTCAGCCATCTTGCGGGAGAAGACAAGGGAATTAGTACAGATATAGAAAATCATAAAACATAAGTTGGAAGTGCAACAATATGAACTACGATCACCAAATATCTACACTAAACTAACCCTACTGACGCACCCAAGTATAATCTTCTGTGGTGTTAAAGTACAATTTGAAGTAAGCTTTGATACCAACTCTGTAACGCCCCGAATTCCTAATATAGGAACTCGTGACACACTCTAGGATCTTTCTTCAAATGAGTCACAACACAACAAAAATTACAAACTTTTATTTCATCAAATTGTTATTACAATGTCCAATGATTACAAAAATTACAAATTAATTGTTACAACAAAAATGTACAATAAAATTTGGACAGTAACTTTCACTTTGATGCTTTTCCCTGCTAGAGCTTTCCCGCGCTCCTAAGTCGGCAATCTTGCAATGATAATTGTGGGCACGTCAGTTGAATACAATTGACGAAATGCTATATTCGGCTATCCTCTCTATGCTATAATATAACGATTCCAACCTCAACAACCACAAATAATATTTGATGCAAAGAAAAAGGTGATGTCAAACAAGTGTCGGTGTATGCCATGGCCTAATCTAATGCACACACTATGCACACATGCTCCTAAAGCTAATGCACGTTTGGTTGAAAGATATGCATCCCATACTACACATCCCCCAACCAAACGACATTCTTCAGTTTGATGGGGCTCGATCCCCCGCTATGCATCCTACTCTTGTGCTCTCTCCAGTTTCTGATTCCAGTGATGATGAGGCTGCAGTCGTCCAGCTTACTCTAGTCGCTGCTGTCATCAGTGGTGTCAAATACCTCGTGTTTTATCCACTATGCACGGGATCTCAACTGCCGGCTTACTCCGTCACGGCTGTACCCATGGTATGTTGTTGTATCCACGTCTCCATAGACCTCACCAAAAGCTGATATACGGACACCAGGGCTCCCCGGCGAAGGACTTAGAGCCTTTCCCGTAGAGTCTCTCTCACCGGGTTTTTCTCTAAACCTCCTGCCCGCATTGATCAACAAAGGACCTGACGGATATAAGGTTTCCCCAACTCCACTGCACTCTTCCTTACACTAGAGTAGAACTTGCAGTCGAGATGACGTCAACACTCCAAGCCTCTTCAAAGGTTATTACGGACATAAAGGCATTCCTGCCAAAACAGCAAAGCCCCCATAGAGTTTGCCCAACTCCCCAGGGCAGCTCGGGGTCCCTTTCTGCATTAAACGAACCTAGGATTTGGCCAGGCGTGATGACGCCATGCATCCCTCTGACAGGTGAACACCCTCGCTAGTGCCTGTCCTTACATTCAACCAAGACTCGATCTAGTCCTACCAAAGTATCCATGATACCCTACTCCAAGATTAAAGGTAAGGTTAATTACACGATTACTAGTATTTTTTTTATCAACCGATTACTAAAAGCCATCACTCTAGCCAAACTCTAATTCTCTTTCATTTTCTTATTAGAAGTATGGACCTCCTCTAGGTAAGCCTAGAACTATCTCATATTACCCATTCCCTTTGTTAGGTGATCTATCCACCATTTCCAATCCCTAACTTGGTAATCAACTTAGCTTGCTATGAACAACTAGTTAAGTTCACTGGTAGACTCTTTTCCAGTTAGTTACCTTTATCATTAATGGATCTCAACCCATCCCACACTAGGACTCAACTATTCCTCAAGTCCGGCCTAAGGGTTGACCCGCCTCGGCCCGCACTTGGCACGAACCAACGACGAATCGACCTCGTCGATCGCCACAACCGCTATCTACACTTGGAGTTCGATCGTAACCTCGGCCCGACCAACACGTAGCTCCCGCTAAACATAACGCTCCACGGTCCTCGACAAGTGGTAGCTCCAAACACAGCCATGGAATCCATCCATGCACGGCGAGTACGTCGGCGCACGAGTCGTCTCCTCCAACGCGTTCGATGCGACACGGGTCCTATTCTACCCGTCTAGGTTTATCAACAAGACTTAGTCCTAGAGTCTCAATACTCAACCAACGTACCCCAACAAAGTACACCAGACTAGGAGTAAGTCCTAATCCATGAATACACAAAGAGGGGTTCTAAGAACCCTAAAATTGACAATCTTTAAATCCAAACAGCAAGCACACATTTGGCTTTTATGCCAAAACAGAGTCATTCCTGGTCCCGTTTCTTTGAGAAATCGCGATCGGGTTCTCCCATGCTTCTACTCAAGGTATACAACAAGTACAAGCACATCTTGGACATGGACTTCATCCCAAAGTGGTCAACAACAATATCCCAATATCCAATACAATTTCTACTTCAAAATAGTGAACAACGTTGTCTATATTGGGGTCTACAAGCAACTATAAGCTATTCTTAGCAAGGAACCTTAGATAATTTGATTCCTAACTCATGTCCACTTCTATAACATGATTCTTGACCTCAAACAACCACTCTAAGCTAGTAAAGTACAAGTTCAAACCTATTTTCATGAACATGGTGCAAAACAGTAAGCTCTATGATTCATTGTGTTTCTGTCATTACTTGCAAAAATTATATAAAATCGCACACTTATCCAAATCATGATTTCTCAGTTATTCTAGAAAGGTCTATGTGTCTACTAAAACTTCGTAGTTACAAGTTTCTTCAGAATAGGTCGTTTACATGCTCTTATGGTCCCATCTTTAACAAGCATACAGATTCTTAGATCAGCAAATCATATTTACACAGTCATGGGATAAAATCAATTTAAAATAGTAAACGGTGTCAGAACATTATGAAACTTTAGGTTCTAGCTCCCTGACACATGATGTTACAACACTTCCAAAAGTTAGGTGATTCTACCAAGTAGATTGTTAATTATGCCTCTTTGAATAACACCAAAAACAGAGCAATAACAGCAGCAGTTCTGTTTACTAAAAATAACTAGCTGAGTTTGCATGATTTTATTAATTTAGCTATAGTGGTCCAAATCTAATGAAATTTGAAACATAGGTCTTAGATACACTTAAAATCGACATACATAAATTTCAGATCATTCCCATAAGCATGCAGCAAGATACAAGTTATTCTTCTCACAACAGTAATAACAAAAACTGTTTCTTTTTATTCTGACCCGCATGCAAGTTGGCATTTTATTTTAATAGCAAAAAAAATCATAAAAAATCTGGAAAAATTACTGAAGGTGTAAGATACATAAATGAACATCATGTAAAAAATTCAAGTTAATCCAAGCAGTAGTGTTCAAGTTATGAGCTACGGACTGACAACAAAAATTTCAGCTTTTTAACAGGATTTTCTGTTTTGGGTTTCTTAGCACAAAACGAGTTATTTAAGTTCATTATAGAGCATGCATGTAATTTTTCAGCCACTACAGCTACCATCTAATTAAAAAAAATAACCAAAGAGATTAGAATCACCCACCTTGATGAGTTTGATGGAAAAGAGAGATCCTACATGCTCCTAGCTCCTTGATTAGCCTTCTTGCTCCTTGGTTCCTCCTCCTTGGTTTCTCTTCTTCTCCTTCGCTTCTCTCCTTCCAAATCAGTAGCTGGGGTGTAGATAGTGAGGTTTGGTGGTGTAGAAGAGTGTAGGAGTTTGTAGGGTTTACTATGATGAAGTTCTAAAGAGTGGAGTTGGCTTAATCATGCAAATGGGGATTTAAAGACACAAAAGTGCAGGGGGGGGGGGGAGTCTTGGCTGAAAATGGAGCATGGGAAATAGGGGAGAATCTATCCTTGGATTGGGTCAACTAGGAGGTGTAGTGTAGAGGTGGTGAAAGACCCATCAGGAGTCAAGTTCAAGTTCAAAACCCTAACCCTAGTTCTCAATTTTCCCTCCCAATCTTGGCCAGCCAACTTGTGGCCTCTTTCATTTTTTTTGTTGTTGTGTGTTGTTACATTGGGCCTTTCAAGCCCAAACTCAAAAACACACTTATGCATATACATATGCATATGCATACTTCGAGGTTATTAGTAAGAAAAATAATTCCTTTAATCAAAAAAAATAATTTTATAACTAGTAGAATGTAGTTGGTTTATAAAACGTATTCATAAAAAATTAGGGTCGTTACAAGAAGCGCTGCTGGATGCCAAGATCTTCGCAGAACTTTCGAAAATGCTTGTCCTCAAACTGGGTCCCATTGTCCGTGATGAGTATGCGCGGAATTCCGAACCGGCAGATGATGTGTTTTCAGAAGAATTGCTGAGTCTGCTGTTCTGTGATCGTTACCAGGGGCTCGGCTTCGATCCACTTGGTGAAGTAGTCGATGGCTATCACCAGGAACTTCCTTTGACCCGTTGCTTTCGGAAAGGGGCTGACCAGGTCCATCCCTCACATGGCGAATGGGGTGGGACTGACTAAAGAACGGAGGTTTGCTTGTGGAACTCTTCTTACTGAGGAGAATCTTTGACAAGGACAACACTTTTTGACTAAGGCCAAGGCGTCTTGTAACATTGTGGGCTAGTAATACCCGTGGTTCAGGGCCTTTCTGGCGAGCGAACGGCTCCCCATGTGGCACCCGTCAATTCTTTGTGGAGCTTCTTGAGAGCGTACTTGGCCTCTTCAGGGGATAGGCAGCGGAGGTAGGGTCTTCCGTCCGTCGTTGTGTACGAGTATTTGAAGAGGGTCTCGTTGATCACGACGAACCTTTCCAAGCAGACCCTGGTTCTTTTTGCATCGGCTCGATCTTTGGGGAGCTCACCCTCTACTAGGAACCTTCGGATGGGAGTGGTCCAATTGTCCGACCGAGCTTCGTTGTTTAAACAGAGGGTTTTCGGGGAGGTCGATACTCGGCTTTAGAGGACTTCAATCAGCACCATGTGGTCGAGTCCTTCAAAGGACGAGGAGGCATGCTTTGACAGGGCATCCGCCTAGGCATTCTGCTCTCTTGGGATCTGTAGTACTGCGGAACAGTCGAAGGATGTTAAGAGCCGCCGGACCACTGCCAAGTAACGGACCATCCGATCATCACGAGCCTCGTACTCCCCGGTGATCTGATTGATCACGAGCTAAGAGTGACTATAGGCCCTGATCTTCCTTGCGCCTACCTGGTGCGCTAGGGTAAGTCCCGTGATCATAGTCTCATACTCCGCCTCGTTGTTAGAGGCCGAAAAGTTGAGGCAGAGAGAATATTGGAGAAGGAAGTTATTGGGACCTCGCAAGATGATGCCTGCACCACTTCCCACTTCACGAGAGGAGCCTTCGTCGTAAACTTCCCACGTCGGATCGGCTTCCTGACTATTGGGTTGCTCGGAGATGGTGCACTCCGTGATGAATTCGGCGAGGGCCTGCCCCTTAATGGCTGTTCTTGGCTGGTAGCTGATTTCGTATTGACTTAGCTCGATCAACCACTTGACCAATTGGCCGGAGCTTTCTGGCTTGTGGGGCACGGCCTTGAGGGACTGGTCCGTGAGGACCTGGATTGAATGTGCCTGAAAATAAGGGCAGAGCTTTCGGGCGGCCATGACCAAGGCATACGCTACTTTCACCATCTTCGCATATCGGGTCTCGGCTGAGAGCAGGACTTTGCTCATATAGTATAACGGCTTATGGACTCCATCTTCTTCTAGGACGAGAATGGCACTCAGCGCGCTTTCCGAGGCTAAAAGGTAAAGCCAGAGGGGTTCGCCCGGCTCAGGTTTGCTCAGAAGTGGGGGGTTGGCGAGGTATTCCTTCAACTGTTTGAATGCCTCCTACTGCTGGGCGCCCCATTCGAAACCTCCAGTTCTGTGTAGAGCCTTGAAGAAGGGGAGGGACTTCTTTCCAGACTTGGAGAGGAAGCGACCGATGGCCGCCAGTCTCCTCGTGAGCTGCTGCACCTCCTTGATGTTTCTAGGAGGGGCCATGTCTATTATGGCTTGGATCTTCTCGGGGTTTACCTCGATGCCGCGCTACCTGACGATGAACCCGAGAAATTTACCCGAGGAGATGCTGAATGCACATTTGGCATGATTGAGCCTCATATTGTGGGTTCGAAGGACGCCAAATGATTCTTTCAGGTCAGCGATGTGGTCCTACCCCTATTGGCTTTTGACGAGCATGTCGTCGATGTATACCTCTATGTTACAACCGATCCGATCTTTGAAGACTCGGTTGACGAGCCTCTGATAGGTAGCTCCGGCGTTCTTCAGCTCGAAGGACATAACCCGGTAGTAGTAGAGACCCTGGTTGGTGATGAAGAATGTCTTGGCGATATCCGGGGGGAACATTCAGATTTGATTGTAGCCCAAGACGGCATCCATGAAGGTTAGGAGCTCATGACCCGACGTTGCGTCGATCAGAGCATCAATGCTAGGGAGGGGAAACGGATCTTTGGGGCACGCCTTGTTCAGATCTGTAAAGTCTACGCAGATCCTCCAGCTCCTGCTGGCCTTCTTCACCATCACGATATTCGCCAGCCACTCGAGGTAGCTGACCTCTTGAATAAACCGGGCATACAACAGTTTGTCCACCTCCACCTTGACAGCTTGCTGCCTCTCCAGGGCAAACTTACGCCGCTTCTGGATGATTAGCTTCGAGCCCGGGATCACACTCAGTCTGTGCAAGATTAGGTCTTCGGAGATCCCGGGCATATCAGATGGTTTCCAAGCGAAGAGGTCGATGTTGCGGCAGATACAGTCGATTAGGTCCGACTTCAGGTCGGGGGCGAGTGAGCGGCTCACGCGAAACTGCTTCGACTTGTCTTCTGCCTCGAACGAGACTTCTTCCAGTTCGTCCGCCGGTTCAGGCTCTGGTTGGCTTATTTCAGGTTGATGTTCGACGGCGTCGAGGGGAAACACCCCGCCTTCGACCGCCATCATATAGCACAATCGTGCGGCCTCTTAGTTCCCCCGAACGACACCGACCCCTGCTTGGTAGGAAACTTCAGCTTTAGGTGGTAGGCCGAGGGGACAACTTGGAAGGAGCAGAGTCCAGGTCGGCCGAGGATAGCATTGTACGCCACTTTGACGTTGACTACCATAAAGTCCATTGACTTGATTCGTCTGAGGGGGATCATGCCGGCAGTTACATCTAAGGTCACGATCCCATCTATCTGTACTGGGATACCGGAGAACCCGTGGAGGGTGTACCCGGTCGGTTTGAGCTTGTCTTGGGGGAGTTTGAGGTTCTCGAATGACTCCAAGAAGAGGATATTCACCGAGCTCTCGTTGTCCACGAGGATCCGGCAGACTTCGAAGTTCGCCATGTCGAGGCTGATGACGAGTGCGTCGCAGTGCGGGAGCCGGAACCCCTCCAGGTCTTCTCTAGAGAAGGAGACATGAAGTTGCTGGATCTGGAGGGAAGGAAGGTCTCGAACGGCATTCACCTCTCGGACGAATGCCTTGTGGGAAGTATTGGATTCCCCTCCCATAGGCCCCCCGTGGACGCATTGTAGGATGGCCTGGCCTTCGGTCTCCTCGGGATCTGGGTCCTGCTCGGGACGCCATTTGGGTGTGCGAGGAGGAGGCAAAGGCCTTCGGTTCCTTGTATCCTTTCGGTCCCTCAGGATTTCCCGGGTAAATTCTCGGAGGTACCCCCATTGGATGAGGGCTTCAATTTCATCCTTGAGGGCCCGACAGTTGTCGGTTTCATGCCTGTTGTCCCGGTAAAAGCGGCAGTAGAACCATTGATCTTGTTTCTTATTGCTGGTCGGTCGATGGGGAGTCGGACGAGGACCTTATCCTCGATCTCTAGGATGATGGCTGACACGTTTTGTGTCAGTGGCGTATACATCTCAAAGCGAGGGACCGGAGGGACCCTCTTCATGCCGGTTCCATCTTTCAAAACCTTCTTGGCGGGCTCGGCCTCATCGGCCTTGCGCTTCACCTTCCTAGTGACCTCTTTGGTGCCTTCTGGGTTTAGGGCCTCCTCCGCCCGAATGTACTTCTCGACCCGGTTGAGCAGGTCGGGAAAGTCTAGGGGAGGATTCTTGGCCAAGGAAGCTTTCAGCTGGCTGTGTCGGACGTTGTGTCGAAACACCGCCGAGGTGACCCCGGCATCTAAGGAGGAGACAGACCTTGCCTCGGCGGTGAACCTCTTGACGAACTCATGGAGTGACTCTCCTTTCTATCGGAGGTCCAGCAATGATGTGCTCATCCTCTCAGCCTTCTTGCTGGTCACGAAGTTGGCCAGAAAGTTGGCCTCCAGCTAGTCGAATGAGAAGATCGAACCTGGGGACGAGCCTAGAGAACCATTTCCGGACCGGGCCCCAAAGAGTGGCAGGGAAGGCGCGGCACAGGAGGGGATCTGAAGTGCTGTGAATCATCATGAGGGTCTTGAATCCCTCCATGATGAGCAAGATCACCCTCGCCGTCTAGGTCTCGAACTGGGGAGGCCAGAAATTCCTGGGAATCTCTGCTTCCAAGATAGGAGTAGAGAAAAGTGGTCGGGTCGATCTATGACCCTGAGCTGGCACCGAACCACCCTCGCCAAAATGGGCAAGGCGGTTCTCCATTTCCTGTAGGCATCGGAGGACGACATCTTCTTACTCTGGTGGACGGGTCGAGCCGCGAGGCTCGCTGCCTCCGGCACCCGATCGCGAGTAAGAGTGGTGGAGTGTCTCGGTTCCGGGGGCCCCTAAGATGGCCTCCAGGACCTTGTTCCGAAAGTTTTGGAACTCGTCTCGTGTGACTGGAGCTTGCCCGGCTAGGTCGCGCTGGGGTGGCGGCCTCCGGGTTGTGCGACTGAGCTCTGGCTCCTGCTCTCGGGACGACTGCCTGGGATGGGTCGGAACCGAGTTGGAAGCGGCCCCTCCCCTTGTTCGGTTGGCTTGCCGGTTCTCGATGACGCGACATAAGTCGGTCCTGACCAAGCGAGAAGCGCCCAATTCGACTCTGGGTTTGCCGTCGACCCTCGGATGGTTGGATCCGTGAGCGTTGGCGTGGCTGTTCTGGGGATGAGCATCTGGACGACGTCCAGAGGTGAAAACTCTTCTAGCCTTGGGTGCCATGTAAGAGTTCAGATTCCGGGATGACGTCCCTGGCTGGGATCGGACTGAAGTCAAAACCAAGTGTTTCCCACAAACGGTGCTAACCTGATGTAGTTTGTTTTTGGGGTGTGGTTGCAACAGGTGTGAGTTCTTGTAGTTTGTATAGTGAAAGTTGGGTATTGACCCTGGTTCGACTCTCAGCTGGGGGACCGGCTCGGGAGTAGCAGGAGTGAGGTAGGGACCGGGTGCTCGGCTCGGATCCAGCAGCTCAGCTCGGATCCGTGGGCTTGGCTCAGTCTTGGGTACCTGCACACTGCCTAGAAATATCGGGAGAAGTCCCGATGATAGGTCCTCTAACAATTTAGTCAGTCACTGGAAAAGCAACAGTAGCTAGGGTTCAGGGGGAGAAAGTTTGATTAACTTTTACAATGAGAAGCAGGTCTGGTATTTATTGGCAGGGAAAACGAATCTGAGACCCTGCTGGGCCGGGTCGGACCCGTTTGCTTGTGGGTCTGACGTGGCAGAAGTCCATATGGCTCTGAGTTGACCTGATGATCATAGAAGTGCATTTTTTGAGGGAATCTGGTGGTCTAGGAGGGGCCACGTCATCTGTACCATATCAGTCACCATGCAGGATTGTGGAATGCTTCAACATGATTTAGACGTGTGGAATACGTGAAAGCAAATGAGAACACATTGTTTTTGGGAAGGTTATTAGTCAGGATGGGAGAATGAGAGCATCTGTAGTTGTCTTGAGTCAATTTTTGGGTATTTGGCAAATAGAAATGGGAAAAATGGGTTTGTGCTGTACTCGTCAAAAGCCAAAAATGGCTCAGACGAAAGATTATCTTTCGTCTGAGAAATTTGTAAAAAAAAATTATATATATACATATATATCTAAATGCATTGAAGTAAGGGGCGAAAGGTAAAAAAAAATAAAAAATAAAAAATGGTGAGTGCAGTGAGGGACAAAAGGACAAAAAAAATAATTAAAAAAAAACAAAAATTTGACAAATGGAGGGACGGCAGATGAACTACCGTCCCAACCATTTGTCTTATTCAAATTGTGAAGGGATAGATTGTCTACCGTCCTTCAAAAAAAAAAAAAATTTATAGAAATTTAATTCATCGGACGGGGAATAATCCTTCGTCTGATGAGTGCGCGTGGAAAAAAAACTCTCCGACGGAAAGTTATCTTCCGTCAGCTATATTTTGGCAATTGCCATTTCAGCTGCCAAATATAGCCTGGTACTGTAGCGTCGCAACCTAAATTTTGAGTATTTAGCCAACAACTATAGTGTCTTGTCAAAATTTGTAAAATTTGGCAAATTGGCCAAAGATGCTCTCGGAGGCAAGTAATGTTCTGACTCAAGTGGGTTGATGTGGCTAACGGTACTCATTTAGTCAAACTTGTTGATCACGGCAAATTCAGCTCGGCAGCAATTACAATTTGATTTTTTTTATTTTCGATTTTACCTTTCAAAAAATATTGATTATCAATTTTTATAATATCATGTGTAGCTGACGAGAATACAAGGAGGCTATCAGGTCTTTAACAAAAGAGCCCATGATGCTGGAGAGGGCAGCGATCTATTCTAGTCTTGGATTTCTTACGAAAACACACACATACACTCGTCCAATAAAGGAATTTCTATCATTCATGCTGACAAACCTCCCCACAGTAGTGCAGATCAAGAAACAAAAGCTCCCCTCTCAATTAAATTTTCAAGGAATATTGTTGCTGCTAATTTCAGTGTGGGGGCAATCAGATGATGTTGATTTTTTTGAGGAACAATCAAGAATTTGACATTTTGACTTCCAACGGTGTTGACTATGTTTGACTGCAATTGACTTGACGATCTGACTTGTTTGCGCCGTAAGATTTGATTCATGTGGTGACGATCACCTCCGATTACTTGCAAAAAGTCTGAAACACCGGGATTGATCCCGACAACAGACCCTCCAACGCTAAAGTCAGAAATAAAGAAGAATATAAGAGCTTTTGTGGTGAAAAATATTGATTACAACTTTCTGCCGGAGGTAGGGGTTATTTATAGTCGCCTTGGGACAGTTTCGAGATAATCATTTATCTCTACTCCCCGGTGATTTTGGATATGAAATAGAGTTAAAATTCCTTCATGACAAGAGATTTGGTTTTAAACCGTCTCTTAGGGATAATCATGAATTTAAATAACTCTTTAAAAGATCTGGGTTTATTTATAATGGGATGTTACCCAGACCCAGTAAGGCAGATCCGTTTTTGGATTATCGGACTTGAAAGAGGCCCAATTTCCATTCAAGGACCAGTTTATATGTAAAATTACTGTTTTGCCCCTGAGAGCTTTAAGATTAGTGCCAGATTTGGACGATCCTGATTTAGTTCTATTTTTACCCATATCACAAGCCCCCCACTCCAGACGACTGAATTTCACAGCCTTTGAGGAGCAGTTCGCCCGTTTTTAATGGTTTACAGAACCTATCGGAGTTCTCGGGGAAGTTTAGATCTTGCTCGAGGTGTAACGGTATTATTCTGAGCTTATAAAATACCCAAAATTATTTCTTGATTTTCTAGACTTTTAAAGATTTTCCAGATTTTTCTGGATGTTTATCAATTTTTGAATTTTTATTCAATTTCTGAATTTTGATAATTAATTTTCTAAATTTCAAATTAATTATTATAAATTAATAATTATTTTTCAGAATTTAAAAATATTTTTATGAATTAATAATTATTAATTTAGAATTTTTAATTAATTTTTTACGATTTTAATTATTTTTCGAAATTTTTAAATAATTAATTTGATCTAATAATTAAATATAGAAATTAATTAAATGCCTGAAGACGTGGTAGAATCTGGAACATCGATCGCGACTGGTTCGAAAATCATTAAGATCGAATGGTCAGAGAGTTGATCTGACACGTGTCCGTTGACCATTGACTGTTTTACGTGATTTCACAGTCGGGGACGTATTTGCTTGGAGCCTACCACCGAACGTTGAGGGTAGTTCGACTGGGCGACGCATGTCCCTTTGACCATTGAATGTTGATCGGTCAACGATTTTGCATGATTTCACGATCGGGGACGTGTTTGCTTGGAGCCTACCACCGAACATTGAGGCTGGTTCGGCTGGGCGACACGTGTCCCGTTGACCGTTGACTATTGACCATTCAACGATTTTGCGTGATTTCACAATCGAGGACGCATTTGCTCGGAGCCGGCCACCGAACATTGAGGGTGGTTCGGCTGGGCGACACTTGTCCCGCTGACTGTTGACCGTTGATTGGTCAACAAATTTCACGATAGGGGATACGTTTACTAGGAGCGTGCCATCGAACGTTGAGGGTGGTTCGGCTGGGCGACACTTGTCCCGTTGACCGTTGATCGGTCAAAGATGTTGCGTGATTTCACGATCGGGGACGCTTTTGCTCGGAGCCTGCCACCGGACGTTGAAGGTGGTTCGGCTGGGCGACATGTGTCCCATTGACCGTTGACCATTGACCGATCAATGATTTGCGTGATTTTACGATCAGGGACATATTTGTTCGGAGCTTGCCATCGAATGTTGAGGGTAGTTTAGCTGGGCAACACGTATCCCATTGACCGTTGACCGTTGGCCGGTCAATGATTTTGCTTGATTTCACGAATGGGGACACGTTTGCTCAGAGCCTGCCACCGAACTTTGAGGGTGGTTCGGCTGTGCGACACATGTTCTATTGGCCGTTGACCGTTGACTGGTTAATGATTTTGCACGATTTCACGATCGGGGACGCATTTGCTCGGAGCCTGCCACCAAACGTTGAAGGGGTTCAGCTGGGCGAGACGTGTCGCATTGACCGTTGACCGATCAATGATTTTGTGTGATTTCACGATCGGGAATGTATTTGCTCAGAGCCTACCACCGAACATTGAAGGTAGTTCGGTTGGGTAATACGTTCCCATTGACCATTGACCGGTCAACAATTTTGCGTGATTTCACGACCGGGGATGCTTTTGCTTGGAACCTGTCACCGAACGTTGAAGGTGGTTCGGCTGGGTGACACGTGTCCCATTGACCATTGATCGTTGACCGGTCAATAATTTTGCGTGATTTCACGATCGGGGACGCATTTTCTCGGAGCTTGCCATCGAATGTTGAAGGTGGTTATGCTAGGCGATACGTGTTTCGTTGACCAATGACCGTTGACCGGCCAACGACTTTGGATGATTCACGACCGGAGATGTGTTTGCTCGGAGCCTGCCACCGAACATTGATGGTGGTTCGACTGGGCAACACGTGTCTCGTTGACCGGTCAATGATTTTGCGTGATTTCATGATCGGGGACACGTTTGCTCGGAGCCTGCCACCGAACGTTGGAGGTGATTCAGCTGGGCGACACGTGTCTTGTTGACGATCTTATAGCGTTGTTTCATACTACCGTTCGTTTGAGTTTTTGACGTTTAGTCTTTGTTGCTTTTGGACTTTGTGGCATTCTGGGCTTTCCCAACTATTTGGGGGCCCAATAGCTTTAGAAGCTTAACCGCCTCTCCCCATCTCTATAAGACTCCAACACCCCCCCCCCTCTTTCCTCATTTTCTCATTTCTCACTTCAAGAATTTTTTTTCTCTTAGGCTGTCTTGCTACCGGTCGCGGCCATGCGTTGCTTTTTTCGGCAAACTTTTCCGACCGTAGCTATCACTTCAAGGTAAAAGATATATACTTTAGCTTATGTATATCTATATATATATTATTTTATCAAAGATGTCTAGGGAATCTTCGGGAAATGAGGCTTCTCCCTCGGGTCATCGCGGAGATCGGCAACTGATTCTTTCCCCGAGGGTAGATAAAGGGAAGAGTGTGGTAGGGTCGGTGGTGGTTGAGACAGTAGTGGAGAGAACGAGAGAGGCAGGGGAGTTGGGCAGACTCTTTAGCCCTTTTTCGAGCCTTGGTATGTTCGAGACTACTCAGCCGATCTTTTTCGAGAGTGGTGCACGGGATGGCACCTTTGTACGAGGAAAACAAGCCTCGTAAGCACTGAGAGGTGGATGACATATCTTCAATCCTTACGAAGGAGGATTTGCACTGTATTCGGGAGTGTTTGATGATCCCAAAGGAGTTTGATCTACTTTTTCCTGGTCTTGGAATTAAAGCATGTACGCCCCTTCCTCCTAACACGTGCTTCCTTTCTTTCGACGTGTTTCTTGCAGGCCTCCGTCTCCCGCTACTGCCATTTGCAACCGAGGTTCTCCGTTGGTACACTTTGAGCCCAATCTAGTTTATGCCGAACATGAGGAGACATGTGAATGACTTCGTACTGCATTGTCTAGCGGCATGGATTGTGCATCGACTTAGCATTTTGAGGAGGCTCTATAAGATTCACCAAAAGATTAGGTCGGAATTTAGATTCTATCATACTCCTTGTCGAGGGGTGAAGTTGATTGACAACACTGACTCAATCAAACATTGGAGGGAGAAGTACTTCCTGGTTCGGAGTAGTGAACCGTGGGTCCCACGAGGTGGAGGGAAGAAGTACCGAAGAAGGTGAAAGCTGACCCCATTTTGAGCCCCGAAGAGGACGAAATGGTTAAGATGTTAAGATACTTTTAGATCGGCCTGCTTTGAGTTGGAAGGAGGTCACAGAGGAGTTTCTCTTCAGGGGGGTTTCAGTCCGATCAACCCTAGTATGCAACTTTGATTATCCTTTATTTATTACTCTTGCTTTCGTAGTTACTTCTTCTCTTCCTCCTTTCTTTGTTTTAATCTCTTCGTGTCTCCTACCACAGGGACTGCTAAGATAGACTTTAAAGCGATGATAGCCAAGCGTGCAGGGTTGAGCGGTAAAGCCCACGAGGAGAAGAAGAGGAAGAGAGTGGCTATCAGATCTTCGGCGGCGAAGGTCACGAGGAGCCCCATGACCGCCTCTCCAGTGGCGGACATAGAGTCCCCACCTTCCGCTTTGCTGGCCCCTTCCACCGAGGAATTCACTCTTGGTGCTGTTTTCGCACTTGAAGCTCCACCCCTTACTACAACGACAGAGGTAATTCTTACCGAGGACCAAAAGAAGTTGTTCGTCCCGGATCGGCGTGTGATGAAGCACGATGGGATCCTGGGGACTCAGCCTCATGTATGCAGGCAATTCACCACCTTGCGACTCCGAAGGATAGAGTGGCAATGGATGCGGGGTCGGTAGGTGACGATGCCTTGGAGATAGCCAGGGCAAACATGGCAGTATGCTCTTATTACTTCGTTTTAGTGCTTGAATTAATAGAGTTGGTTTTCCATCGTAACTTTGAATATTTTTTCCTTTTTGTAGATCACTTGCCACTTCAGCTACCTAGTGACGCAAGTGGCAGAGCAGGAGAAGGAGTTGAAAGCAGCGAGTGACCTCGAGCTGAGCGGGCGAAGACTGCTAAGGCATTGGAGGAGGCGAATGCGCTTATCGGAGTCCCAGGCATCACAGATCGCCTGGATGGAGTCGGCCTTGGCGAAGGCCAACGGCCAGGCAGCCCAAGAAAAGGAGAGGGTGGACCGAGGGATGGCTTTCGTAGCTGAGCAGATGGAGAGGGATGCGAAGGAGAAGGTGGATACGGTGAAGGAGGCGAAGGCTGAAGCCGAGGGGTTCCTAGCTTCAAATATGGAGCAGGTGTATGCTAGGGCTCTTACATTGGGGCATGCATCCCGGGGTTCGATCGCTCGGGGTATAATCTGTACTACCCTGTTGAAGGCATTTCAGAAGAGGAGGAGGGTGAGGAGGAAGAGGAGGGGGAGGAGGAGAAGGTCGTCGTAGCGAACCCAATGTACGCCATGGTAGTTGCTCCGGAGGCAGTTGAGGAGAGTGGTCGTGAGTCTATTACTCCCGTGGATCAGTCGAATGAGGTGGACCATTGACTCTGTAACACCCCATATTTTTATTTTATTTTAAAAAATGCATTTTTTCAATTTTGCACGTATGATGCACGTGTTAATTTTTCCACCCCTATTTTCTTACTCTCATTTACTATTTTAGCATGCATAATCTTTATTTATCCTTTTATTAAACCCATGGACCTAAAATTAGATTTTAGCCCATTAGATTAATTAAAAGGAAAGCCCACTAGACTAACTAATTAAATTGATTAAAAAGAAAGCCCATGAGACAAGCCCATTAATTAAATCTTATTTTAAGTTGTGCATGGACTCACACATGACATGTAACAACTTTTAATACACATTTTAGAACTATATGAATTGTATTTAATATTGTGTATGTGTGTGCACTAGAGCACAACACATGCATGTGTTTCCAAAAGAGTGGGGGGCCGGTTTTCATATGAAGAGATGGGAGTTGAGTTTTTGAAGAGGTGGAGTAGTGAAGAGTTGGGGGTTATGGGAGTTAGGGTAATGAAGAGATGGAGAGTTAAGTTGAGCAATTTATTAGGTGGAGAAATTTGCACTTTAAGCCCTCATTTTTTCCTACAAATACACATTAGTTTTCTTCTCATTTCACACCTAAACTAAACAAAAATAAAGAGAGGAAAAGAAAGAGTGAAAGAGAGTACCATTGTGCATTGGAGAGCTCTTGCTAGGAGGAGAAGGACAAAGAGTTGGAGCTAGGCACTAGAAGTTGTCTCTCCATTCTTGGTTGTTAATTCTTCATAAGAGGTGGGTGATCTATTTCTTTCTAAAAGTAGAGAATGCATGCTTAAATTTATAAATGAGTAACATAGATTGAATTTGATGTGATGTATGTAGACATAATCCATGCTAATGTAGTATGTCATGAATGAAAGAAACCTTGTTATGATTAGGTAACTAATTGCCATCATGATAATTAAAAAGAAAGATATTTAACAAAAGAATTAATGCCATGAATCATACTAGTATGCTTGTTAATTTGTACATGTCGAAATGTATAACTTATATGTTGAGACTTCTTTTATAGTTGAAACAAATTGTAGTGAAGTTATTTGAGTACAACTAAAATCTTATAAAGTGATTAAAAAGAAACACATTGCTACTTTTGATTAAATTGGAATAATGCAATTCATGATCATTAATGAAGGATTTTTTTTTTTTGGATACAAGGTCTAAGATATTAATTAAAAATTCGTAACTTACTATTTTTAGAAAACTCATTATGAATGAGAGAATTATAATCAATTAGAAAGATTAGATCAAATGAACAATCGAGTTCGTGAAAATAATTGAATAAAAGTACAGGTGAACAAAAGCCTATTAGTGTAACTTCACATCAGAAATTGCACTTGGACTTACTAGTTAGTTGGTGCATCATAAGTCACTGTAGTGTGCAGCAGGTCTTGTGTCCGAAACTTGTTAAACCCAATTTTATTTTGTTTGTTTAAATATTTCCAAAACTCGAAGAGTCAGTATAAGGGGTTTTCAGTCTGGATTCTTGACGCGAAGTCCATATGGACTATTTGGCTAGCGGGTTGGGCCTTTGGGTGGTTACTGTAGCTGACGTGGGGGTTGGGTTCGAAACCTGTTGGTTTCAAATATTTTTTTGTTTTTTTTTAATCTAAATGAATTTTTAATGCAAAGAAAAAATAATTGGGAAAAAATTCTAGAATTCTTATAAAATGAAATAGAATTTATTAAAAATAGTTGTAGAATTTTTCAAGTATATTTGAGAAGTTAAAAAGGAGAAATTGAGATAGAAAATGAGTTTTGACTTAAGTTTTAATTATTAAAGAGTATGAGATTTTATTTTAGAAGAAGAATAAAATATTGCTGTGTGAAGAGATTTCTCTTGAAGAGATTATACTCTTATTTTGTTTAAGAAATATTTTGATGTAGTTGAGACACATTACATGAGCTTAAATTGTTAAATGAGATTTCAAGTGATGAATTTGTGTTCATGAAAAGAATTATTGTTTTGAAAGAATATGAATGAATAAATGGATCATGAATAGTGTCAAGATAAGACATTGATCACTTTGTGAATAAGTTGAAGATGAGAATATTTAAGTTTAATACATGATTATTGAAGGGTATGAGTACCCATGGATCCTTGTACATGAAAAATTATGATTTAGAGTTAGTAAGACCTCGGGTACCGGCATTGTTGAAATAAAAAGAATTAAGTTATATTTTTGAGATTTGCCATGGAGCGATCTCGGTATTTGTGATTAAGTCCAGTAGGGGGCAAAACTAACTCTAGGTATGATAAATTATTCATGTCTTGAACTTAAGAACTAGGCACTAAGTGAAGATATAGTAAAACTTAGGCAAACGTAAGTCGGGCACTCTATATAGTCAGGCGGTAAATTTACTGCGGTGGTTCACTAGACTATAGACCCGGTCGGGTAGTAGATTCCGGGACTGTGGTTGCCTTGTGGGAGACGAGCTTTTATTTTAAATCCGGGACTGTGCATAGTCGGGCGGATAGTTTGCCGTACTCCAATGTATATACGTATACCGAGGCTAGAGGGGCACTTGCGGGAAGTTCGCACGACGAGGAGTTTGTATAACAGTCGGGCGGGGGATTTACTACGGTGGTTCTCCGGGACTGGATCCATACTCGTGGAATGTCTCAACTTTGTTTTATTACTGGGTAGTTTGTCATGGCGAGGGATCGAACCCTTTAATGTGGAGTACGTAGGTGCTTGCCCTCGGACCTATGTAGAATGGGATACATAGAATCCGAACAAGTATGCATTAGTGTCATTTTAGTATAAAATATCTGTATTAGGCATTAAGGCATGACATACACTTACATGTTTAGAGTAGTCATATTTAACACTTTATTTGCATTCAGATTTGTGATTTGTTAAAGTATTGAGATCGTTATATGTACGGCATAGAGAGGATGGTCGAGTATAACATTTTCGTCAGTTGTAAGTAACTGACGTGCCCACTGCTTATTATGAAGGAATTGGATTTCTTCATGAAGAAGTAAATTCCTTATGATGCTATTGATTAATACATGTTAAAGACATTGCAAGTTGTATATTATTTTCATTGTTATAATTCATTTTATCTTCCGCTGTGTAATAATTGTAAAGAACTCTGATAAATGATGAAAAGTTTAAATTTTCTTGTAAAATTGTACGAAGTGAAGTGTAAAGATCCCGAGGAATCTCGAATTCGGTCTTATTTGGAATTCGGTGCGTTATAGATGGTATCAGAGCCACGCTTCATAAGTAGTACAAATTTATAAGGAACGACACCCTAGAGTGGACATTAGAGTGTGAGTTTCAACTTATAGAGATTTAAACTTATGTTTGTGTTGCTCTATGAGATGACATTTTCTCCTTCTTTTCCCTATAAGATGGCCAATCAGCATGATCCCTAGAATGAAGCGCATTGGTTTGTCTCATTCGAGGATGAAGACGAAGAGCCAATGGAGGAAGAAGAAGACCCACAAGAGGAAGAAGAAGAAGAACCAGAGGAGATAGAAGAGGAATTCCCCGAGTCTAAGGAAATTACTCCACCTCCGCCTGATTTTCCTGAAGAATCCTCTGACGAAGAACTCGTTCCAGATGACCATGATGACATTGTTGCTTCTCTTCGAAGAGAATTGGATGTTCAAAAGTGGAGAGTTAACCACTTGGAGGTGCAATGGGTAGAAGATAAGGAGCGCATTCCGGAGCTGAGTTTTCAAGTGTGTGAACTCGAGAAGGTTCAGCACGTGAATGATCGACAATTTGCCAAGTTGGACCACCTCACTCGCTGGGACTTGCAGGTGCGGCAACAGAGCTTTGAAGATATAAGGAAGGAAATCCAGGAACTACAGGAAGAGCTCAGAGAAGCCAAGAGAAACCGTAGAATCTAGGATGTCTTTTGTTAAAGGATGTAATGGATGTATTGAAACAAAGTATTTCTTTCTGAATGTAAAAAAGTTTAATTTTGGAATGAATAAATTTTATTGAAGCGATGTTATTTGCGTTATTTATGATGATTAATGATAAATTTTTTGACTAAAAAATGGCACTAAGAATCAGGAATGGCGAAGAGCATAGCGATGAGAATGGGCTAGATTTGGAGACCGAACTAGCTCGAGTATATGAGACCTTAAATGTTGTCGCTGTAAACATTGCCGGAAACAGAGGGCCAGGGCCAGCTGTGCATTTCCCCGAAGTAATCAAGCTGGTTGAATCGTTCAAAAGAATGAAGCCACCTGTGTTTGAGGGCCAGGCCAATCCGGATGCAGCTGATGACTGGATCAGGCAGATCAAGACAGTCTTTGAAGTGCTAGAGACCCTAGAGGCAAGCAAGGTGAAGTTGGCCACCATCCAGCTAGAGAAAGATGCAGGTGTTTGGTGGCAATCACTGAAGAGGACTCTGGGTAATGTGCAGCTTACTTGGGGAGAGTTCCTTGAAGAATTCAGGAGTCACTATTTTCCAATGAATGTTCAAGAAAAGAAGGCTATGGAATTTTTGGGCTTGCAGCAGGGTGGTATGTCTGTATAGGAGTATGAGACCAAATTCAACCAACTCTCAAGGTATGTGCTGGAAATGGTACAGGATGAAGCCAAGAAAGTACGGAAGTTTGAGCAAGGGTTGAGGCCAAATTTGAGAACCCAGATTATACCCCTTGGTATCCGAAGATTCGAGAAGTTGGTCAGGAGGGCTGCCGCAACTGAGTCAGATATGAACCAGTACCAGGCAGTACAGGTCAAGAGAAACAATTGGAACATGGGCAAGAGGCCTGCAGTGCCGAGCAATTTCAGGGGATAGCCCCCAGCACAGCGTTTCAAACCAACTGGAGAAAATGTCGTTGTTGTAACTGGTAGAATACCCACCTGTTTCAAATGTGGAGAGACGGGCTACTTGTCTTCTGGGTGCACAACGTCGCAAATGGGAAAGACTTGTTACCTTTGTGGTAGGGAAGGCCACATCAAGCCATTTTGCTCTCAGCTGCAGCGGGAAGGGCCGAGTCAGCAGTCTAACCCAGGGTAGAAGCAATTCCAGCAGGGGTGAGTGTTCGCTTTGACCGAGGCAGATGCTGATGATGTAGACAACGTCATCACGGGAGAAATTCAAATAAATGGAATAAAAGCATCAGTTTTATTTGATACGGGATCATCACACACATTTGTGTCACCCTCATTTGCAAAACGATTGGGAGTTGAACCTAAAATTTTTCCTGGCAAAGTTTTATTTGTGGCTACTCCGTCAGGAGAAAACTTGACTACCGACCGATATTATGAAGGGTGTGATCTTAAGATCGGAGGCAGGCTCTTAGGCATCGACCTCATTGAGTTGACAGTTTTGGGGGTCGACATCATTGTTGGCATAGACTGGATGTCAGTTTACAGTGCCACTATTGAGTACAAGAGCAAGGAAGTTATGGTGAAGGCACCAGGAGGACCAGCAGTTACATTTCAAGGTAAGCGGAAGTGTAAGCAGTTGGTAGCAGCCTTGTCAGAACAGAAGGTTCCTGAAGAAGTGAGGCAGATTCCAGTGATCCGAGATTTTCCAGCAGTGTTTCTTGATGATCTTCCTGAGCTTCCTTCTCATCGAGATGTAGAATTCAGCATCACTGTTCAGCCAGGGAGTGCACCAATTTCCAAGGCACCATACAGAATGGCACCGGTTGAGAAAGATGAGATCAAGAAGCAGATCGAAGAGTTGTTGAGCAAAGGATTCATCAGGCCTAGTGCGTCACCGTGGGGAGCCCCAGTTCTTTTGGTGAAGAAGAATGATGGATCAATGAGGATGTGTATCGACTACAGAGAGTTGAAAAAGGTTACAGTACAAAACAAGTATCCAATTCCTCGAATCGATGATCTGTTCGACCGTCTACAAGGAACAACTGTCTTCTCTAAGATAGACTTGCGGTCAGGATATCACCAAGTCTGAGTAAAAGAAGAAGATGTGCACAAAACGGCTTTCCGAACCAGGCATGGTTACTATGAGTTTCTAGTCATGCCATTTGGAGTCACCAATGCACCTGCTATTTTCATGGACATGATGAACAGGGTTCTGCAGCCATTCATTGATTCTTTTGTCGTCGTGTTCATCGAAGACGTATTGGTCTATTCCAAGTTAGAAGAAGAGCATGCCGAGCACCTAGCAGAGGTACTGAAGAAGTTACAGGACCACAAACTGTATGCAAAGCTGTCCAAATGTGACTTCTGGAAAATCGAAGTCGCCTTCCTGGGTCACATCCTTTCTAAGGAGGGAGTGGCTACTGACCCGCAGAAGATTGAAGCAGTAAAAGATTGCCCAAGGCCGACCATAGTGAAAGAGATTAGGAGCTTTCTGGGTTTAACTGGATACTACAGAAGGTTCATTCAGGGCTACGCCCAGATAGCTGTGCCACTCACAGGGCTTAAAAGAAGAACGTGAGTTTCAATTGGTCGGAGCAGTGTGAAGCTAGCTTTTAGGAGTTGAAGGGAAGATTGACTACCGCTCCCATTTTGGCTTTGCCAGGAGTCGAATATGATGTCTACAACGATGCTTCCCATCGCAGTTTGGGCTGTGTGCTGATGCAAGAGGGAAAGGTAATAGCTTATGGGTCTAGACTGTAACGCCCCGAATCCCAAATCTCTGAATTCGAGATGTTCTACAGGATCTTTTCACTTTCTTTGGTACAATTTTACAAGGAAATTCAAATTTTTCTTCATACATCAGAGTTACATCAATATTACACTTTTCTTTTGCACAGCGGAAGTAAAATACAACAATTAAATAAATGTACAACAATATGGTACAATCTTTATGCATCCATTCCTCTTACTCATGTAATTACTTGCATACAAACTGTGGGTACGTCAGTTTATTCAACTGACGATAGTTATACATGGCCATCCTCTCTATGCCAGAAACAGTATAACGAATCTCATTTCTTAACAATCACAAACTTGTTCAATATAAGCATATAAATCAAAGGGAACTCTTAAAGATGTCGTGTCGTGATTGTGCACTTAATCCTTAATGCAATTATTTAATTTACATGACACTAATGCACACTTGTTCGGATTCTATGCATCCCATACTACATAGGTCCGAGGGCAAGCCTCTTAACCGTTCTTCATTTTTGTAGGGTTCAATCCCTCGCCATGACTTACTCTACTTCTGTAATTACAGTGAGTATCCTAGGTGATTCTATGAGTACAAGCATGTATCCTGGCCCCTGGAGTAGAATTCCGCGCCATGTCTTGACTCATCAAGCATGCATTCTGCGGCAATTTAGCCTCCTCCCTGAACACAATCCTCTTGCAGTCACCAAAACATCCCACAAGCATGACTAAGATCCGATCATTCTGAGTTGTGCCCGCACCATGTCTTGACTCATCAAGCATGCATTCTGCAGCTCACACACCCACACCGTAAACCCTAGTTCTCATACTTATGTTTTTCTCTCACTTTCATCACCTCTTCACTATGTACTAAATATTAGAATCATGAATACAAATCAAAGCTCTAGAGTTAGCCTCTCCACTAAACCGGACTTATCATTTCATTTCAATACATGACCAACCTTGGTCTTTCAATTCTCATTTCATTTCATTCATTTCACTGCCGGGGGAGACTTAGCTACTCTTGGTTTCAATTTACAATTCACAACTTCCAATTGAGCACTTTTAGCTCATCATTCATTTAGAGTCTCACAGACTTTCTCATCATGATTTTAGCCTTTAATATTCATTTAATTCTCAGTTCCCATTTATGATTCATTTTACATAAATCCACACAGTCATAAAAAGGGTTCATAGAATTCGATCATAAAGTTCACAACTTCCAACAACAATAAATAAAATGAAATCTCATACATACCAAAGTTCACTCTGTACAGTCGACTTGGAAGGACACCAGTCGACTCATACAGTCAATACAGGTTCATCATAATTACTCGGGATAGTCGACTGCTGCACACAGTCAGTCGGCTGTCCCGCAACCTTTCATGTTCACAGTGTCATCCACATGACAGTCGACTGTTCATCCATCAGTCGTCTGTTCTGGGATTCTTTAATAGTACATTTCCATGTTCAGCTCAGTCGACTGGCTACACGCCCTAAGTCGACTGGTCAGTTTCTTAATTCCAAAACAGAGATTATGTTTCCAACCATTCTCATATGCACCTTCATCACATCATACATACATTCATATTTTATAGACACCACACTTCTCACTTGTTCAGTAACATGGTAGCATGGAATTTCAAATTACTAATATGTTCTTTTCTTTAAGGAAAACACTTTAAACATGCACTCACACTATTCATAACTTTCATACGAAGATGAAGATATAAATCTCAAGTCATTATACTAGGTCAACATAATGGAATATCTTATTTCATGGAATTTCCAGATAGTCATGCTTAAATCAAGGCATCAGTCGGCTGAACACCTTGCCAGTTGACTGCACCGACAGTTCTTAGTTTTGTCAATCATCGCTAGTTCTTTTCATCCATTTACCTTCCCTCCATCATATGTGTCATAGGAAAAATGTAAAAAATTAGTGATCACCCGATTACGTCTATTTGCACATATGTTTATTCCCACATCATGAAAAATAATTGTCTCGTACCATTCGACTGGTTCATGCGACAGTCGACTGTACCGACACTTTCGTTCTTATCATCAACAGCATGTTCAAGCAATTTCTAATACATTCAATTTACTTTTTATAACATGGTAGCAATCATAATAATCATGGTATAATTCCTACATTAGAAGTCCTGAGAAACACCCACCTTATATGAAGAAATAATCGAAATCCCGCAAAAGCTCCTCAATATAGTGAACGCCTCCTTGCTCCTTGAACCTTGCTCCTTTGCTCCACACCGAACCTTCAGAGTGCTACTCGGCCTCCACAGAAAAGCACACACACAACTCACAAATACCTCTCTTAATAAGAACAATCTTAGTGTAAAAGAGATGGGGAAATGGGAGGGGTATTTATACTAGGAAATAAGTAGAATAGAGGGCTAGGATTTATTGGGGAGTTATGAAATCAAAGGTTAGGATGCATTAGGGGGTTGAGAAACTACCCACACTTCACAAAATAACCACCCATGATCTATCCCACTACCCTACTCACATCCGGCCACAAAGGAAGGGTGCTCAATGCACGTGTATGCGAGATGCACGTGCATGCACAACCCACACTAAATAAAACTTGTACAAAGATAATAAGTTTCTTATATAAAAAGTGTTACACAAAATAAGTTGTAGGAAATAATAAAAAGTTAAATTTATGGGCTTAAATCCATTTGGGCCAAAATAAATACTTTAAAAAGAAAATAAGCAAATTAACATTGGGCTTTAAGAAAATGTTTTATAGAAAACAATACACTTTATTCATCATGTTGAGAAATAATAGTCAACATGCTACACAAGCATACCATATGTAAAAATAAATAATCTTTCATGTATTTGAAAAATCAGGGTATTACATAGACAGCTGAGAACACATGAAAAGAATTACCCAACCCATGATCTGGAGCTGGCAGAAATCATTTTTGCATTGAAGCAGTGGAGGCACTACGTGTACGGGGAGAAGGTCAACATGTACACGGATCACAAGAGTCTGAAGTATATTTATCAGCAGAGGGACTTGAATCTGAGGCAGAGGAGATGGTTAGAAGTGTTGGAAGACATCCGACCGGAGATCAAGTACCATCCGTGCAAGGCCAATGTTGTGGCTGATGCTCTCAGCAGGAATGGTAGTTTGTCTCGATTGATCACAACTCAGGGGAAGTTGGCAGAGGAGCTTGATCGAGCAGGGATTGAGGTGGTTTTGCAAGGTTTGGAGCTTCCTTAGCTCAGTTAAGGATTCAACCTACCTGGAGAGACAGAATCATCGACAGTCAGAAGACAGATCCAGAGATCCAGGAGATGATAGAGCAGTTTGGTGTTGGTAGGTTGGCATAGTTTCAAGTGAAGGATTCAGTGTTGTGGTATGGAGAGCTGCTGTGTGTGCCATATCTAGCAGAACTGAAGGAGAGTATTCTTCAGGAAGCGCATGCTACTTTATTATCTGTGCATCCAGGAAGTTCCAAGATATACAAGGACATAAAGCTATATTTCTGGTGGCCAGGGATGAAGTGAGATGTGGCTGAGTTTGTTGCCAAGTGTGTAGTTTGTCAGCAAGTCAAAGCAGAGATTCAGAAGCCCGAAGGTTTGTTGCAGCCATTACCCATGCCGGAGTGGAAGTGGGATTGTATCAGCATGGACTTATCACAGGTTTGCCCAAGAGTTCTAAAGGTAATGATACAATTTGGGTGATAGTGGACCGACTCACCAAATCGGCTCACTCTTTTGCGTTGAAGCTTACTTGGTCGATGGAGAAGCTAGCAGAGTTATATGTTGGCAAGATTGTGAAGCTTCATGGAGTTCCACTATCAATAGTATTCGACTGAGATGCGCGTTTCACTTTGCATTTTTGGAGAAGTCTTCAAGCAGCTTTGAGAAAGAAGACTGATTTCAGTACGACTTTTCATCCTCAAACTGAGGGGCAGACTGAGAGAGTCAACATGGTACTGGAAGATATGCTAAGATGCTGTGTGTTGGACTTCGGTGGCAGCTAGGAGAAGCATTTGGCTCTTATGGAATTTGCCTACAACAACAGTTTCCAGGCAAGCATTGGGATGGCGCCGTATAAGGCTCTGTATGGAAGGAAGTGCAGGACACCGGTTTGTTGGTACGAAGTGGGGGAACGACAGTTGTATGGGCCAGAGATTGTGCAACAGACCTCAGAAAAGATCGAGCTGATCATGAAGAGGTTAGTCGACGCACAGAGCAGGAAGAAGAGTTATGCCGACAACCGGAGGAGAGATCTGGAGTTTGATGAAGGTGATTCTGTCTTTGTGAAGGTGTCTCCGACCAAGGGGGTGATTCGGTTTGGCAGGGGAGGAAAGTTAGCCCCGAGATACATAGGACCCTATAAGATATTGAAAAGGATTGGAAGACAGCTTATCGGTTAGAATTACCAGAAGAGTTGGCCCAAGTGCATAATGTCTTTCATGTGTCTATGTTACGAGGTTGTATCCCGGATCCGAGTCATCACTTGCCAGAAGTGCCAGAAGGGTTGTAGTTGAATTTGAGTTATGCAGAGCGTCCAGTAGAAATTGTGGATCGTCGAGAGAAGGTTTTGAGAAATAAGACAATACCTATGGTCAAGGTCATTTGGTGGAACCAATTTGTTGAGGAGGCCACTTGGGAATCAGAGGAAAAGATGATGAAAGATCACCCTGAACTCTTCAACTAAAATTCTTGTAAACTTTTTTCTTTTCTTTTCCTTCTTTGTATTTTTCTCACTCTTAAGAGTAGTTCCGATGACGGAACTATTCTACGGAGGGAGTACTGTAACACCCCATATTTTTATTTTATTTAAAAAATGCATTTTTTTTCAATTTTGCATGTATGAGGCATGTGTTAATTTTTCCATCCCTATTTTCTTACTCTCATTTACTATTTTAGCATGCATAATCTTTATTTAGCCTTTTATTAAACTCATGGACCTAAAGTTAGATTCTAGCTCATTAGATTAATTAAAAGGAAAGCCCACTAGACTAACTAATTAAATTGATTAAAAAGAAAGCCCATGAGACAAGCCCATTAATTAAATCCTATTTTAAGTTGTGTATGGACTCACACATGACATGTAACAACTTTTAATGCAAATTTTAGAACTATAGGAATTGTATTTAATATTATGTATGTGTGTGCACTAGTGCACAATACGTACATGCGTTTCCAAAAGAGTGGGGGGCCGGTTTTCATATGAAGAAATGGGAGTTGAGTTTTTGAAGAGGTGGAGTAGTGAAGAGTTGGGAGTTATGGGAGTTAGGGTAATGAAGAGATGGAGAATTAAGTTGAGATTTTTATTAGGTGGAGAAATTTGCACTTTAAACCCTTACTTTGTCCTATAAATACACCTTAGTTTTTTTTTTTCTCATTTCACACCTAAACTAAACAAAAATAAAGAGAGGAAAAGAAAGAGAGAAAGAGAGTACCATTATGCATTGGAGAGCTCTTGCTAGGAGGAGAAGGACAAGGAGTTGGAGCTAGGAGCTAGAAGTTGTCTCTCCATTCTTGGTTGTTAATTCTTCATAAGAGGTGGGTGATCTCTTTCTTTCTAAAAGTAGAGAATGCATGCTAAAATTTATAAATGAGTAATATAGACTGAATTTGATGTGATGTATGTAGACATAATCCATGCTAATGTAGTATGCCATGAATAAAAGAAACCTTGTTATGATTAAGTAACTAATTGCCATCATGATAATTAGAAAGAAAGATATTTAACAAAAAAATTAATGCCATGAATCATACTAGTATGCTTGTTAATTTGTAGATGTTGAAATGTATAACTTATATGTCGAGACTTCTCTTATAGTTGAAACAAATTGTAGTGAGGTTATTTGAGTACAAATAAAATCTTATAAAGTGATTAAAAAGAAACACATTGCTACTTTTGATTAAATTGGAATAATGCAATTCATGATCATTAATGAAGGAAATTTTTTTTGATACAAGGTCTAAGATATTAATTAAAAATTCGTAACTTACTATTTTTAGAAAACTCATTATGAATGAGAGAATTATAATCAATTAGAAAGATTAGATCAAATGAACAATCGAGTTCGTGAAAATAATTGAATAAAAGTACAGGTGAACAAAAGCCTATTAGTGTAACTTCACATCAGAAATTGCACTTGGACTTACTGGTTAGAACAATTGAACAATCGAGTATAGAACCATCCCATCTTAGGAAGACTATTTTTTAATTTTCGTAGGGGACCAGAGCAAGTGGTGTGCCTCGTTTGAAATTTAGAGTGAATAAAGACTATCTCAAAGGGAGGCTTGTTGAGCTAGAGAACGAGAACCACTGTTTGAAGCGACTCCTTGAAGGAGGGAACAATAGGAGCACTTCTTGCTCTCATGAAGAGCGTACCCAGGGAAGGTCCTTCCATGAAATAGCTTTATGCTTGCCTGAGGCCCCGCAGATCCTTGGTGATGCTCAAAGTGGTGTGGCCAGCTCGTCTAGTAGGGCATCGGTTGGTGGGGCAGAACGAGCAGTAGGCCTCTGTGGTGCGACCTGATCTGTTGGTTTGGATGTTGCGTCAGATGGTTCCAAGGGAAGAGATTGTGCTGGCTTTTCGATGGGCAGCCATAAACCGCATGTGTCCCTGAAGATGAATATCTCACTGCCACAGAAGAGTTGAAGTGACACTGAATGAGATTTTGTAATTCTTATAGAGACTTGTTCTTTCACAACACTTGTATCCAAAAAAAAATTTGTGAAATAAAATTTGCCATGTGGTTGAGAATCGTCTCTTGAGAATTATGTTTTGTTGATTTTAACTTGGTTCAAAAGGCACTCATACGGCAAGATATACCCCACACACTTGCTCGGGAGAAAGTATGCCCGTGCGACTTTATGAATCCTAAATGGATCCCGCAATTGTCTGTTGGAGTGCTTTAGCATATGAACCATGAGATGTTTCAGGAGCACTCGAACGGCGAGCTGTACTCCGCACACTTGCTTTCGGGGCATGTGGTTAGAGTGGCTCTATGAACTGTGAGTGGACTCCGAACAAGGTGACGATGAGTTTTGGGAGCACTCAAATGGCGAACTAATACCCGCACACTTGCTCGGGAGCATGTAGCTATGGTGGCTCTATGAACCATGAATCGACTCTACACTTATCCAAAGTTGTTTCAGGTGTTCTCAAACGGTGGGCCTAACTCCGCACGTTTTCTTAGGAGCAAAGTGGCTATAGTTGCCCTCTAAACCGTGAGTGGACTACGAATGAGGTGATGATGAGTTATGGGAGTACTCGAATGGTGAACCGATCCCTGCACACTTGCTTGGAAGCATGTGGCTATGGTGGCTGTATAAACCATGAATGGACTCCACACTTATCCAATGCTATTTCAGGAGTACTCGAACGATGGGCCTAACTCCGCACGTTTGCTTGGGAGCAATGTGGCTAGAATTGCCCTCTGAACCGTGAGTGGACTCTGAATAGGATGACGACGAGTTTCTGGAGCACTCGAATGGCAAACTGATTTCCGCACACTTGCTCGGGAGCATGTGACTATGGTGGCTCTATGAACCATGAATGAACTCCATACTTGTCTAGAGTGAGGCACTTGTACAGCAAGATATACCCCACACCCTTGCTCGAGGGCAAGTGTGCCCGTGCGTCATTATGAATCCTAGATGAATCTCGCAATTGCCCGTTGAAGTTCTTAGTGAATAGATTGGTGTTGGCTTGGGGACGTACCAAGTGTGTTAACTTATTGCTTTCCTTAGGTTGAATTATTCACAGAGTTTCTGAGCTGTTCAGGGAATTTTGCAAAAAAGAAAATAGTGCTCTTTATTGAAAAATTTAACTAAATAGCCACTTTAATGCAAGCCTTTATTACATATTGTGATCGTTATAATCATCGGCCTTTATTACATGTTTTGATGCTATCTATTGGGTGAGGGTGTTAAGAGCTCTCTTTGTATTTCATGAGATTTTCGGCGTTCCAAGTCCTCGATATCTTCTTCCCCCCCCCCCCCCCCCCCCCCCCCCAAGTCTTCAAGTTGGTAAGCTCCTGGGCGAACAACTTGTGAGACTTTGTTTGGTCCTTCCCAGTTAGGGGGGAGCTTTCCCTTCTTTCGAGCGACGGATATTTCGAGTTTCGGATGACAAGGTCCCTTTCTCGAATGTTGGTGTAATGCCCCAAAAATTTAATTTGATTTAATTTTTTTTTTTGCTCCAAAATCAATTCTTTCAATTTCTATATCACTTTAAACATAAACTAAGATAGTTATATTTCAAATAAAATTTTGGCAGAATTTTCCCTGAAATTTCTGCCACGAAACACAAAAAGCTTATAACACATATTATAACATCTTGTAACACCTTAATTCCCACTCTCATAATAACTTATAACTATCTTCTTTTCACTCTCAATACATCATCATACTCAGCATTGTTATAACTTACTTTCATTTTCCCTTGTAACATATTTCAATTTACTTCACTTTTTATTTCCAACCCGCAATACCAACATCATATCAACAACTCACCCATTCATCCTGAAAGTTATGCCAAGGTAGGTAGTTCCCACCATTTCTGTGGAAATAGCAGGCAAGTAGTTCCTCGACACACTTCCAAGGTACAACAAACTCAAATCACAACATACTTTTCTTTAATAATCATTTTCGTGACCACTCTCGTATTATATCATCACTTTCATTTATAAGATGCATAATGCATTCTCTCTACCTCCCATATTCATTCTCATAACACAATTTCTTCATTTAATCCATATTAATACACTTTACGTATTTTCGGAATCTCATCTCATTATTAACTTATTTATTCTTTATTCATAACTCATAATACACTTGCTTTCTCGACTTTCTCATCTTCATTTCATGTCATACGCTATTTTCAATTTCTCATTTTCATTTCACAGCACAAGGTATTATACTTTTCATTTTCCATCTCATAATACAATTCACATTAACTCTCATTCTTTTTAGATAATACACTGCACCTCAAACATAGTTTGGGTAATATACACCACACCCCAAAGCAGACAGCTTGGGTAATAATCACTGCACCCCAAGTAGAACTTGGGTGATAACTTATCACATCTTAAGCCAATAGCTCAATTATTACTTCATGCTATTTATATTAGCACATACCCCCCTTTACTTTTTCATTTGTATAACACAACCACATTTTCTTTTACTACATAATAATTTCAATTTATACTTACTTTACTTTCTCATTTCATTTTACATCAAGTATTTTCTTCTCTTTCTCATTCACATTTCACATCATGTTCATTTTATTAATTACTCGACCAGTGAGCCATAGTATCCCAAGTCTATTCTGGGGTATCAACTCTCTCTCAAGTCTACCCTGAGGTATCAACTCTCTCTCCGGTCTACCTGGAGGTATCTGCTTTCCCAGGTCTATCCTGGGGTATTAACTCTCTCTCAGGTCTACCCTGAGGTATCAACTCTCTCTCCGGTCTACCCGGAGGTATCTGCTCTCCCAGGTCTATCCTGGGGTATCAACTCTTTCTCAGGTCTACCCTGATGTATCAACTCTCTCTCCAGTCTACCCGGAGGTATCTGCTCTCCCAGGTCTATCCTGGGGTATCAACTCTCTCTCAGGTCTACCCTGAGGTATCAACTCTCTTTCCAGTCTACCCGGAGGTATCTGCTCTCCCAGGTCTATCCTAGGGTATCAACTCTCTCTCAGGTCTACCCTGAGGTAACAACTCTTGTCAACCGAAATTATTGCTATTAACATTTTCTTTTCATATTTTCATCTCCTTTTATCCTCATAGCATCTCATCTTTTAATTGAACTTATTAACACATAAACAATGATCACCATCTCACTTACCCTTTCAATGTATCACATATAAGAAATATCACTGTGATTAACATATAAAATCATCACATCATATTATTGCACATCACAACTGCACTGTATTATTATTTTATCATTACCTCACACATCATGAGTATACCATAATATTTATTATCTCATTATCACATGTTTGCATAGGCCCAGTAGATCAACACATCACAACACCATATACTAACATCCTTATATAAATATAACTCATCTCCATATATATATAAAACTAATCCATCATCTATAAATTTATATCAATACACAAGAGACACGAGTATTTGATCGTCATATAGCACACCAACACCGAACACTAATTTCCATTTATACATACACCTTATTCCATAATTCATACCAATAATTCAGATTATACTAAAATTTTCTAAAAACAACAGATACGTAAATACATTCATACTCACCTAATAGCCCGAGAAGACTCGAAACATCACTTCCCCATCCCGCACCCGAAGCCGTTAACATCTCTTATTATCAAGTTTCGAAGCAATTAAGGCTCAAAACATCCAAATCAACCACAGAAAATAATAACACTAATCCTAATATCACATATGCATTTTATTAAACGTCTGGGATGCACACGTGCGTTGCACGTAATATTTAAATTCCTACGGGATTTTTATCTCCAACCAATTACTAGAACCACTCCCAAGTTTCTAATGGCCCAACTATCCTTTCCATAACTATACGAGAATTAATTCTTACATATATAATTCTCTTTTACAAACCTAAAACCCTAATTTATTAACAACTTGCAAACTCTCTAATAATCTACTAATTTCTCGTCTCTACCATTCCCAACATCTCTTAATCTTCCTACCATAATACTCCTACTCAATAGAAATTAACCACACTTAGTTTTATACAATAAAATAAAATAGGGTATACCTTCCCGAAGCCCTCTCCAAAAACTGACGCTACCACGAGCTAGAGCACCCTCCAATTAGCCATCCCCTCAAATTTATTCAAAAACCATGGAGAAACGACGTGGATTTGGGCAGGGAGAAGTCGGGCTGAATGGGTTTCGGCCGGCTCTGTTTGATCGGGAAGAAAACAGGAAAAGGGAAAGAAGGAAATAGGAAAGGAGGGGGGGGGGGTTGGAAAATTATATAATTATATATATATTTAATAAGGAATAATTACATATAAGCCCCCAATCTCCAAAATATTTCAAATAAACCCCACCTCGATACTTTAATATTACGAACAGTACAAAATACAATAAATTCATCACATAATAATCCTCCAAAATTATAAAATAAAAATAAACAATATTTCTTCATATAAAACCTCAACTCTTAGCTCCAATATATCATCTACACCAATCTAACACAAATATCCATACCAAAATCAATATTTAAAAATGAAATAAAATAAGATATACCTTAAAAATAATTCTCACCACTTCAAAGATATAAAAATGGGTATTCTTGGTATTTTTAAAAATTCGAGGTGTTACAGTTGGTCGGACGCACCTTCTTGTTATAGAATCTCTCTACCCTCTGCTGGTAGATGTTTCTCCTAATGATGGATTTCTCTCGGACTTCTTCGAGAAGGTCAAGATTAGCTCGAATGTCATTCGAGTTATGTTCTTGGTTGAACGAGAGGAGGCGAGAAGGTATTTTGACTTCTAAAGGGATAAGAGCTTCTGTCTCGAATGTAATGTTTAACGGGGACTCTCCTGTGGGGGTTCTTTTTATGGTCCTATAAGACCAGAGTACACTCGGAAATTCTTCGACCCGTTGTCCCCTAGCAGCTTCACCAAGTATCTTTTTGAGACCATCCAAGATTTTCTTATTGGCGTTCTCGGCTTAGCCATTGGTCTGAGGGTGTGACACTAAGGAGAAACAGTCAGGTCATTGCAGAACTGGCGGAACCTTTTACCAGTGAATTGAGTTCCATTATCGGTAACTAAAATGTAAGGGATCCCAAAGTTGCAAACTATATTCTTCCAAAAGAACTATTGGATTCAGTGCTCAGTTATTGTTGCCAGTGGTTCAGCTTCTATCTATTTTTGTAAAATAGTCGATAGTGACCACCAAGAAGGATCGTTGTCCAATGGCAGGAGGGAATGACCCGAGTAGATCCATCCTCCATATTGCGAATGGGATGGGGCTTGACATGGAGATAAGGTTGGCTTGGAGAATTCGCTTTATAGAGTAGTGTCTCTGACACGGGGGCATTGGCAGACATAAACTTGAGCATCACTTAGGAGAGTGGGCCAGTAGTACCCATGGTTAAGGATCTTCCGTGCAAGGGACCTTGCGCCCATATGGCTGTCACCTATTCCTTCATGAATATCTTGCAGGGCATAGTCAGCCTCTTTGGGTGAGAGGCACCAAAGGTATGGTCGACCATTGACCAGAGTGTAGGAGCGCTTGTAGAGAACCCCTTCTATGAGTACATACCTTTTAGCCCTTACCCGAATCTTTCTTTATTCTTTGATATCCGCTGAAAGGATCCCTTTGTCGAGGAAGTCGACTAGAGGTTTCATCCAATAGTCTTCGGGTGTTTGAGGGGTAATATGCATGACTTTGACTGCTTCTTCTTCTTCTATGCTCGGTTTCAGAAGGATATCGATGAGTACAGTGTGATCGAGTCCGTCGAACGATGCGGAGGCAAGCTTGGAAGGGGCATTTGCTTGCCCATTTTCTTCTCGCGGAATGCGTGTGACCTCAGCTTCTTGGAAAGTAGACATGGTTTTCTTTACACAAGACAAGTACCTAATCATTCGGTCATCCTTTGCCTCGTATTCTCCTCGGATCTGGTTTACTACCAATTGGGAGTCACTGAATACTCTGACTCTTCATGCCCCTGCCTTTTTTGCTAGGAGGTGACGAAAATCATGGCTTCATACTCGGCCTCGTTGTTCGAATCTGGGAAACTGAGGCGCAATGAGTATTGGAGGAAGAAATCATCAAGAACGATCAAGATAACCCTTGCTCCGCTCCCTCCGAGGCAAGAGGACCCATCCACATAAACATTCCAAAGTGGGGGGTTGTCTCCTTCAGCAGGAGGATCAGGGATCGTGCTTTTGATGATGAATTCGGCCAAGGCTTGGGCCTTGATTGCGGTTCTCAGGTGATAGGTGATGTCGTGCTGGCTCAACTCAATAGACCATTTCATGAGTCTTCCGGAGCTTTCAGGCTTGTAGAGAACTTGCTTAAGCAGTTGATTAGTGAGGACCCATATGGAGTGTGCTTGAAATTAGGGTGAGCTTCCGGGCGGCCGTTAGTAGAGCATATGCCATCTTTTCCATCTTTGTGTACCAAAGCTCAGCATCATGGAGCACCTTGCTTACATAGTAGATCGGCCTTTGCACCCGTTATTCTTCTTTCACTAACACAGCGCTGAGGGTTTGATCCGAGGCAGCTTGATAGAGGTAGAGGATTTCTCCCAGTGTGGGTTTGCTTAAGAGTGGAGGATTGGTGATATGCTTTTTAAGGCTTTCAAAGGCCGCTTGCAGTTCTCCCCCCACTCGAAATTTTTCGCTCCTCGGAAAGCTTTGAGGAAATGTAGGCATTTCTCTTCTGACTTGGAGAGGAAATGCCTAATGGCGGCCAGACGGCCTGTAAGCTTCTGGACTTCCTTAATCGTAGCTGGGGGAGACATGTCGAAGATGGATTTGATCTTTTCAAGGTTGGCTTCAATTCCACTCTGATTTACCATAAACCTCAAGAACTTCCCTGAGGAGACCCTGAAAGCGCATTTCGAAGGGTTCATCCTCATATTATTGATCCGGAGTACATTGAATACTTATTGGAGGTCGTCGACATGGTCTTCTTTCCTGAGGCTCTTCACGAGCATATCATCCACGTACACTTCCATATTTCGGCCGATATGCTCTATAAAGACTTGGTTCACCAAGTATTGATATGTGGCCCAGACATTTTTCAGCCTGAAGGGCATGACTCAGTAGCAATAGAATCCCTGATTGATGATGAAGGATGTCTTCGAGATGTCTGGAGGGAACATTCGGATCTGATTATATCCCATGAAAGCGTCCATAAAGCTTAATAATTCATGGCCCGAGGTGGTGTCTATCAAGGCGTCTGTGCTCAAGAGAGGGAAAGGATCTTTTGGACATGCTTTGTTAAGGTCGGTGAAGTCTATGCAGATTCTCTACTTGCCATTGGCCTTCTTGACCATTACAACATTTGCTAGCCACTCGGGGTAACTGACTTCCTGGATGAATCGGGCTGCTAGGAGCTTCTCAACCTCCCCTTTGATGGCCTATTGCCTTTCAAGCCCAAATTTGCGGTGCTTTTGCTGGACAGGCTTGGTTTTCGGGTCCACACTTAAGCGGTGAACAATCAAGTCTTTGGCGAAACCCGACATATCCTCGGCGGTCCAAGCGAACAAGTCTCGATTCTTCCTGATGCAGATGATAAGTTGCTCCTTCACTTGGCGGGGGGAGCGCTTTGCTCATCCAGAAACACTTAGCTGTATCATCTTCGGAGATTGATTTCTACTAGTTCATCCACGGGTTCGGAGCTAGCTTGTCTCATATCAAGGGGGAGTTCAAAGGCATTGAGGGGATGAATCAAGTCCCCCCATGGTAGATGTGTAGCAAGCCCGAGCGGCTTCCTGACTTCGCTTGGCTCCCCCCACTCCTGCAGCTGTAGGTAATTTCATTTTAGGTGGTATGCTGATGCAACCACTTGGATGGCCGCTAACCCTGGGCGGCCGAAGATAGAATTGTAGGTAGAATTCATGTCGACCACCATGAAGTCTAACGCTTCTGTGCTAGTAGTCGAAGCTTTCCCTAAAGTAATGTCAAGGTTTGCAATTCCCTCAATCATCACGGGGGCTCCAGAGAATCCGTGGAAGGTGTATCCAGCGAACTTAAGGCGATCCCGCTTAAGTTTGAGGCCCTCAAACACATTTAAAAAAAGGATGTAGATCGAACTGTCGTTATTAACCAAGACTCAGCGCACTTCATGGTTCGCCATACACATGCTAATCACGAGTGCGTTGCAGTGAGGAGTTCGGACACCTTCCAAGTCCCGATCTAAGAAGGTGATGCTAACTCATGAACCTTTCAAGAGAGGATGTTGTGTACGGAATTTACCTCTCGAACGAAGGCCTTCTTAGATGAGCTGGAGGCTCCCCCCACATGTCTTCTGTGGATTGCATGAAATATCTTCATCCGCCCCGACCCCTGAGATTCAGTCGGCCTCTTTGCCCATTTGTTGGGTCCCCTCGGAGGAGGGGGTTCGGTGTCATTTACCTGAGCAAATTTGGCAAGGTATCATCGTCTCTACTTCATCTTTAAGGGCCAGACACTCATCCGTAAGATGACCATGATCCTTGTGGAAGGCACACCACTTTGTTTTATCATGTCTTTTGCTTGGGGCCTTCATCATGGGGGGAGGTCGAAGAATTCCATCCTTGTCAGCCTCCATAAGAATGGCAGATATGCTTGCATTTAGGGGGTGTACTTTTCAAAATGAGGCATGGGAGGCAGGCGGTGCTGACCCGAGGCATCCTTCTGGAATTTTCGGGATTCATCTTCGTTAGTGCATTTCCTGATTGTTTCCAGATGAAGGCATCTTCAGCTCTTGGGAGCGTATTGCCTCTTCTACCAGGATGTACTTCTCAACTCTCTGAAGGAGGTCGGAGAAGTCCCAATGAGGTCTTTTGATAAGGGAAGCTTTAAGGTTATTTGTCACGCCCCGCTTCCCAAAATATGGGAATACGAGCAGGTAACAAAGGCCCACTGATTAATGTGTACATCATCCATCAGCTGTAACAGATCAACTCAACAATGTACAAAAGATCACAACCACGCAAGAAATAGATAACCATATAAACAATGAATAAACTCCAGTAGAATCATGGAATAAATTCACAAAAATAATATCCAACATCTGGGAGAAAAGTAAACTTTGGGTAGCATAAACTCGGAATACAAAGTATGACAAAAGTAACAATGCGAAAAAGGAAATAACATGAACGAAATAATTATAGAAGTCTAATGATTCGGCTCCATTCTTCAGAAAGTTTGCTCACCAAGTCCTTGAGTCAAATTTCCTCTTGTACCTACAAACTCATCAACTAGAGGTGGGAAAAAATTATCCGTTAGAGCAAGTCACGGATAGCAAGTAGTGGAAGGAAGGAAGCAAGAAAAATAGGGTATATCAAGAAATAATGAACTAGATTAAAATCAAGATCAATAACAAGGGTTGATACTAAAATCAAGGGTTTAGAATTTTACGATGCAATATCCAATGACTTTAATCAACGATTCAAGGTCAATAACAATAATCATGATCAAGAATGCAAGTGTTAATCTAAGTCTAGTAGTCTTTTATTATCTTATCTAATGCACGTAATACTGTGTCCCATACCAAAGGTTCGGTACATACAAACAGTAATCGTTTACACAATAGTGGTGAACTCAATAGCTTGTGTCCTCGGCACAATAATCAATAATTAACAATCAATAACAATAATCAATCGAGAACAATAAGGGACACTTCCCCGAGTACAGTCTCTGATTGTTCAAGACCAAGTCGACACTTATTACGGCGGCTTGTTAATATTTTATTACACTCGAAGTGATGTCAAGGAGTTGGAAAGGCTATGCAATGCATGGTATAACTAATTCTATTCACTATATGCAAAATCAAACATGCTTATACCAAAAAACACACACACACACACACACACACATTCTGGACAGCAAGACGTTGATGTACAAAAACCAACTTTCCCGTTGCTACAGGAAAGCAAATCAGGTTTTGTCAGGGGTTCTAAAAACTAGACTCCCTGCCGGTTACAATGCATATTCATACGGCATATAATAACTAAAGAAACTAGGCAAATAATCTCATTCTTTACTGATTTCAAGTACATGCTCGATTCAGAGGGCTACTAAAAATTCGATTCAAGTACATGCTAGATTTCAAGTACATATAAAACCTAGCAGTACTAAAAATACGATAACTTGCAGTTTATAAATTAGAATTTAGTTCCGTAAAAAGTTCTGGAAAATAGATTCAGAGGGCTACACATTGTTTACAAAGTTTTACTAAATTATAACAACAACTGGAACAAACAGCAGGCCAACAAGTTGATTATTATTAATTAGCAATAAATGAAGTACACAAGCATATGACTTAATGGCAATAATTAGCATGAAATTGTACTCAACATTAGGGTGAAATTCTAGTGTTAACAAGACAAGATTATTATTAACATAGCATGAACATCACATCCAATTAAAAAGCATTCAAATCATCATCCTCTATATAAGATGTTTCTAATCTATGTATTTGTGTAGTGTATGCATATGACAATATATAACAAGGCTTGGGTTTGAATCAAGGGAATGGTACGAAAAGAAGACTACTAATTGGTTTCACCGATGAATCCGTAATAGCCTCTTTGAAGGGTATCAACAAATAAAATACGATAACGGAATAGGTACTACTTGCGGAGATCAAAGAAAATTCTTGGACAAGAATAACAAACTAGTTCAAGGGAAACTTGCCTTATAGATGATGTAACACCTCAGATTCTATTAACACGGTAATTCGTAGCACAACAGGATCTTTAACTTCAATTCGTACAATTTTACAAGGAAATTTTAAAACTTTTATTACATCAAGTTTTTTTACAACAATGCAGCGAAAATCAAATGAAATACATGATATAAATACAAGTATAACAACTTTAGAATTTAAGTAATTATCAGCATCAAATCATCTTTATATCTTCTTGCAAATCCAATGCCTCCATTTGAAATTGTGGGCACGCCAGTTGCTTACAACCGATGCAATATTACAAAACGGTGATTCTCACTATGCCGTATTATAACGATTCTCTTACTTTAGCAACCAAAAACTTGAATGCATTACAAAGGGAAAAAAAGTGACTATCTTAAACATGTCAGTGTATGATATGACTTAATACCTAATGCAGATGTTATACTACAATGACACTAATGCATACTTGTTCGGATTCTATGCATCCCATTCTGCATAGATCCGAGGGCAAACAACTACGTACTCCACATTAAAGGGTTTAATCCCTCGCCATGAAAACTACTCGGTAACAACATCAAGTTTTAGATATTCCACGAGTACAGACTCCAGTCCTGGAATCCACCGTCAAGCTATACGAAAATCCTCGTCGTTCGAACATCCCATAAGTGCCGCTCCAGCCCCGGTATATACATATATAATGGTGAACTACCTCCCATCCGCCCGACTATTCATGATCTAGGAATCCACCGTCAAACCAATCATAGTCCCGGATTTAATTGAGGATCGTCTCCTCCCGCAAGAAACCACAGTTCAGGAATCCACCGTCAGACTATATGGATGCGCCCCACTTACGTTTGCCCAAGTTCTATTACATCTTCTCCTAGTGCATTTATCCTTAATTTGAAACATGGATAATGCCACCTATAGCTAGCTTACCCTCCTCCCGGACTTAAACAAAATACCGAGAATGATAGCCCATATAGCAAATTCTCACATCCATTAATCATTTTCATCACTTGTTGGTACCTAGGTCTCACAAAGCCTTTAGATTACGACAATCATCTCAGTAATAGAGATAAATTAGGTCATGACTAACCTCAACATAAGCCTTTTACTCTTTATTCATCATTCATTCACTTTCTTCATATTTATAGATCATGCAATAATTAACTTCTTTCAATAGCATTAGATAACAATGTCTCAAATCAACTTCTTGAAGATAAAATACTTAATTAATTCATCAAAGTCATTCACTTTAACAATTCCCAACATTCTTTGATTAATAAAACCCTCTCATATTATCCAAGTATAATTTGAATACAATTTTCTAATACCAAGTTCTATAAACCACTTAATAAAAATAACTCACTAGAACCTCGATTCAAATCTCATATTCGCATTTTTAATTTAATCATCAATCACTTCAACTATTTTTCTAAGTCACCAAAGTCATATGCAAGATATTTCATAAAAGTGTTCAAATTCTACAACCAATTTACTTAACCCATTTATATTTCTCATTTTAGGATTATTCCATAACTCATTAGCATGAATGTAATTTTTTTTAAACTCCCAAACATATACGCAAAAAAGTAAGAAATTATTTTTAATTGTTTATATAATATCTATAAATATTTCTATTATTTTCCCCAAAATTTTATATGTCAAAAACACTGAAAAATCCAAAAAAAAAAAAAAAGAAAATCAAAAATTGCACATTGTGCATGAGCAGATTCGAACTTGAGACCTCCCAGGCCAAGCGAGCGCCACGTGGCGACCCCAGAGCACACGCGCTAGCCACTAAGCCCAAGCTCACTTCTGATTATATATGAGTTTAAGTTATTATAACCCCCTGTAATGTTTCTCCTTCTATTTTAACTTCTCAAATGTTTTACAATTTTATTTGTTTCCC